>NW_021011527.1:1115970-1445626 GCF_003987935.1 Bombyx mandarina | reverse complement strand
CTCAGGTCGTACAGTGCCTCTATCGCTAGAGGGCACTGTAGCCCCTTGTGAACACACACGTCCAATACGTCCGGTTGGTACCGGGCCAACGTTGGAACGTGTGTGGGTTCGTTGGGGCCGACCACGCAGTAGTCCCCCCTTTCGGCATCCTCGTACAATCGCCTTCCGGGCGGCGTGATGATTCGGGAGCCCCAAGCGACATGTTTCGCATTGAGGTCCCCGACCACCAAGGCCGGATGGCGATCATGGTTCAAGGCCCGTCTAATATCGTCCTCGACAAAATCAGGACCCGGGGGTCGATACGCGGCATAAATCCGCAATTCGGCCCCCGGTACGTGGACCCTCACCCCGACCGTTCTGGTAGAGGCGAAGGTCAGTAGCTCAAGCTCCTCGTGCACCACGTCCCTCCTGACGAGCGCCGCAGTGCCCCTGAACGGGCGCCCGCTGGAGGTCAGTTCGTCCCGTCGGTACACGAAGTAGTTGGGCATCCTAAAATCTTGTCGAGGTTTGAGCTTGGTCTCGCCCAGGAGGATAACCTGCGGGTCATACTCCTGGGCGAGTCGGATGAGCTCCGACCTCCGGGACCCTATCCCGTCGGGGTTCCAGTAGATGATGCGCAGCTCCTGGCTAGCCATTGAGCTGCGCAATCATCCGGTAGAACCCCGCGAGCAAGGCCCCGAAGGGACTGGCTCCCGAGGCGATCTCTCGGATCACTCCGGAGATCACCTCGGACAGTTTCTCCCACAGGGAGAGGAGCCAGGCAGCGAAGCCGGCAGGTGAATTTGCAGCGAGGTAGGCCCCTTATTTATGGTCGCCCACACGCACTCGGCCAGCGCTATTATGAGTCCGAGCACGGTGGGCGTCTATTGTTCTCTCGGCCGCCTCGCTCGCCTATTGTTTGCCTAGTCGCTCTATTAGTGCTCGCCCGTATTGTGACTCGCTCCTGCGTTCCCACGCCAAATTAAAGACCACGAGGACCAATCTTTATTTACAAACAAAATATAACAAATTACTTATTTTCATGTTTAACTATATCTATTTATTACGGACATTTATATTTACTATGTTTACACTCTATTTTTAAACTATCAATGTCCGTCGCGAACAATATCTATTAAGCTGCATTTATTTATGTCCGTCGCGAACAATGATATTCAACTGCTTATTACTAACTACTAATTTTAACAATACACGTCAGAATAAATTTTAAAAATTAAATTTGGGTTTATTCGTAACCAAATCGTATATAAAATATTTTTTATATTATATTTTACTTATTATTGAATAAATGAGTAACAGTTGACGGGAGACCTGAATTTAAGTGATTATTTACGTTCATAGAAATAGCAAGGAAAATAGCGTCAAAATGAGAGATGTGTTCAAAGTCTTACTTCTCATGTATAACAACTGTCCCACATTTGAAAACGGTTCACATATATATAGGCAAAATTGTGTTAGGATTGTTGCTTACAGTAATAAAACGAAACACTCGCATATCATTTAGCATTGACGTATCTTACATACACTTTGTATTTATGACCTGTGATTAGGTTTGTTTGATAAGTCACGTTCACTTCACTTATTCATATCTATACATTAATACGTGAAGCAAAAACTTTGTATCACTTTTTACGAAAATTGCGCGGACGGAGGAGTATGAAATTTTCTACACTTATAGAGAATATAGAGAAGAAGTGCACAAAGCTAATATTTTTTTAAATAATGCATAAAAGATACATTAAATCAATAAAGAAAACATTACACACACTACATACCATGTATTTGACGCACACACGCATGCATACTATTTATTGTCAAACTTTTGTTCTTGACGTCTGTGGTCAAATTGAGAATAGAATAAATATTGTTTGGTTTTATTACTATTTTTCTATAGTGTAGTCTTGGCGAAAATTATAACTTTGTAACTCACTTGACTGTAAACTGAAAATGCATTTAAAATCAAGATAGAACATTTGATATAATTCTACCTCAGAAACATTAGAAATAATGTGATAGTGATCTTAAATTAAACTAAACGTTGGTATATGTCGACTTTTGTTTATTGTGCTAATTAACGGCTAGTTATAAATAGTTTTAGCTGTGTCTACGAATTGCGAAAACGTTAAACGCGAAAGTTACATAACATAATTTTATTTCGAAATACATATTATTATGTATATAAATAAAGTTGACCTGTCAATTTATAATAAAGTCAATAATTATGTAAAATGACATTCAAATTGAAGCATACGATACGCAAATACACATGTCGTATATATACAATGTATATATACTTTTATGGCCCTTGTAGGCAAACGAGCAATCGGCCTACCTGATGGTGAATGGTTACCGTCGCCCATGGACTTCAGCAATGCCAGGGGCAGAACCAAGCCGCTCCGTACGATATATTTATTCGTATATTTATGTAGGATTGGTAAGAACGGAACGTATGAAAAGAAAAAGGGGAAATGAGAGAGGAGAAGAGAATGACAGACAATGACAGAGAAAAGGAAGATGGCGTAGACGATTAAAAATGAGCAAGGCGTAATAAAAGTGTTAATTAATTTTTAAATTATTAACATAACAGAAGGTTTTGGAACAGTAGAAGTTTTATTTTATGCGCTGCGATCCCTATTCTACATTTATTTAAAAATACTTTTACTGCTTAATCACACGTTTATTATGCTCAAGTACATTTCATGGTGTGTTTTCTATGGGCTCTAATAACCGCTTTATATTTGATCCGTCGTGAACTCATTGACTATTAGCAGATTTTTTAAATCTAATACAATAAATTTACATTTCTAGCTGGCTTTGTATGGGAGGACGATGACGATTTGTTCCCGGGGTGAGTTTTGACATTAACTTATTAAATTAAATAGTGCAAATTTGAAATTTAATTTCTCTGGATCTACTAGATAGTAAAATTGTTTTTTTTTTTAAAGAAATCTATTAAAAAATATATTTTTGATAGCTCATCATCATTCTTAGCATCATTTTTGAAAATGAAAAGTTTCTTCCACTGAGTCCAGTTTTTTTGAAATATATTTGCTATATATTTGAAATATATTAGCTTCATTACTAATAATATTTTTATATTGTTCCAGATTTTCAGATGCGGTAAGACCCAATTTATAAACACAACACACTGTCTTTGCTGATGTACCCCTTCTTCCACAGATCCCAAAGGTTTTGCTATTCGATTCTGTGTTTTCTTTCGTTGGTCTCCCATTCCCATATCCTAAAAACATTAAAAACTTTAGACCACTCTCTGGGCAATCGTTTAGCGGCATCGTTTAGCGGCATCTAGGTGGACATCAGTGAAGAAAAGGGAAGTTTGGTTGCAAACATCAATGGGGAAGTTTTCGATAAAAAGTACGTATAAGTACCAACTAATACGTACTCTTCAATTTATAGAACATTCTAGACTATCTATCTTAATCTAGTTTATCTATTTTTTGTTGCTTCATCCCGAAATTATTTTTAGGAGTGCGAAGTCGTTATAATGATGTGAGTAGCATGCTGGATTTCTTGAACTCTAAATTAGATTTAGGTTTCAACAAATTTTGGACCTAAAATTTTAAGGCTTTGGACGTAATTTTAAGGTTTGAATATCTTTAGATTTCTCGTAATTAAAACTACATACTTCCTTTTTTGCATAATTAATGAATAAATGGGAAGAGTTTGCATCTTTTAAGTAATATCCATTAGCTCCCTGATAATCAGCTAATTCAATGTTATGATTATTATAAGAAAATTTTATAACCACGATCGATAAAGTGCCTTAAAAGGTTCCAGCCACAGAGTAAATCGCGCTGCAAACTGAAACAATGACTAATATCAGGATATATATTTTTTATAAGTCGATAATATTCTGCTGACCGAGCATTCTATATATTTAGATATCTACTTTTTGTTGCTTCATTTCGATTACATTAGATTCCTTGAATTCTAGTCATTTGTTGGTCTTCAGTAAATGTTGGAGTCAAAATCTTTTAAACTGAACGCAACTTTTTAAATACGATTGAATAACAATTTGTAAACGTTTTCTCATTTTCTTTGGATTCTGTTACTTTCAGTTGGACGTAAATCTGACTAATGTAAAAGGTAGCTAGGTGTATTTAAATAAAAGTTTTCTGTTTGAGATCAAGGTCCATCTAGTGTTAAGCGGTTATCGGAGCGCATAGACGTGTCATTGCCCACAAAGAAAAAGGCTCTTAATTCCTTTGGAATAATGACCATTTGTACCGGAACGTAGTAATTGCTTTACGACAGAAATGGACTTGGCAGAGTGGTGATACAAACCCGGTCGGATTTTTTTAAAACAGACAACTGGGAACACGATCACCAACGATCACCCAGTCTCAAATTAGGATTCCCCGTTTTATAGATACTAGAGACACATAAAGTATAAACATACTTCATATTATGAAACGTATAAAAGTATAGTATAGTATTATATATAAGTAAATTATAGTATAGTATAGATAAAAAAACAAAAAAAAAACAACCAGGTTCATCACACGAATGTTTGCCCGGTGTGGAAATCTAACCCATGACCCTCGGCGCAACAGTTAGGGGCGCTAACCACTGCACTACTAAGTCATAAATACAATAAATAAATAAATTAAATAAAACATAAATCACGAATCAATTACTTAATTTATATATAATATTAATAGCATGTAATAGTAGTTTATTGATTAAATTCCATGTATTGCAGCAATCATTATTATTGCAGCAATCGTTTTCCTCTCCTCTACTCCAGTGGTAGCGTACCAGACAAAAGATTTAGATTTAAGTAACAATTTTTATCCCACAGCGCACACATCCACACACATTTCAATTTCATATTGTTTTATATTAATATCAATTGAAATCAATGGAATAAATTAATCATAAAACTTTAAGGTAATTAAGGTAATTGAAATGTTAAATAAATACGAACTATGTTGTAAAATACGTAATATAAAGTAAATAATATATTATATTATTGTAATATCAAATGCAATCAACACTAACAATGAACTTAAAACAAAACAAAAAAAATAATATTAAAATAAAATAAAAATTTTTGAAAGTCGTCGTGGCCTAAAGGATAAGACGTCCGGTGCATTCGTATCGAGCGATGCACCGGTGTTTGAATCCCGCTGGCGGGTACCAATTTTTCTAATGAAATACGTACTCAACAAATGTTCACGAATGACTTCCACGGTGAAGGAATAACATCGTGCAATAAAAATCAAACCCGCAAAATTATAATTTGCGTAATTACTGGTGGTAGGACCTCTTGTGAGTCCGCACGGGTAGGTACCACCGCCCCGCCTATTTCTGCCGTGAAGCAGTAATGCGTTTCGGTTTGAAGGGTGGGGAAGCCGTTGTGACTATACTGAGACCCTAGAACTATATGTCAAGGTGTGTGGCGCATTTACGTTATAGATGTCTATGGGCTCCAGTAACTACTTAACATCAGGTGGGCTGTGAGTTCGTCCACACATCTAAGCAATAAAAAAAAAATAAAAATAATAATAATAATACATAGTGATTAAATTATCATTGCAAAGTCAGAACGGCTTGTAATATCCAAACTGTTTAATATACATTAAAGTATCGGATTACTTATTATGTCACGACTTTTTCTAAGACATTTTGGTAATAATATATTATATTAAATTAAGTAAATTAGATGAATTAGTAAATTCATAATTTTTTTAACCTTACTTGTTATGTTTAACACACTGACATTTCTACTGCTGCAGCTACGCTTCTATTAAAGTTTATTTTATAAAGTCATTACGAAACATTAATTATAATAGTAATTAATAAAATTTAATTACGTTTTGTGAATATTAAAGTATATATTTTTTTCTACAGTTCAAGATGCCAGAGATACCAGAGATAAAGTCTCTTGAATTTGATGATATTAAAACTCACGTCGCGGGAGATAACGAGCAATATACCGGAGAGTCTAAGTCGAGTTACAGTTCCTCATCCACGGTCAACGGCAAGACAGTGAGCAGCGGCGGAGTTAGCGAGTTGACAAATGACGGAAAAGCCGTCGAAGAAAAGGTCATGGAATACAAAGATGGCGATTAAATAAATCCAGCGATTATTCACGAATAAAAAAATTTAAGTCAAAAATATTATTTCACAAAAGGGGATTTTAAATTGTTAAAAATAAAACGTTAATGTTTTTCATCTCTGCATTGTATAGTCAAATTTACGTAATAGTTCTTTTTTTGTTCAAATTTGTGTTATTTTGTGACTGTTTGTGCGAAAATATAAATTTTTTTTCATTCACAAGTTTTAGATGTGAAGAAAATTAAAGATAAATGAAGTCATTAATTGTCTTTTTTCAAAACGGACATCATTATTTCAGCAGTACTTACGACCTTTGAGCCGTGTTAGTAAATTAGCTAAGGAATTCAAGAAATGTTATCTGCGTAGTTTTTACTATTAAAATTAAATTAAATATTATTAAATTAAAATTCTACAAACCGTCAATTTTATTTTATTTTATGATCCGTAGCGAAGTTTTTTAACTTATTGTGTCATTAAGCCATATTTTATAGTTTAGAAACGTAGTAACGTAGTATCTTATTCATAATTAAAAGCTTATTGAAGGCATAAACTCCTATTAAAAAAAATTGCCATTTACGCCTATCGAAAATGAGAAATTTTCAGAAGAATTATTGAAGATTATCTCTCCAACTCCTTTTTAATATACTATACTACTACGCTTCAGTAGTTTTAATTATTATTTTTGTTACGTACCATCAAGGCTTAGGATGAAATTCCCTGTACGGTGTTTCCTGAGGACTAAAACTTAACCTTCATTTCAAGTCCTCGCGGCCTAAAGGATAGGACGCATGCATTCGTATCTTGCGATGCAACTGTGTTCGAATCCCGCATGCGGGTCCTAATTTTTCTAATGAAATACGTACTTAACAAATGTTCACGATTGACTTCTACGGTGAAGGAATAACATCGTGTAATAAAAATCAAACCCGCAAAGTTATAATTTGCGTAATTACTGGTGGTAGGACCTCTTTCTTGTGAGTCCGCACGGGTAGTCCCGCCTATTTCTGTCATGAAGCAGTTATGCGTTTCGGTTTGAAGGGTGGGGCAGCCGTTGTAACTATACTTGAGACCTTAGAACTTATATCTCAAGGTACGTGGTGGCATTAACGTTGTAGATGTCTATGGGCTCCGGTAAACACTTAACACCAGGTGGGCTGTGAGGTCGTCCACCCACCTAAACAATAAAAAAATTAAAAAGCTTAAAAGCTCGTTATAAAAACACTGTCAAAACATTATATATACGTTTTATAGAGTTAAAACGCTTATTAATAGTCCGATCGATAAAGTTTAAGTAACCATGATTCGTAACCACATAGTTAGCGTTCAAAAAATGAGAATAAAACAACGTGGACTTCGCTTTTGAATTAGTTTTGATTGATAGTTGCAACTAGGGTTCCACTATTTGAAAAATAAAACCCGAGACAATGGTCGTTCGGTCACGGGAGACAATTGGAGTTCACCGTAAAAATACTGTTTAAAAGTACGGCTTAAGCTCAGGCATGCCAAAGAATTAGAAATTTGTTATGTCATAAAAAACAAAAAAATTGGTTGTCTGTAAAGTCGGTTTACTGACGATAGTTGAACGTGACAACGTCATAAGAAAATACTGATGGAATGGTTTCATTTTTCAAAAGAAAAAAATTATTTTATTTGTTTGATAGATATTTTGTATGGACAATTGACACCACATTCACTTTTCACTGAACTTCATACTTGACGAAAACATGTAAATGTATTATTGTATAGCAAGCAGCTGTCCACGCGGATGCATCGCTCACTGAAGTAGGAGAGAGACAGATGTCGAACGCTGCCGAACGCGGAGGCCGATTGTGCCTCTTTATCGCTCGTTGCGCGCTCTTGCTTGCACTTCAAGCCTTAAATGAAACGCCTCAGAGCGAGGTAACGCCGCATGAGTCTGGTTTTTTCGTGCGTGCAGCCGGTTCCATCGAATTATAAGACGTTGTCACGTCCAAATACAGACGCCATATCGGAATAATATTCATTATATACCGCAAGTCACTCCCATATCTGAGGCTAATCTAGTCACAACTTCTATGTGAAGCTCAGTGAAAAGCTTTAGAGTGCAGATCGTGTCAAACATTAAACATACTATCAGAAAACATTACCATCTTTCGCAAATCAAATAACAAGCGTGTGGCGGTGATTTGCGATTCGTCACGCCGCTGATGACCTCTATGTATATGTGTCTTCTTTCTGGTCGTTCCCTCAATGCTGAGGATCGTGACTGTATGTCAATCTTCTCCACTCGGTCCGGTTCTGCGCCATATGTACCGCTCCCCATATCTGGCCTCCAGTCACCTCCTTGAGTTGGTCAACCCATCTAGCTGGCGCTCTTCCTCTAGCGCGCTTCCCCTCCATTTGTCCGAGAGTTGTGAGTTTCTCTAGGCTGTGCAATGAGGATCGCATTATGTGCCCAAAGAAACTCCGGATCCTTTCCTGGCACATAGTCAGCAGGTGCTTGGTGACCTTCAGCTCTTCGAGGATGGAGACATTGGTTCTCATAGCTGTCCAAGGAATGCGTAGCGGCTTTCTCCAGCAATACATTTCAAACGCCTCAATCTTTTTGCGTTCCTTTTTCCTGAGACACCAAGTCTCCACCCCGTACAGGAAGATAGAGAAGACCAACGTACGAACCAGACGCATCTTAGTTACTCGGCGAATATTACGGTCTTTCCAGATTTTATCGAGGCTAGTCATGGCACTTTTAGCCATCCCGATACGGCGNCACCAAGTCTCCACCCCGTACAGGAAGATAGAGAAGACCAACGTACGAACCAGACGCATCTTAGTTACTCGGCGAATATTACGGTCTTTCCAGATTTTATCGAGGCTAGTCATGGCACTTTTAGCCATCCCGATACGGCGTCCGATTTCTTTCTCGCAGTTACCACTGTTAGAGATCAGCGACCCCAAGTATATAAATTCCTCCACTTTCTCATAATCCTTGAGTGCATTTGATGGACTTAAAACTTGAGCTCTGTCCACTGTCATCACTTTGGTCTTAGAGCGGTTTATGTGCAGGCCAAATTCAAGGCTCACTCTCTCTATTCGCTCCAAGATCGCAGCCATCTCGGACTCGCTGGCTGCAAGGATTGTTGTATCATCGGCATATCTTAGGTTCGTGATCTTCGTACCGCCCACCGTAACGCCGCCGTTCCAGCCATCAAGCGCCTTCCTCATAATATACTTACTCGCCGTAGAGGTTAAACAGCTTCGGAGAAAGTATGCATCCCTGACGAACCCCTCGCTCTGTATGGAATGTTTCAGATTGTGATTCATCAAATTTCACAAAGCTCGACCCGTCAAGGTACAGCCTCTGGACAAGGAAGATAAGGTGTGATGGCTTATTGTTATATCTTTGGCTTTCGTCAAGCGAAAAGTGGTTTATAGTATACTGTGACGTCGCAACTCGAAACCAGACATGAAACAAATGGATTGAAGGTCAAAATGCCCTCATCCAAAGGGATCACCTTCCGAATTCTGGCCCACGCCAATTTCACACGTTCTTGACATGCCAGCATGGCCCTTGCGATCTGTGAGCTATTGGCATAGCGAGAGTAAGGAAATAATTTCCTCTTCGGAGAACAGTGACAAAACTGTTTCTCGCAAATGCTCCTACTCTTCCTACTAAACTCAGTGACAAAGAGCGCCCATAGTAGAATTAATTTGCAAATGCTACGAACCATATATTATTATTCGACTCAATAAGGGCTATGTTCCCTTGATGTATAATGTTAAGTTCCTGAATTTCTAGAAAAAAAAGAGCTATTCTCTCTGCTGCGGAAAAATTTAAGGACACCAAATAACTTTAAGAATATATTAAAATTGTTACACATCATCAGCGTTCTCATGCATATGTATTTCTAGAAAAACGAGCACACTATCGTTCCAACACAACATTAGTACTTCCATATTTCATTACGGTGTTATTTTTCAGACGACATTCAGTGCCCCGCATGAAAAGTATTCGTCACACTGTTTGAACAGCTTGCTTCGTTGCGAACAACAACTTATGAATAATACTTAAATCAGCAGTCGCGGTGTGTGAGTTTAGTGTCCTACAGTTGGTTTCAACAGTGCTACACAGCTCGATTTTTTTATTGTTGAAGCCTTTTAACCGCGTGATAATGGCGTTCACGAAGTTTCTTTTTATGTTGTCATTAATTACCATCGCGAGCGGTGAGTCCTCATTTTGTTCAATTATTTTTATTATTGTGTTATTTTTGGTGCACAATTTACTCCAAGCATACATTGAATTAGTACTTTTGTGGGCAAATGGTAACGTTTTAATTTTGCAGCTGCGATAAATGTCTTATAAGCATAACTACAATTCTCATAATAAACTTACTTTATAGTGATAACATGGCTTTGTAGAAATAAATTAGTTTAAGGATGAAAACCAAATTATATATAAGTGTATGATGTAGAGTACCAAAAAAAATAATCAAATCTTGTTGCTTGGACCATCCCCAATCAATACCTAGCCGGTTTTGGTGTTTACCTTTTTTATGATAGTTTCAAAAAACGTATCGATATACCCCGTAGCTCGACCTCTGGGTTGGCGGTAAGTGTGGAAATAGATACAACTAAAAGGCTGATGCTGACCAACGTTCTGGTCCTTAAATTTCAATCAAGGCACAGGAGCATTTGTCGAAAAGTTCCGCAAAACGTATTTTTACCCTTACGACACATGTTTTTATTCTTTCAATACGGCCCACCTGATAATGAGTGGTCACCGATATTCATAGATATTAGTAATACTAAAGGCACAACTGAGCCATGAGCTACGGAGCCAAATACACATGGACATAGCACTCAGGAAAATCCGTGGAGCGGAATTCATCCACAGTCGGATGGTACGTCACAGACGTACGCGAAAAATAGCCAGTGAAAGAATTTCAGACCACATACATACATTTGTACGCCTTATGCCTTAAATGTATTTGATAGTATACAGTATATACTAGGATTTGAAATCTATTTTATAACTATTATAGATATTTTTCTCTTTTGCTCAATAGGTGGAATGTATAACATGAAATGAGTCGTCTATTATCAAAGGTGGCAATCTGTGCATTTGGACAAAAAAATGTTATTGATATGTCAATATAGATTAATTTGAATATAATCGTCTCCTTCAAAGAATACGTTTCAAAACCTGCATTAAATAAAGGTTAATACTTAACCTCTTATTTATCTAAGATGTCGTTCCGAAGAGTTTTGTGACTGCCAATGGAATACAAAGTCAATAATTCGTTTTTTTGATTTACCAATAATTGTCCAAAAGTCAGATTGCCGGCTTTGATAATAGTCGACTCAAATAGCCTCTTAGGCTACCAGCGAATAGGTAGGAAAAAAATGTGTGTCTCGATTTCTTCTCATTCGTCATCTCACAAACTGTTATAATTGAAGATCAGATACCAATAAACTTGTTACCTGTTAAAATTATATGATGATTATTAATTAAATTTATCTAATACAATATGTTTCCATTTTAGCTGGCTTTGTTTGGCAGGACGATAACTTCCCGGGGTGAGTTTTGACACTAATATCTCAAATTATAAATCACATAACAAATATTTAAGTTTTCTGGACGCAGTAAAATTATTTTTCATAATAATATATAAATTTCACAAATTATACCATATTCAGTTATGGTTGATGGAAGCAATTTTCTCAACTCTTGAGAATTCAAAAGTTTGTTGCACTAAGTTCAATTCAATTTTAATTTGCTTCCACGCTATGACATGTCCTTTTTCAAACGAGGCTTGTGGAGAGTATTTTAGGGCTTGGCTCTGCCCCTGGCATTGCTGAAGTCCTCGGGCGACGGTAACCACTCACCATCATTTGGGCCATATGCTCGTATACCCACAGCAAAAAAATTTGATATTTAAGTATTTAAAAAGGCCTTGACTTACTATTAACATTTTTTTATATTGTTCCAGATTCCCAAGCGATGTGAGGCCCAGATTTTATTACCATAACATACAGAGTAGTTAGTCTTTGCATACACTATACAACTCTATCTTTGCAGATGTGGCCCTCTATACAGATCCCAACGATTCCGCCATTCGATCCCAAAATTCCTAACTTTTCTTTCTCGTTCCCCTCTCCTGACAACATTAAGAAAACTAAACCACAACCCGGACAAACCTACAGCGGGGTTTACGTGAGCAGCAGTGGAGGGAAGGGAACTATGGTTGCAAACATCAATGGGGAAGTGATCGAAAAAAAGTGTACGTATAAGTTGATTTTATGCTGTCTATAGAGCATTCTAGACAATTAACTATATCTACTTTTTTTTTTCACAAAAATTTCTTTGAGTGCGAAGTCTTAAAAGCGATGTGATGACATGCTGGATTTCTTGAATTCTAAATTTGGTTTATAGTTCAAAAAATTTTTGAATAAAATTTTTAGACTTTGGTCGTAATTTTAAGGGTTGAATATCTTTAGATTTATCGTAATTAAAACTACATACTTTCTTTTTACGCATAATTAATGAATAAATTGGAAGAGTTTGTATCTTTTAAGTAATATGCAATAAGTGGCAATAACTTCCTGACAATCAGCTACTTAAATGCAACAATTATTATTTTGCAATTTTATAATTATGCTCTGAGGAATTGTTTATAATGATCCCATCATCTCGTTTTTATCATCGCGCCGCCCGCCAACGGAGTAAAGTTCATTCATACTACCTGGAGCCATTGCGTTCATCCACAGTGCGTTTCCAGAGATATTTTTTGCCACGTACCATCCGGCTATGGAATGAGCTCCCCTCCACGGTGTTTCCCGAGCGCTATGTCCTTCTTCAAACAAGACTTGTGGAGAGTACTTAACGGTAGGCAGTGGCTTGGCTCGGCCCATAGCATTGCTGACATCCGTGGGCGACTGTAACCACTCACCATCAGGTGAACCGTATGCTCGTCTGCCTAAAAGGGCAATAAAAAAAAGTATTATCAGAAAAATTTACAACCACAATCGGTAAAGTAGGTATGTTAAAATCATACAGCCCCAAAACAAATCGCGCTGCAAACTGAAACATTAACTAATATGAGGTTAAATTCGTTTATTTTTTAATATTCTTATATTTCTTATTTTATTTGGATAACATTATTTTCAGTTGGAGAGGATTCCAAAAAATCTAAGAGGTAAGCACATTTTAATAAAGTTGGAAGGCAAACGGCCCATGGCGCAACTGTGTCTGGGCGGTAGTAGGATTGCAAAAACTGAGTGACTATACTGAGACCTTAGAACTATATCTCAAGGTGTTGGCGCATTTACGTTGTAGATGTCTATGGGCTCCAGTAACCACTTAACACCAGGTGGGCTGTGAGCTCGTCCACACATCTAAGTAATTAAAAAAAAACACCTAAGATCGAAAATATCACCTAATTTGAGGCAATTAATGGCTCTCAATTCGTTTGGATTGGCGACTCTCTTACCATCCAAGCCGGAACGCAGTGTGGAAATTGACAGGACGGGATGGTGATACCAACCCGGACGGGCATAGGTACTATACAAATCACTAGTGCATCAAAAAATTATATGTAAAATGTTTTTTTCATTACGTCACTCTTTCTTTTGTAAGAAAGGAGATTTTTTATAATTACGTAAAATAAAATTCCTCGTTTTTCTGTTGCAGCAATTCCTAGAAGATAGAAGATTTAAAATTAAGTAACCGTCATTTCTCACATCACACATTTATTTCAATTTAATTTCATTTAAAATATTTTTATGTTAACAAATGAATACATTCATTATATAATAACAATTTTAAGATAATTTAAATGTTATTTGATATAATTTAAATGTTTTTTTTTTCGTTCCTTCTTTTACCGAGGCATTACATAACACATACAAAAATAGACACTATTAATTAATATTTTTTTATTTTATCAACT
Organism: Bombyx mandarina; assembly: GCF_003987935.1. The sequence goes on along the minus strand of NW_021011527.1, from coordinate 1,431,620 downwards.
TCAGGTCCACTTCAATGTAATTTATTATAAAACTCAAATGTTTTTCACCTCTGCACTGTACCGTGAAATTACCGTAATAGTTTTTTTATTTCATAAAATAGAATTCATGATTTCATTTCAATACATATTTTTACAACAACATACCATAACTAACCACTAATGATTTAAATACAATAAAATTTCAAGTAACAATCTAAAAGTTATGAAACGGATTTGAATGTGAACCAATGTAAACCTAATTTACAGCAAGAATCTTTTTTTTAAAAACAAAAATTATTATTTCAGCAGTAGGTACTACAACCTTTGATCTGTGTTATGTATTATAGATTACCACAGGAATTCATAAATTATTAACCTCTGGGTTTCATCTGAGCCTCTCTCTAGCTTTGATTTTAATATTCTAACATTATTTAGATTAGAACATGGTCACTACAAACACAGCAATCAAAGATCTCTCTTCCACCATGGCGATTCTGATGTCTACTACGCCCGTGTAATTAAAAGTTTATTGATCGAGGAAAAAGGTCTAATTATGAACTACTATTATTCAGTTCTCACTTAATGTATGGCCATGTCGAATAAATGTGTAGTCAATGTTCGTAAAGTGTGGTTACTTATTTTGGATTAACGTTTTAAACGTCCGATTTCCGGGCTAATTTCATTTGTAATCTTAAATTTTATTTTATATGCCTTTGAAACATTAGAGAAAATTTAACTATTGTAATTCAAATTCCAACAATTTTCATGTATGTAATTTAAGTTCAAAAAGGTTTATATTGCAGTAATTAACATTAATAAATTCTACATACCGATATTATACTTTCATTTCAATTCCTATTATAGCGATGTTATATTTCAATTGATATATTTTAGTGTTTAAGATCGTCAAGCTAACGTTAAATACAAAAAATCAAATTTACCTCAAAACAAAAATAAGAATTTGCAATTTCGACTCTTTGGTGGATGATTTATATATTCTTGAAAATTATATTTAAAAAAAATAACTACATACATACTAAAATTAACAAACTTCTAAAACCACTGAAAAGGTCTATGTCTAAAACAGAAATCGTAGTCAAGTTTTTAGCCAGGCCTTAGTCAAGCTGGAAATTAAAACGCTAATTTCCTTGTTTCGGATAATTAACTTGATGACTCAGTTATATCACATAATTATTTTGAGTCTAAGAAAGGAGAGTACAGTTTTCTTTAATTTAAATTTTGGCATTGCGAAAAAATCATAGGCCATTTTTGTGTCTGCCCCGCAAACGTTCTGTCTCATATAGATTCGAACAGGGCTCTTTGATTTTGGCAGTTTATAAGTTCCCCAGAATGAGGCTTAGGTACTACTATCATGAACTATATACGTATATAGTGCCACTTTCTATTTACATATAGAAAATAGCATTACCGATTTTCGGAGATCCCCTGGTTCGGCCAGTACATTGTGCAAATCCTTGGCATTTCCTAACACATTTTTATCACTGTATATATTGCTAAAATATAACAAGAAGGCACTACGTACATATTATATTGATAAGAAATATTATATACTAACAGGTGAGCTATAGCTAATCGTTTTTTTTTCTAGTTAGTGATTTTGACTGACTATGTCACGTAGTTCAGTTTCGATTTCAAATTGGAATTAATTAGTGTCAAATATTATTTAAAAGGTATTCGGTATCAGGTATCTGGATAGAACTGCTTGTCTGTTTGCCTCGTTTGTCTATTTGATACACCATAAAACGTAATATGTTGAACATCTAGAATATAGTACATGGTATATAGTATTTAATATTTATTGTATAGTATTTAATATTTATTGTAGACATTTAGAAGGGTTGAAGGCGACTTTATCTGTAGGAAGAATAGTGGTTGTGATCCAAGAAGTTACGCATGCGCATGATCGAAGCCCTTCAAAAATTGTTTGCTTCTATACCATATACTCTTCTAATATATCTAGTAAAAAAATATCACATTGCATTACTTTCGACAACCAGAGATTCCTGAAAATAGTTCTATATAAGGCTAGGGACAGAAATCGACTCAGAGACGGTAGAGAACTGAAAAAGGAGCGACAATCTTCAGCAATGACTGAATTATTCTCTGGTGGTAGGACCTCTTATGAGTCCGCGGATAGGTACCACCATTCCGCCTCTTTCTGCGTGAAGCAGTAATGCGTTTCGGTTTGAAGGATGAGGCAGCCGTTGTAACTATACAGATACCTTAGAACTAATATTTCAAGGTGGGTGGCGGTATTTACGTTGTAGATGTCTATGAGCTCCAGTAACCACTTAACACCAGGGGGGCTGTGAGCTCGTCCAAACATATAAGCAATAAAAAAAATTAAAAAATGTTGAAGAGGAAGATACAGTACTTTGTAATAAGCACTACCTTGCACTGAGCTGTTGAATCAATCGAGAGTAAAACAGTAGTATCTTTAAATATTAAATGCATCGTACTTTTATCTCAGGCTGCTCTTAACGTATAACATATAATGTAACATTGATATAAAATAACTATCTATTTAATAAATATGACTTACTCTTAAGAACCTTTTCGACCAGAATTTTCCTCCATCCAGTTCTTTTACATTTAAATTTAAGTTCAAAAACACATTTTATTGACGGTCTTCTTGTCGTTACCCAAATCCAATACCTACACCATGATATTACACGTTATTTTTCACTGATAATTTCTATTGTTAGTTAAATGTTAATAGATATATCTAATTGGCGTAAAGTTTAGCGTGACGTCGTTCCATGAAAATACCCGCATAGATCAATCAATGATACTCATGGTATGAAAAATGAATTCGCAGAAGCTGCTTACGTCAATCCTTGGGAACAATATAGTTTTTAGATGACAGCCATACAATCGGAAGTCTATTTTAGTGCATATAGTGAATGTAAGGATTGAGATGAGTTCTTATCTCGTGATCTGGCACGTGTAGATACCACCGCCTTTTCGCCCGCGAAGCAATTATGAGCATTGGTTTCAGCGAGAATTAGACAGCCTCATGTTTCTTGGTAAGCGTATTGACTCTGCTACATATTCAGGTTGTATTAAAGATAGTCAAATATACCGCAATACAAAAATATGAGCTTTGAAAAAAGAAACTGGTACGTACTCAAACTTCGAAGTGTTGACTGCTAAGTAAAGTAGGCTTACAAGCATTTTGTTTTTAGCACACGCACGTTCACTGCTGGGCATTGGCCTCCCCCAAGGTTTGCCACAATAATTGGTCTTGCCTAGTCTGCATCCAGTGGATTTCTGCCACTTTTAGCAAGTGGTTGCCCCACCTCGTAGGAGGCTTACGCTGCGCTTTGGTTCTTCTAAAAATCTCCTCATTCCTGATTCGATTTCATAGGGGAACTCTGAGCGCATTCTTAAACTTCTGCCCGCCCAACTCATCGTAGTGTTGGTATCTATTTTAAATACCGCTATGACGAACTGTATCTTTCCCGCGTTGTGGGCGGACGTTATCGGCTTGAAGTGGTCGTGGCCTAATGGATAAGACATCCGGTGCATTCGTATGTAGCGATACACCGGTGCGCCGGCGTTCGAATCCCACCGGCAGGTGCCAAATTTTTCAATGAAATATGTAGGTACTTAACAAATGTTCACGATTGACTTCCACTGTGAAGTAATAACGTCGTATAATAAATATCAAACCCATAAATTATAATTTGGAGTCGAGGGAGACCACTCCTCTCCGCACTCTCTCACGGCTGGAGTCCCGCAAGGCTCCGTCCTCTCTTTATTCCATTTTAGTCTGCTCATTAACGACATCCCGGTCAGTCGCCGCCGACCCAATTAGCCTTATTTGCTGAGGACACGAGCTCTTACTACTCGAGTAGAAAAAAGTATCTAATCGCGAGTAAGAGCGCAGCCGTAACCTTCGGACAGTGGTTCCGAAAATGGTGCATAGACATCAACCCAGCTAAAAGCACAGCGGTGTTCTTTCAAAGGGGGAACTCACCCCGTATCAACTCCCGTATTAGGCGTAGAAACCTCACTCTCCCGATCATTTCCCTGGCCCAGGAAGATCAAGTACCTCGAAGTCACCCAGGATGCATCGATGACATTCCGCCCGCACATAAAATATGTCCGCGACTACGCCGCGCTTATTCTCGGCAGATTTTATCCTGTGATTTGTAAGTAAAATATCCTTCGGAACGTCGACATACATGACGACCTGGGCCTCGAATCGACCCGGAAACACCTGAAGTCAGCGTCGGAGCTGTACTTCGATAAGGCCATGCGTCATGATAATCGCGTTTTTTCCGGTGCCGCCGCTGACTTTTCCCTGAATCCTGCACACGCAGGAGCCAGTCGCCGTCGAAGCCCTAGGTCCCTACGTCTTTACGGATCCGTCAGATCCAATAACTGTTGTATTAGACCCCTTCAGTTCTAACATAGGTAGTGGATGCATTCGCGAAGCAGCTGTCTTTGAGCTGTTAGGTCTCTTTCGGGGGCGCTCGGGCAGCTGTTAGCAAATCCCACCCCTCCTGGCTGAACCTTTGCTCGCCCACCTGCCTGGTGAAACTGGAAAGGCCTCCGGGCCAGTAATCCTTCCTTCATAAAAATAAAGCTATAATGCTGAAGAATGCACACGGTCCGGCTCAAACGCTGATATCCGGAACGCTATGTTGCTACATGTCACTTCAAAGGAAGTTAAGATAGGTGATCATGAGCGGCAGGGGGTAGTTAAGGGCATCCCTCGATGACAAAAGTACATAACTCTATTTTTTTCCTAATAATTTTACCTGTTTACCGCAAAAAAGTTTACCTCGAATTTGACAACACGGATCACGGCCTTCAAGTATCCCTGTTAAGATCTCCTTAAAAATCATTGTAAGTACATATTCTGTACGTATTTGTGTGTATTTGAAAGTCATGTAAATTTAGTTCTACTTAATGAATTACTGAGTAATGTTTAAACATAAATAACTTGCCATTTCTATGTACATCGTGTTAAAGCGAGGTCGCCATTCGTTTATCGACGTTCAAGTTTTCGTTTCCGAGAAAAACAAAGGAAGATCGTTCAAACTAATACAATCACTCACTAATTGTATTAGTGTGGACGATCTTCCTTTGTTTCCTCACTCATACACAAAGAACTTTTAAAATTCGCAATTGTTCCAATTTTGTAATATGCTCGTCAGTTTTCAGGCAGACAATATTTTTCAGAATGGCAGTGTCCTCTGAAAGGTTGTTTGTCAAAGCGTTTAAATGTTTCCAATATTTATTTTATTTCTTTAGAAGGGTAGATGGACAGGCCAGCTGAAGATAATTAGAAACCAATGCGATCGCGTTTAGATGGCCATGGGTCCATCGGTAGCCACTTGGTATTAAGTGGGCCGTGTGATTCTTCTGCCTTTTGTCTAGGAAATCACAGCGGCCAACTCAGCCTATCTTTAGTTAAAGGGACAAAAAATCATCGGTACTCTTATCTCCGAATGAGACATCATTATCGCAACTACTCGAACATGAGCCCAACGGTGGTGCAAAACGCGACTGACACCTTACACCCAGAATTCTGAATAGTAATTAGAGGGAAATATAAGAAGAAATTAAATGAGCAATTGCATGGAGTTGATAGAGTTGTATCTCTTTCACAATACTTATTGGGTAGACGAATATACTATAATATATTGTGTTTGTATAATTGTTGTTCCACCAACCGAACTATAATACATGAACTGCATCGTTGCAGACATAGGTGGGGTGTGTTACCGTACATCACAGATAAGAGTTGTTGCTTCGAAAAAATATGTACTAAATAAGTATTGTCTTGGATAATTCTTCTTAGGTATATTTAAAATTCTCTGACCACAGGCGATTTACTTTAAGGAAAGGCTTAAAAATTTCAATAACTTTATTGTTTAAAATTAGCTAATCTTAATTTTAAATTACGATACCATTATAATTTAAATTCAATTCGACCAAAGTGAAACATATTATACTATCTTTATTTCAATGATTAATAAATTTGATACCTACTTAAATGAAACTAGCACGTTAATTGAATGAAATAAAAACAACTTTATGCATGGACTCAATTTAGAACGAAATACGAAAATTTTAATTTTTTCACAAAAAAAAAGAAGAGCAATTATACTATATTTAGTCAAATACAAAAGAAACGTAGTTTAAAGCAAACGAACATTTCAAGACGTGAAGTTTCAGTACAAAAATAATTAGTTACAGATAATCATATTTTTTTCCAAAAAAACAAAAACCCATTCAGGCTGATTCTCCTCTACTGTTTGAATAAGTCGGAAACAAAGCCGCGAAGGTCATCACGAAATATAAAACTACGTACGTTTTCATTCGTTTTTCAGTACTCGAAAATAGTTTGCACGAAATACGCGTGATTATTTTTGAACATACGCAAATAAACTTATACAATGACGAAGGTTGCAATTATTCTTTTGATTTTGGCTGCCGTGTACGGGTTAGAAGGTATCACTTAATGTGGTTTTAAAGTTGCTTAGTTTTTTTGGTTTATTTATTAAAATAGATAAGTGAACGAGGCCACGATTGTGAACTGTTAGCTCTGGAGATGGAGCTCTAGAGCCCATAGACATTAACAATGTAAATTCCTCCACCCAGCTCGGGACATGAGTTTTACGTCACAGTTTTTGCGACTGCCCCACCCTTCAAACCGAAACGCATTACTGCTCGCTGATACTACGCACGGCAGAAATGGGTAGGTTCGTGGTATCTAGCCGTGCGGATTCACAATATTTCCTATCATCAGTAAAGAAATGTTTTAGTATTAAAAGTCAAATGTTTTGTAGGTCTGTGACTGAAGTGAGTTGAAACTCATTTCCATATTTTCGGATAATCGTTTTAGAGCTAACGTTTTAGTCGACAGTCGATTATTGTGTAGTTGTCATTAAGCTTTTCTTAATATTCTGGTACTTTTCTCTTAATTGAATAGAATTTACTAACTTTCGAATTAGTATAAATAGTTACAGTTTTGTAAACAATATTATTCGACACTAATTTTACGTTCCAATCTCGTGTTTATTACTTTCCACTCCATAGTTTTTTTGGTCATTCTTCCGTTAAAAAAGCTGCATTATTTATATGCAATTTTTATTATTATTTTATTATATCATATATTTTGTTTCAGGTGCGGCCGTTCCTAACGACCCGAACATGTGAGATTACTTTGATTTAATTTTAATAGAAAATAACTTAATTGAAAAGGGAACCGATTCCGGGACAATTTTTTCATATTTTATCTATTTATTCATAGCTTTTGAAGAATCTTTTTCGATAAAGGTTTCGTCATTAAAATACTAAAGTAAAGTTATAATAAAGTACTACGAATTCATGTCTCTAGACAGTTTGCATTGCATGGCTGTAAGTAATTGCTTAGCCGCAGTTCATTCTCCCATCTTAGCAAAAAAACAAAATAAAGCTAATTTCTCAAAATATGTTTATGTATATCACTAATCAGTTTATTTTATTTCAGATTTCCGATAAACGCTAACAGTTTTTCGCCCGCAAGCTTAATGCAAGTAAGTTGTTTTGATAATACGAAATTTTAAACATTAATGAAAAAGAATCACAACATAGGTGAGTGTGTGTTTAAAATTAAAATACATCAAAGCTGTGTTGACCAAAATCAGGGTCTGCGTATAATCATATTAAAAAATTAAATGTGGTGTCGTTGGACACCAGGTAGGAACGAAGTTCCTTCGGCTAATGTAGAATCGACACAATTTGTAAAAAAAAAAACGTGCTCAATTTTATGTAGGTTTTCTTGATTTTTCTCTTCAATTTTGCTGATTCGTTTTTATTTAAGTACAGGAAAGTATTTAGGAAATTCAGTATTTTAGGAAATAATAAATTACGTAAAATAAAAAAAAATCGTCATTCAAATTATCAATTAAAATAACAAAATATGTCTCTTTATTTTTGTTTGACAACATAACATTACATAGAAATAGAAATAATTACAAAAAGAAGGAGAAAGAGAAAGGTATTATACACTATTCGCTTGTGTATACGACTGTCGCGCCTGCGCACTTCTCATTTAACGGTTTTATTCCACGGACTTTTTCTTACGGTTTTACTATCACATTTTTTTCAGTTCGGTCACGTAGCAAAATCCCTATCTCCTCCAAGCCTGCCGTAAGGAACTGCCATAAGGTTTTCCTTATGTTATTTCGAAAACGTCTATAAGAACTGCGCTGTCTGTTTACAATTTACTAATTTAATACAAACACCAACCTAGCACAAAAAATGAGCTTCAAATTATCTGTACAGGGCATGTCAAACATCCAGGACATGGCTTCAAAGGCTGGTCTTGGACCTAACATGAACGGTGCAGCCATTTCGACGATTGTAGATAGCGCAGGGAAAAAAATGACGAAACTGCTAATCAGCGAAAACGGGAAGATATCAACCATGGATTTCAACAAGTGAAAACAGCAAATTAATTTTATTTAAAAAAAATAGCCAATCCATCAAGAAATTTGCATAATAATGTTATAGATAGATCACTTAAAGATCCTTCCTACGTATTTTAAGATTAACGAAAGCTTGATAATATTATGCAAATTTTATTGATACGCTTACATAAAAAGGACCCCGATTGCTTTCCTTAGAACTTTAGTAAAACTTTTGAGCATTCGCAATTCGTTTTATTTTATTTCAACATAAACATTCTCTCAACGTAAACATCGCTTTTAATTAAAAAAATTATTGCGCTCAATCCCTTGTAAATTCTGGTTACGAAGTTTCCACTTATTCCTTAATTCCTTAGAAACATTTTTTTATTTTCTATCTATTTTGGTAGCCCACGGGGCTATGCCACCGTAACCAGGCGAGTAGGTGAGCTTACGGGGCTCTTAAAAACATAATTATAAGTGTTCCTTTTATTGCTGTAAGACATTATGGCTGTGTTACTTAGTCTATGGGTATTTTTGCTATTTTTGAATGAGTATTATACATATTTATTATGAATACAATATGATCGTTCATATGTCATATAGTATTCGCCAATGGTGCTTAGTATTTATTTCGACAGACATTGTATTTGATGGTGTGCACCATAGGCGTCCAGATCATGGTTGTAATACAGTTGGAATACTGAGACCTTGCTCCAGAAGGCGAATTCTGACACAATGGTGTAAAGTATTGTAGAGATAACAAGAGAAACTCTTCAACGATCTATCAAACTGCCGCAGGATACAAGTAAAAGGGATTTTTTAGTTTTACATAGTTCACTACAATTACCTTTTATGTCCATGTAGTTTTTGGCAAGAAAGTCATTGTTATTCTGGATAGAAAGCGTGTATTATACGAATATCCCAATATCAACTACAGTGGGCGTACGATGGATTTGTGAATGAACTATTACGTTAAGATAACAACCCTACGTTATTCCGCCACCTACGTTCGTTCTGCTTCTGTGATATTTTTATCTTTCCATGATACGTAATGTCGATAAGGGTCGCCCACGTTTTATATTGGAACAAAGGCTATTTATGTAAAGGTTAGCTATAAGAGTGAGTAAATGGCGTGTTCATTATTTTTTGCTGAAAGGGTTGCTATTTCATATTCGCCTTTTCATCGCTTATATTTTAATAGCCGACTTAGTGTGCGTGAGCGTCAATGAGCTTTTTTTTATTGTCTAGATGGATAGACGAACTCACAGCCCACCTGGTGTTAAGTGGTTACTGGAGCCCATAGACATCTACAATGAAAATGCGCCACCCACCTTGAGATATAAATTCTAAGGTCTCAGTATAGTTACAACGGCGGCCCTACCCTTCAAACCGAAACGCATTACTGCTTCACGGCAGAAATAGGCAGAGTGGTGGCACCTTACACGCGCGGACCCACAAGAGGTCCTACCATCAGTACCTAATTACGCAAATTATAATTTTGCGGGTTTGTTTTTTATACCCGATGTTATTCCTACACCGTGGAAGTCAATCGTGAACATTTGTTGAGTACGTATTTCATTAGAAACTTGGTCCCCCCTTTGAGATTCGAACACCGGTGCATTGCTCAACGCGAATGCACCGGAGGTCTTATCCTTTAGGCAACGACGACTTCAAAATGTACTTAAGACCCGATAGAGCCGCTCAGGTACAAAATAATTTAGTCTTCCGCATTCGACTGATTGTATCCTAAGCACTGATTTCGAACCTTGAATGTGGGGACATGTTTAAGGTAGGTTAGGTAAGGTTAAGGACCATCATCTTTGTTCCCGTAGTACAAATAATCCTAGTATAGGGCCACGTCATCCTATATGATATGACCTCTACTATTTATTTCAATAGTAAATATTAAACTATACTCCGGGTATTGTATTGGTATATTTATTATTTATATGGGTATATTTCAGATGAATTACTGAATAACTCTTTAAATGCCGCATATTTAAAAAAAAAAACCGTCACACAATTTCTCATTCCAGTGCCTATCTACATAATATATATGTATATAAAAATTGTATTGACAATTTGAAATAGTCTAAAACAATATAAATTGATACAATTAAAGCTACTTTTACAAACTAATCTCGTATTTCTTACATATATTATTTCTGATGTTTCGAATTCTTTACCGTTTTCGTGGTCAAAAATGACTATCATCGACTATATTCGAAATTTCTATACCAAAATCCGAAGAAAATACCAAGATAAATTGAGTATTACCATATCTTAAGCATTGCTATTATTGAAGGTTATTTGTCCTTTACTTTGAAACAAAATTATTAAATGAGCATCCTTTTAAAACCGGAGCGCATAATTGTTTTATTATTGAAGGCTTATAGAAAAATATATTGCACTAGCTGACCCGGCAGACTTCATAGTGCCTCAATCGATAAATAAAAGACCTAAAGTTTTGTGTAAAATAAACTTAAAACAAACAAAAGGAATCCGTCCGACGGGGGACACATCAAAGGAAAAACAAAATTGTTTGTTTTTATTTCATTGCGAGCATTTTCATATTTATCTACCTTTTAAAACTTCCGATAACCACTTACGCGATGTGGAACGGGAGCTTGATCACCCATCGTTGTAATAAAACGTCATTAATAAATATAATAACAATAATAACAACAGATTCTAAGAAGTGTGTGGACATAAAACCACAGCCACCATATTTTGTCAAACAAATATTTTATCACCGACGAACTAAAGCACTAGAAACAAATCTGTGTTACTAAACGTAGATTCTAATTGATGTAATAATGTTTGTATTATATGTTGACGCGTTTTAGACGTACTAATGGAAAACCCCAACTTCACGCTAGTAGAAAATTCGAAATGAAGATAATAATATTATTGAGAAGCCATTTATTTTGTAATGCTAAAAATATAGAACGATGTTTGTAGTGGTGACAATTAAAAAATACGCAGCTAGATGACTACACGTGTACGTAGATGACTACACATGTTACACGTGCTATATTTTTAACCGACTTAAAAAAAGGAGGAGGCTCTCAATTCGACTGTATGTTTTTTTTTTATGTTTGTTACCTCTTAACTTTTGACTGGGTGAATCGATTTTGATGATTCTTTTTTTTTATTAGAAAGCTGACGCTTTTTTTTGTCTTTGGTCCAGTTCATGAGAAAACCATATAAGTCTTAAATTTCGGGATAATCTGGTCGTTAAATGCGTTTGCGTAATGCGTTTCGGTTTGAAGGGTGGGGCAGCCGTAGTAACTATACTGAGACCTTAGAAATTATATCTCAAGGTGGGTGGCGCATTTACGTTGTAGATCTCTATGGGCTCCAGCAACCACCTAACATCAGGCGGGCTGTGAGCTCGTCCACCCATCCAAGCAATAAAAAAATAAAAAAAGGAAAGGTGGGATTTGCTAACAGCTACCCGAGCGCCTCCAAAGGAGACCTAAGAACTCCAGAGCAGCTGCTTTGTGTAGGAATCTACTACCGGATCGGAATCGCGATCAGCCGAAAAGATCCGGCGAGAAACTCAGCGGGCTCATACCTTCGAAGCAAGGATGCTTCAATAATATTACGCAACGTCACCGAAATGTCATATTATTATGACAAAATGCAATGAATTTGGACCATTACGGCTTATAGCAGCTTTATCGATATACTTTTAAATCTACATCAATTTCGGATCGAAGTTTTTTTTAAATTCAGCAACAGAAAAAATGTAGCGGATTATAAATCGGTTAACTATATGTTACGCAAAATAAATTCATGACTTGAAACGCACACCTGTCACGTACCGACAATAGGTTGAACTAGGCAATGGGGCAATATTTTACTTCTTTTTACATCTCGTCCAGCGCTTAATGGCCGTCTTATGACAGCATATATTGTAATTTCGTCAACGGCATGTATATATTACAGACTACGTCAACTACAAGACAAATAAATGTAAATTGATTACCGTAATGACTGAAACAATGCCTAAATGGTTACAGTTCCATGAGTAGGTTGTATTTAAAAACACAACTAAGAGTGGATAATGACGAAATTTAGACTGAAGAATCCATTTTTTTTTGTTCATTAGAAAACAAAGAATAAAACTTCTACTTAGTTTGACTTTAACTAAGTCTAAGTCATAAACTAGCGATAGTTATGTGACTGTCTGTCGCACGTGCTCCTGTTTCATTTTAGATTCATATTCACTGAATATATTTCGAAAGGATTACAAGAAGAAATTGCAAAATGTTTTTGTTGCATAAAACCTTGATTTACCAATTAAAATATATAAAAACTGTTTCTAATAAAATTTATTTTTGTGCCTATCATAATAATCATTTATTACGTTGCTATAACATACTTATCGCATTCCTGCAATTCAGTTATCTAACCTTTTTTTTTTTAATTTGTTTTAAGTAAGCTGTAGGGCTCACCACTGTTTCTAGTTATTATTATTTTGTAACTACAATAATAATCATTTATTACATTGCTGTAACACACTTATTGCATTGAATATATTCACGCAATTCGGTTATCTACCCATAATAATATGATTCTTTAAAATTTGCTTCAAAGAAATAGAATTGCGTATTATGAGTCCGCACGCACTAGCGTTCATCTACCGCAGAGCAGAGATGCGTTCCTGCTTGAAGGGTGAGACAGTTGTGCGTTTGAGGCATCGACCTCAAGGGTCATCATGCACGGTCTACTCTCTATACGTTCCAGTATATAATCAATCGGGTGAACGGTAAAATCATTAATTCATGTAGTGAATAATAATAAAAGTCATAGTTTCAATAATATCATATAACCGCTGTTTTATATCTTTCATACGAAACGCGTGGCTCGTAATTTTTTTTAAGAAAAATACTATTTTAAAATTACAGTGTATTTACCTTAATCTTATACCTTTAAACGAGCAATTCTTGTATAATATATAATTATATAATCTGAATCTCGGAAACGGCTCCAACGATTTTCATAAAATTTTGTATACAGGGGATTTCGGGGGCGATAAATCGATCTAGCTACGATTTATTTTCAGAAAATGTTGTTTTATTCGTGTCTTCAATAATGAACTTTATCGATAACCAACTTTATGACTCTTCCCGATATCTATTCTCGAATAATAATACTATTTTTCTTAATAGAGAGCAACTAACTGTTTTAAAGACACAATATTCCATCGTTTTATCAATATGCAATTCGTATTTAAATATAATTTCTAAAAAACAGAATTTATCAAAAAATAAAATACGGTCATTGTCTAGTATAGATTATAGACGACCCGTATTTTAACACACAATATTTTAACAAAGTAATTATTAATTGGTAGGTTTGGTATGTTATCTTTTTCTCATTGGCCTTTTCAGTGGTAGACTATATTTCGATGTTGGTAAGAAACATATAATTTTATTCATATAAAACGATTAAGTTATATTATTGAAGGTTTAAATCTAAGTCTTTTATAATGAAGCCCGATAAGGCCAGGTAGTCAAACAAAATTGAAATATAATTATAATTTAATATTCCGGGACAAACAGCATGATCAAAACAGCGTTCATATCCCTACAACCAAAACAGAATTACCTAAAGTCAAATGTACGAATAAATGAATCTCAATATATAGGCTATCGAAAAAGGACACGGTAATATTACTGACGGCAAAATTATTTATATGTGAAGGATTTACTCTTTATAATAATAATAATAATAATAATAAACATTTATTCCAAACACAAATTAAGTACAAAAAATAAATAAAAAAAGATAACAAAAATAACGAGGCTTGGAAATGGTTACCGGCTCAGCAATGCCTAACAGTATCGAGACAATCGGTACTGCGGCGCTGATCTTCCGCCGGCACCTGCGGAATGACGCGCACACCAGCATCAGACCGACCAATACACATCATTGTAAAATATATTAAAAAATAAAAAGAACATGAGTAATAAAAAATAAAAAAAACAGTTATGAAAAGGACAACAAAATGACATTATTAAATTAATTAAATAAAAATTGCAGTTGCAAAGCACAACTGATTATAGTACGGAGTAATTATATTTGATATTTTCGAATTTTTCCTGTATATTCAAAAGATATACTTTTAAATTTGTTTTAAAGGACCTTAGCGTTCTCTGGTGCCGGATAGGTGGAGGNCTCGCGCCGTCCGTATTCATGCATTTGTTTTGCTCGCCCGCCGCATCGCGCGATTCGCTCGGTACATTTCGCCGGTCGCTTCGCCGGTCGCCGGTGCGCGTGGCTTGTTAGGTACATTTCTATGCGCTTGTTTTAGTCGCTAGACGCTTCGCCGTTCGCACCGCGCGAATATTCGCATCGGCGAATGTCCCGTGGCCAGGCTGTTAGGCCCACCAGCTCATCCTTAAAAGATCGAATTTCTAAGCCAAGGTCGACATGGGACTCCAGCGACCGATTCATCGTGTCTGCATCAACATCGCACTCGTTTGAAGTCTGATGCACCCCGACAACTGTCAACCCTCGCACAGGAGTTGCAGCATTATCCCCACGAGGTACCTTCGCTAAGCAACTCGGGCAGATCCAGCCCCGAGGCGCTACTCCCGTAGAAGGGATTGCCACGCATCCTTTATGAAAATTGTCACTGCATTTACTACATCGCGCACAGTCCGCGGTTGACAAGAATTTTCCACATGCTCCACACTTTGCCATTATTTTGTGCTTTACAAATGGACAACAGGAATATAGATGTTAAAGTAACCTGTGTGATTTAATATTTTGGGCGGAATAAATAAGAAATATAAGTGTCCTTTTGTTTTTTTCTTTTGTGTGGGTACCGAAACCTTGTAATATTGAAACTAATAGAACTTTAGGTTCGTATTTAAAGTTTTATGAAGAATAACCTTGTTAAAAATTATCACAAGCACTATTTTAATAGCGTTATACACTATTAAAACAACCCAGCAACAATACACACTAGTTTTACCACGAATTTAACTAAACAATAACAGAGCTGATCAGTACAGATGCACGAGCGTGACGTCACTCTCACTTTAGTTAACCGGGAGAAGCAAAACCCCATACAGCCAAGCCTTTATTCTCTTCGCTGTGCAAGGTAGAAGGAAGCTCTGTTTTCCTACCCTGTATTAAGAAAGAAAGCTCTTTCAATACATTGGACATGGACTGCCAGATTATATTTGCCTGCAGACCCTTCCCGTATCTTTCATCTTAACTTCTTAGCAGCTGGTACAAAACAATTCGCTCATATTATACATGGGGTTTTATGGGTGGCGGCATTTACGTTGTAGATGTCTATAGGCTCCGGTAACCACTTAAGATCAGGTGGGCCGTGAGCTCGTCCATCCATCCAGGCAATAAAAAAATGATTTTTTTAAAATCAAAACTACTTTTTTGCAAGATGGACCTTCGAAAAAAAAATCAGTAAATTAGTATCAACAAAATCCGCTAGCAACGTGACCGTTTCTCATATTAATTCGCACGATAAAAGCCTTGATATCGACTTGTGTGTGAGCATTAGAACGCGTCGAGCCACCGACGTTGGTAACGTGTCATAACTATATCCGCGTTTTCCAAGATTTTTGTTATTTATTTGATTGTTTTAACTTATTCGCATTAGCATTATGAAGTTGGTTCTTGTAACAGTGCTCATCGTGGTTTCCGTTCAAGGTAAGCTGTATTAAAAACAAAAATAGTTTTACGTATAAAATACAGCCCTTATCTTTATATATAAAAATGAATTGCTGTTCGTTAGTCACGCTAAAACTCGAGAACAGCTGGACCGGTTTGACGAATTTTGGTCTTGAATTATTTGTGAAAGTCCAGAGAAGGTTTAAAGGGTAGATAAATATGGAAATGCTCGGAATTAAATAAAATTACAGTTTTGTTTTCCCTTTGATGTATCCCCCGTCGGACGGATTCATTTTGTTTGTTTTAAGTTTATTTCATACAAAAGTTTAGGTAAAGTGAGTGAGATCAAATCAACACCTTCATCCTTTTATATACGAAAATAGCTCGTACAAAAACTACGTCATTAGAATATATACATGTATGGATCTAGTAATATTCATTTGATGCAAGTAGACGCAGGAAGGCGAGCCAGTGTTTCTAAATCAATATTAATACAAATACTAACATGGTAATAATCGATACTATATCGATCGATTGTTTACGAATGAATTCTACGATTAAGGAATAAGGTTGTTTAATAAAAATCGATTTTTATTTTTTACTATTAAATTTTATATTACTATAGAATTGAGACCAATTAAAATAGAGCTCAGGTTTTAAGGTGTTTGGCGGTATTCATGTCGTCAATGAGCTCAGTTAACCAATTAAGGCCAAACGTGTCCTGAGTTTATCAGCCGCCATAAAAACATGATAAAAATCTATTAATTCGGATCCCATAAGTCCATCTGCAATATCGGCGTCTTCTTGTAATCTATATCCAGTACTGGTTAAATATATTCTGTGATCCTGTATGAGGGAGTACCACTTGGTGAGTAAGTTGTAAGGTATATTGTACCGGTCTAGACTTAGTAGATTTGTTTTTCAAAACTGATAAGGCGAAGGCATTATCAACTAAACAGCCTAACATTTTACTAATATAATTTTGCAACTATTGTAGTGAATAATACAAACATTATATTATCTAAGTATTTCAAAAAAAACATTGATAATAAAAGTGTCAAATGTAAATATGTCATAATATGGAATGAATAAAGTTTAAAAACGTATAGCATATCAAGCAAACATGATGTAAGCACGAAAGGAGATTGGCACATTGGCATTATTTTTACTAAACGTTCATATTTATATTAATGAAACTAATCCATGAAAATCTGGATCTTCAATTTTTTTTTTTTATTGCTTATATGGGTGGACGAGCTCACAGCCCACCTGGTGTTAAGTGGTTACTGGAGCCCATTGACATCCACAACGTAAATGCGCCACCCATCTTGAGATATAAGTTCTAAGGTCTCAAGTATAGTTACAATGACTGCCCCACCCTTCAAACCGAAACGCATTACTGCTTCACGGCAGAAATAGGCAGGTTATATTTTTATTTTCGGAATTCATTTTTATTACACGATGTTATTCCTTCACCCTGGAAGTCAATCGTGAACATTTATTTTGTTGAGTACATATTTCATTAGAAAAATTGGTACCCGCCTGAGATTCGAACACCGGTGCGTCGCTCAACACGAATGCACCGGACGTCTTATCCGTTAGGCCACGACGACTTCAAAATTAATTAATCAATCAATTAATTATACGGTTGGTTTTTTCCGATAGGTTCTTACATGATATATAGCTACTTTTCAAAATTGCATTAACGAGAAGTGTAAAATTACTATTTTTAATATACATTCATTTAATTAGAGATGCTCTATATTCAAAATTCCCGATTAGCAAATTCGTTCCAGCTCTTTGATGGATAAACATCAAAGAGCTGGTTTTCTGATCCCACCGATATTGGGAAAGCCACCTTCTTCCTCGAGACATGAGCTCGAATTCACAATAATATTATAATAACTAATATGCCCTAATAAAATTGTTCGAATTGATAATAAATAAAAATTAAAAAAAAAAAAAAAACGGTACTGGTGGTACCATGAGTTCATCAGAAAATTTGTAATTTATATTTCCTAATTATAAATTATACACTTTCTATAATAGGATTTTATTTTATTTTGAACATTGATAATTTTCGCAAAAGAATTTATTCTTGCTCAACCACATAACTTCTAGTTTGAATTCTATTGACGTGATCAAATATTATTATATTATTTTATCAAGTCAGCAATTATTGATGGAACCAGTATTTTTACATTTTTGCTTAATTCTATATCTCTAGTGTTTGAGTAAAGATTTATCTTAAAAATATAACACCGAAGAATATTTATTAATTTTATATGAAAATCACTATTGCTAGATTTTTTTCTTGGATATTTGTGGAACTCCTGCAAATTCTAAATTCGAAAAAATTCGAACATCTCAGTTCATAAAAAAAAAAATAGTTCAAATAACAAATACTAAAACGGGTTCCAAATTTAAATACGTTCCATAAAAATATTTTAATAAAACATGAATCGAAATTCACAATAAATTCGACAAAATAGCGTTAACACCACCGGTATGCTAATGCGTTTGATTGAAAACAAAGTGAGCCTTGGTTTTTTTTTTATGTTTGTGTGTAATATGTGATTAGACGCAGAAGAATTTGGATAAATATCTAACTACATCGAACATTCGAAAGACATTGAGAACTTAGGAAAAACAAATTTCAAAACTTTTATTATTTGAGAAAACCAAACGTCATATCTATTATATTTACGAGGATTTTGAGAGAATTTCGTGAGACGCGTTCGTGAAATGTGACGGAAATTTCAAAGTATCGCACACTGTTTAATCTATTATTATAACAGATCATAGTAAATTTTCGGTGTGGCCTCCACAGAGCGCTTATGTCGGAGTTTCTAGCATGTAAACGAGGACAGGAATCACTTACGTTTTAATAACAGACAGATAGAGAAGAGACAGCTTTAAATCGAATATTGCATAAATGGAAATGTTAAAACAATTATTTTTTGACATAAAATTGATTTCAATAAAAAAAAATTGCCCAAATACGCAATACGCAATAAAATGACTGCTGACTGCTTCGGTAGAGATAGGGAGGACGGTGGTACCACCAGTAAATCGCTGCTGGCGAGTGCCGTACGCTGGTATAATATTCAGAGAACGCTAATACTCATTCTCCCATTCCTTAATCGATACCCCTATCAAGACACTGGGTGGAGAGGGCTATTTCAAGCAGACGCTACAAAGCCAATTTACATAGCATGATTTTTTTTAAACTGTTTTCTACCTTAAATCCTCTGCTCTTGGCTGTAGTAATTAAAATCGTATTTTTTTTTCAAACATAATCTATGCATCCTAATTCCATTGGGGACCAATGTTTCGTTGTAATTCTGTTAAGTTAATAGCACAATTTACTAAGAAAGCCATAGGAAATCTTCAAAATTTTACTTTCATTGTATGAATGTTTGATATCAACCTGATTCTCCGGTTTACTTAAATGAATACGCAAAGCTTATCCGTTATCCTCAAAATTGTATAGACTTTTTATGTTTATGGCAAAAAGTCAATAGACATATGTACATATACATATACAATTCTATTAAATTGTTAACAGTGATTATCCACAGACTCGTTGGAGCGGCTCTAAATAATAAGATTGTAAATTCAATCTTATTTCCGTAAATTTCAAATGTCGTTTTAATTATGGAGTTCGATCGTTTGTATTAATTTACGACTGGTTGTTACAATGCCGTAAAACTGATGATGAGTTGAATAATATTACTAAATATTACTAACGTGATATTACTGACGTTAATACATGAATTATTTTGAGAAATATTTCTGTATATACGACGAGACTCTATTGACTACCCTAAAGAAAAAGATTAAGAGAATTTGGAAGAAACTTATACGGGCACGGGTACCACAGAATTAATGAGTATGATGGTATCTCGGACTGACTTTTTTTGGAGTCAGAATTTGATTGAGTTGTCCAGAGTGACTGCCAGAAACCTGACATTTTTGGGCCAGGGTGTCAACTGGCCTGGTCTTTATGATCGAATTCGAAACTAGAATTTATGGGAGCAATGATTGCTGCCAAATTTCAACTAAGATAGTTACACCACCACGTTCAGTCGTATGGCCTAGTAAAACCATAACAATCTCTTCTCATTCCTAGGGTGGGTAGGAAAATACATTCAGCGAAGAATCAATAGGAGCATTTTCTAATTATTATACCAGATCGCCATTCAGCATTTACCAGTTATAGAGCTAATTATCCGCACAGATCAGTACCATTTCCCTGGCCATTTTTGCCATGTAGCGATCACACTTAAACGTGCGTAATGCGATACGTTCTAGAATTTAATACGTAAGCATTAAATTCGTTTTGTCTTTAGGCTTTTGATACTAAAATGGAAATGAAAATGATACTAAAATAAAAAATGCATATTCTTTCATTGGTATAGCTTACTGGTGGTAGGACTTCTTGCGAGTCTCCACGGGTAGGTACCACCACCCCGCCTATTTCTGCCGTGAAGCAGTAATGCGTTTCGGTTTGAAGGGTGGAGTAGCCGTTGTAACTATACTGAGACCTTAGAACTTATATCTCAAGGTGGGTGGCACATTTACGTTGTAGATGTCTATGGGCTCCAGTAACCACTTAACACCAGGTGGGCTGTAAGCTCGTCCAACCGCCTAAGCAATAAAAAAATAAAAAAACTCGATCGACACGCAGCAAACACTACAACAGTCAAAGAAATGACACTCGTTCGCTCTACCGGAGGATATTGAAAAGATTTAGAAAATTGTACACCATTGCTTGATTTTATACTTAGTTGTTGACATATGACTTATTCCGTGAACACGCTGTTCTAAAATGCGCCTCATTATTTCATTATTATTAAGTACGTACATTTGGAACATAATTAATCATGTTGCTAGGAATTCTTAGGAATACAAGGAAAATATTACCGACTCTAAATATTTATTTGTTTTTTTAAAATAGTTATCTCAAATAATGTTTACAAAAACTGGCTGATCTAGGCATCAAACGAGTTTTTGTACAGCACAAAAATCGAATGTGTATATATTTATATTAAACGTAAAATGAATTAGTTTTTAATGGCGAACCTAACCAGAAACTTCTTGATATGGTTGTTAATTGATACTAATCCAACCTTAAGTCCCCCGAAGTCTCAGTCATGTATATAATACATATATCGAGGGGTGAAAAGTTATTCGGTTTAAGTGACATTTTTGCAACATTACAGGATAGCCTAGATAGAATATCATAACGAAAAACTTCTTCAGCTAATTGAATGGGGTAAACCAGGGGCTCCGAAACTTATTTTGTCTACTGCCCACTTTGAGAATAAAAAATTTATTAGCGCCCCTATTTTTTCACATACTTAATAACGAGAGCTCAGTCGGTGTCTAAGAGTCCTCATAAATGAAATTAGAAATCGCCTCCCAAGCTTCTTCACAACGCTCCCATTTTTTTCTGGGTCTGTTACCCTTTAGGCCTGCAGCGCCCACAAGGGGGCGTTATCGCTCACTTTGGGAAAAGCTGGGGTAAACTTAACTGAGTTGGATACTTTTACTTGTAGGTTAGGGACGTTTATAAAAATGTTCAAGAACATCCTCCACACTTATTAAATAAATCAAGTAGCGTAATTGTTTAATGTATATTGTGAATAAAATTATTTTCTTACATTATAAGTTAGATTAGTTTTCTTTATCGTGTTGTTTTGTCGTATAGATTGTAAGGAACCAAAGTAAGGAACATTGTGTACAAATTCAGCACTTTGTCTTGCTTAGTCGTGCGCACATGGCTTATGATAAGTGGCTATAGGTTTTTAGATTTTTGTTTTGGTATTTTTTATGTCTGTTTTTTCGATTTTTTCGATCGACAAAACTTTTGAAACGAAATTCATGTTGTTTTTTATTTAATAATTAAAAAGATTCTAAAAAGTTGAAACTTGTTTTCACTATTGTGCACGTGTACAATATATACTATTGTGTTATTACGTATTAATCTTAAAGCCACAAGCTTACAAGTCTGATTCCAACGACACATATTTTTACACACGAAAACGTGCTTAATGTGTGTATTTAATTACGACGTATGGTATTTAGCAAATAAAACTGCAGATGAGGTCAAAAGGTATCCTTGAAATTTTAAAGTTTGATAAATTGAATAACGTCATGTGCCGGCAATGATTTATTTAAATAACTGATCCTTGTCTCATATTTGTTCTTGAATATATGTTAGTATTTTAAATTTAAAAAACGGGATTGATGAATATATCTATTTGGCTCCGATTTTGGTTTTTTTTTTTTTTTATTGCTTAGATGGATGGACGAGCTCACAGCCCACCTGATGTTAAGTGGTTACTGGAGCCCATAGACATCTACAACGTAAACGGGCCACCCACCTTGAGATATAAGTTCTGAGGTCTCAGTATAGTTACAACTGCTGCCCCGCCCTTCGGACCGAAACGCATTACTGCTTCACGGCGGAAATAATGGTTATTCTTCTGAATTGAATATTTAGGTGTGAATCAATATTTTTATGGTAATGTCAGATTACTTGATACTACATATTATAGTTTACGTAATGTTTGTTACTTTATGTTATGTTTATCTACACACTATCATGATGATAAGTTACAACGATTTAGTGGTATTATAAAAAGCTCACAGAATTAATTAAGCTGTGCTATGCTATGTTTCTAAAAAGCATAGACGTTTCAATATAATTTGAGCGTTTAAGGAAACTTTTAATTGGAAAATGTATTTGTGAAAAATGAATGAAGTTTTTAATGAAGTTGCTAACTAATTAATTTTATAAATTAGTTAATTAAGTGAACTGTAACTTCAAATGTTCTTATGTGTTTTTTTGTGTGGTTTCTGATATTTCAACTCAAACGTTAAAAACTAAAGTTGATACAAAAACTGCTAATATTGAAAACTGCTCAAATTATAAGCACGGCAATCCACTCCAATAATAAATTAAAAAATTAAATTAAATTAAATTAAATTAAATTAAATTTAAATAAAAAATCGTTAATGGTTTTATGGGCATTTCAAGTATGTTTTCACTCAACTCTTTGAGTTTAATAAATCAAAGTAGATTTATATTGTTCTGTTTCAGCGGTCCCAAGTTTTCCAATTGGTGATGAGTTGTTTGATGCTGCCTCATCTGGAGATTGGGAAAAAGTTCATGAATTGTAAGTAATTAATCGACAACGTAGATAGGAAGACTTTTCTCCCCTTACCTAATCGTTAGTAGCTTATTCCAAGTACGCGCAGTTTGCTAGATGAGCTCACGGGGCCCTACCTGGGGGGACCTGATAACACTAGCTCTAGTAAGGGTTGTGCTACAATGAATTTACGATCGGGTCGGATCGCGATCCATTGAGAAGATCCAGCGAGAAACTCAGTTGGTTGCATTTATCGGCTAAGTTCCACCTCGAACGCTTCGTCGTATTCGACGAGTTCGACGAGAACGGTGCCTGGAGCTTACAAAGCCTAAAAGCTCCGAGAGTAGACCCGGATCCGGATCGAGAATCTGGACGTGACTGGGCAGACGAGCTCACAATCCACCTATTTCTGCATCTATAGCTATGACCAATTGAAATACAAGAAGAAATGGGAAGAAGATAGAGAAGAAATTGAACAATAATTTCCCTTGTAGAATTCCTAATACATTATATTTAAAAAATACCCATTCTTAAAATAACACTTCGAACAGCTATAGCTTCTAAGGACATCATATTTTTAGCGATTTATATTAAAGAATTTCCTTAATTAAATTGTATCTTCGATGGAAACTCTAAGAATTCAGACAACCTCAGACACGCATGTATCGTATACCAAGTTCTTATGGCCCTCTGAAGTAGCAAAGGACATCCACAGTGCTTCTGCATTGCTATAGATCCAGAGCTTTACGTTAAAGTTCACTCATTGATTTTCTGCCTCAACTTGCCTTGTGCGCAACCACATTCGCTTAAGAAGCTTGCGCCTTCCTTGGGCCTTTCAATCCATCGCCTGTTGGGCCATAGGGTTCGATCCCCTACTAAATGTGTAACCGGTCCTCTTCCTCTCGCGACGCCTCATCCGGAGGCCGATTGGCGTTCCAGAAATCGCGCATAGAATCCGAAGATACGGCGCGCAAATAAAATTGTATTGGGAGTTTCAGCTTAATACTAAAGCCGTTGAACGAACTATAAAATGACTTCAAAACGGTGTCTTAAAGGCTTACCAGAGTCCATAGACAGCGCAATATGAAGGCTACTTTGAGACATGAGGTCCCATTACAAGAACTACTGAATTGAGGTATGGCAAAGGGGTATACTAAAGACAGTAATTCTCAATCTTAAGGTTGACAGCGAACAAAAATACGATATTGTGATCAGTTTTATTTGTTACATATAAAATAATCTAGCTTTGTTTTTTTTACAGAATTAACAGTAAACTCAACGAGAACGATAGTTGGAAAGTGAGTAGAATTGAATTTAAACATTTTTTAAAGTAGAAAGCTGATACCTCTCCACGTACATTTCGAAGGGCGACATGGTTCCACATATAAATATAGGACTGTATAGTCAATAAACAAACAAAGTAAAAGAAAGAAAGAGTACTTAATAAATGTAGCTGTGGTCTATTTGTGTTTGGCGTGCGTTTGTCGTGGTACTTTTAACCCACAGACACAGCCCACTGAGTTTCTCGTCGTATCTTCTCGTGGGTCGCGTTTTCGATCCGATGGTAGATTCTGCGAAACACTGCTCTTGCTAGGGCCAGTGCTAGCAACACTCCCGGTATGAGCCCCGTGAGCTCACCGTCAAGGTGAAGCTGAAATAGCCTCTCAAGGCTATCTCAGCATAGGTAGGAAAAAAAAAGTGGTATTGTGTCACTGGCGTTACAAGTGCGAGGGATACACGGGAGCCAGCCATTCGAATGGATTAACTTCTGTTTTTACAGTACCCTACCCTTCAAAGCGAAACGCATTAGTGCTTCACGACAAAAATTGGCAGGGTAGTGGTATCTACCCCTGCGGGATAACAAAATTATCTGCCACAAATAATTACGCAAATTAATATTTTGTACCTCTTTGCGGGATTCGAACACTGGCACAGTCGCATCGCTTGATACGTATGCACCGGGCGTTTTACCCTTCAAGCCACGACAACTTCAAACATAATGAGGCTTGCAATATAATGACATAAACACAAAATATCTGTACTGCGTGAAAATTGCAAGTTTGTTTTCTGTCTTGTGTGTTTTCCACTATCAGTAACGCTGGAGCAAAGTTCAAGCTCATTAGCTCAAGACATTTAAATATAGAACGATCATTTATATTTACAGCCAGTGTCAGCGGGCAGTGTCAAAAGCTTGAAGCCAATACCCGGAGGCCATGTGTACGGTGAATCCGAGTACACATTCCATTCATCGTCAGACATCAACGGACAGAAGACCGACAAAAGCGGAGGTCACAAAATTATCAATGATGACGGAAAAGTCTACGAGTTCGATTTCAATCCTAAAATAAAGGGTTATTAAGTTCATTATACATTAAAGTAGGTGGACTGCGTTGGGAGTGATGTCAGTATTAAGGATATTTGGGA
This sequence comes from Bombyx mandarina, assembly GCF_003987935.1. Next base: position 1,405,981 of record NW_021011527.1, on the reverse strand, counting down.
TGTAGAAATAGTGTAAAGACAAGAAGTCACGTTAATAAAAGTAAATGTGGGCGCTAAGTTTTAGACATTGCTCATATTACACGTAACAAGATCAATGACAAATTACAAATCAAATCCTTAAGGTGGTGTTTTGCCTATAATACCTTTATTTGGGCTCGGCTGTAATTTCTAGACTCTTTCTTAGCGTCTCGGCCTCTAGCCTATATATAGTTAATTATATAGGGATATTCTTGAAAACGATCACACAGATAAATTATATTACCGATTACATTTTAAAAAGCTCTAAGGATAGACATTCGATCATATGGTCCACTTTTGAATTATTCTGAACAGACATCAAGGGATTGGTTCAAAGAGCTTTGTAAGACATAAAAAGTTACCCTGAATAAATTTATTTAGTAAAACTAATAGTAAGTTAACGTAACTCAATCGATGAACCAGAATAAAAAGCTCAAAGCGTGTCCAATCAATTTACGTTATCTAAATGTGAGTAATGATTTAATCACGGCCGATAAATAGATAAGCAGTAGATATAACAATTTTACTGACGCAGTACATCGGAACGTGTTTTATGATAATTACGTATCAAATCATTCATAATATTAAGATATTCGTTGTTCTGAAATATGTTTTTTTTTGATAGGTATTTAGCACTCGAGAATAATAACCTAATGTTTTATCATAAGCTTTTCATTGTTGATGTTAATTCATGTTATGTAGTCCAAAATGTTTTTCAATTGCAAGAGGAGTCATAATTTAGTATTAATTTATGTTTTTAACCATCCAAATTTCTTTGTACCTTCTGTGGCAATCGCTTTTAATTTTATAATAATGGTAACAAAACTTGTGATTGTAATGTATTAAAGTATCAAAAATATAGTTAAATTTTTTTGTTACTTGATTATTTGCGTATCAATTTATGTTTTTAACCATCCAAATTTCTTTGTACCTTCTGTGGCAATCGCTTTTAATNATAACTGACCTGCAATAATGATGAATATAAATCATAAAAAGGAAGATTTGAAACTGTACTGGAATAAAATAAACTATGCCTATCCAATTCTCGATGATAAAATTTTCAGCGACTGTACTGAGGCTGAATACGATGAAGTGCAAGTGTTAATAGTTAATTTGGGTGTCCAAATAAAGATACGTGATCTTGTATTTGTTCATATTGAGAAATATCTACGACAACATGTCGCATCTAGTTTTTGGTCAAAATATATTAAGACCGCGGAAGAAGTTAAAGGATTTCAACTATTTAAATCTTCAGTGAATGATCTCTATGAAGCAGTTTCTAGTTTCTCACCCATGTTACAAAGATTGACTAAATTGAACAGTAGTTGTAATGATAATAAGTTAATTTATGGCGAGAAAAATCTTGTATTAGGTTTTAAGCAGCTCGTCCGAGCTACTCTTCTGTCTCAGTTACCCATCGACTTTCAGTGTATTATAAACCAATTCTACAAAATATCTTTTAATGTTTTCGATAATGAATATGAAAACTCCGACATGGGCGAGGACATAATGTGTTCTGGTTGTGGAAACGAGTATTCCGATTGTAACTGTGCATACATTGTGAAAGTATTTCATGAAACAAATAGGAAGTTGGTGGAGTTACAATTGTTAGAAAGACTCACAGGTCAAGTTCTAACTAATTTCATCCAGTTGAGAATTCAGTCTCATATACAGAAAGTATGTACTGGCACTTTTGATGTGTCCCACATTGAAGCATTAGAAAGTTGGCTTAATACGACAGTAATGTCTTGGTTGATCAGAATTTATTGTGCTGGCTCCTCAAAACCTCCACCTGATGATAAAAATATACAAAATGCAATCTCAAGATTCAAACAGAAACTCACATACTATCTCTATCATAGCTACACAAAAACAAGAATTGATCAGCTCTTCAACATCATAATAGAATATCCTGATTCCCAGCCTGCTGTTGATGACATCAAAATTTGTTTAGCAAAAACAGATTTGAGACCAACTCTATGTAAAAAGTTACAGAATGCATTAGAAACAAGGCTTCTTCACCCAGGCGTGAACACTCCTGACATACTCACTGCTTACATATCTACTATTAGAGCTTTGAGACACCTAGATCCTTCTGGTGTTATACTGGAAACAGTGACAAAACCTGTTCGTAATTATTTAAGAAGTAGAGAAGATACAGTGAGGAGTGTTGTGAGCAGTTTGACAGAAGAAGGTGCTGGTAGTGAGTTAGCTGAAGAGCTAGCTAAATTTGCAGCAGAAGGAGATGGCGATGCCGATAAAGATGAGGCTTGGGATGAATGGAANTTGAGACACCTAGATCCTTCTGGTGTTATACTGGAAACAGTGACAAAACCTGTTCGTAATTATTTAAGAAGTAGAGAAGATACAGTGAGGAGTGTTGTGAGCAGTTTGACAGAAGAAGGTGCTGGTAGTGAGTTAGCTGAAGAGCTAGCTAAATTTGCAGCAGAAGGAGATGGCGATGCCGATAAAGATGAGGCTTGGGATGAATGGAATCCTGATCCAGTTGATGCTGATCCCAAAGTTGATTCAAATGACAGAAGAACTAATGATATTATATCTATGCTTGTTAATGTTTATGGTAGCAAGGAATTGTTTGTTAATGAATATAGAACTTTACTAGCTGATAGATTACTGGCTCAAAGTGTTATCAATACAGAAAAAGAAATTAGGTACCTGGAGCTATTAAAAATAAGGTTTGGTGAATCACAATTACACTTCTGTGAAGTCATGCTTAAAGATATATCAGATTCAAAGAGAATTAATTCCTTAATACATCAGGACAAAACCATTGAGGAGCTGAATAAGAAATTTACTTCTAATGCAATGATTTTATCTGCACAGTTTTGGCCACCATTTAAAGATGAAAGTCTGGAATTACCAGAAGAAATCAAGGAACATTTTGAAGCATACACTAAATCTTATGAAGCTTTAAAAGGTAATCGAACATTAAGCTGGAAACCACACCTTGGAAATGTAAACTTAGAGATAGAAATAGGCGAAAAGAAGTTAGATCTGACAGTTTCACCTTTTAATGCGACATTGATAATGCATTTCCAAAATAAATCTGAATGGACGTTAGATGAACTCCATCAGGTGATGAAAGTTCCTATTACTATTCTGAGAAGGAAAATAACGTACTGGCAATCGATGGGTTTAATAGCAGAAAAAAGTACAGATCACTTTGTTTTAGTTGAGGCTGATAATAAAGCCAGTGTACCTTCACATCAAGTACAGGAAATGATTTGTGAAGATGAAGAAACTGAGAGTGCCATGGCATCAGCACATGATCAGCGGGAAGGTGAACTGCAAGTTTTTTGGTCTTATATTGTAGGCATGTTAACAAACTTGGACTGTTTGCCTTTGGACAGAATACATCAAATGTTGAAGATGTTTGCTTCCCAAGCTCCAGGCACTGAATGCAGTCTTATGGAGCTGAGACAATTTTTAGACACAAAAGTAAGAACACATCAACTGGTACTTCAAGGAGGCATGTACAAATTGCCGAAGACATAGATGTTAATATTTATCAGAAATAAAAAAGAACTTGAAAGTTAACAAAACTTTATTTTCACCTTTTATATATTAATTTGGTTACATTACATGTCTATTTAAGTTAAAAGTTCAGATGCTTAAAACAATTTCTTTAAGCTGTTCCATCAACAAAATACATTATAAATTAAAATAAGTAATACCACCACTTGACTATAAAATAATACGAATAACATTTAAATACTTAGTGAATTTAATACATTATCATGTGTCAGTCTTAATATCTATTAAAATACTGTTTAAATTAAGAAGTAACAATAAATAAATAAAACTAATTTGACAAGAAAAACATACTGGAGATAATACAGATTCATTATAAATATGCAGGGTGGAATGCATTGGGTCTAAAAAAATTAAATGCATGGTTGCAAAGTTTTCAATAATTTCAATATTTTCTTTTAATTACACTTTAATAGGACATTATTATGTAACAATATTATGCCAATAGGCAGTTCCTAATAAAATGGAATGTTAATAATTAAAGGTAGTGCCAATGATGATAGAAATATTTGAGAAGTCATGCTTTAGTCTAAATAACCTTTTTTAAGCTTTACATTTTTCAACGAAAATTCATTAGTAGCCAATTTTAACATTTATTACTATTAAAAACAGTATGTTTGATACTTTGAATTTTAGAAAACACAAATGTGCAGTTAAGTCCTGTTATGTATTTGTGAAGGTTTAGTAAGATCATGAAGCAAAATAAATATTACAGTTATTACCTATTTATAAACAGACCTACAACAGTTAAAGCTCTACAGTAGTTTACATATATACAAGTACATCAATGCAATGTCGAATGTTTGCACGAAACTATTCAAATAAAGTAAAATTTTGGGGCAAAACGAAACAAAAAAAAACATTAAAACAGTTTTTATGTATTTCAGAACAAAAATAATACGTAAATCCGTTCGCACATCTATTTTATTATCGATCGTCAAAACATGACCAGTTTTCTTGAATTTCATCTCAGATCAACATATATTGGCATAAACTCATTTAAATACCTAGTTGAATAAATCTCTCAAGTTACTTAGAAGTTAATTGAAGTTAAATAAACATTTTCGCAAAAATAAACTTTGCATTTTAAATGCAAAATAACGAACTACAACTTTATCTTAGAAATAATTAAGTACTTTAATAATTCATTAAGTCCATCCCTCAGGTGAAAATCTTGTATTTGCTGGTGTATTTGAACGCATTGCATAATTTTGGATAACATAAAAATTCTTTTTAAATATTATGGTCGTATTTCACAATTCTGAAACGATATAGATACTTTACATCGGGAAAAGGCAAATATTGCAGATTCGGAAAATCGTTAAGACTAATAGAATTTTGAAATTAGTTTCTACATAATATATTAAAGATCTTTGGCACTATTATTTCATTTTTATAATCGCTTGTCCAAAGGATATTGGGATACCAAAGGATATAATCTTGGCATTCATTATTTCTACATAATATGTGTACCCATTGTAATTAATACGCAGGATGTTGAATCGTTATTAGACAAACTGATTTTAAATAAGATACGGCAAAATAACGAGGACCACCAATTAAAAATCCCTGTATTCAGATCCGTAGACATTATGAGATTTTTACGGCTAAATAGGTAAAGTAAATAAATCATAGGCTCATTCTAAAGCTTTTTAAAACTTAAAAAAACATTTATGATATAATTTATATACACTCAAAGAGTATTTTTCTCTATGCCTCGTAACACTAGCACCATGTTCATAAAGCGTTTACGGACCTTTGGATATCTTGATATGTTCTACGTTTTAAAAAAATTCAGAACAACCACAAAAAGTCTCCTAATTTTCATTTGGAAAATAATGCCAATAAAATGTAACCTAATATTTAGATATATGTGATGCCAAGCTGTACGTTTTCGATCCGTTTGCTTTTTCGAAATTACTTTTAGATTTTTATTATGTGCCTTTTCCCTGATTTAGTGCATCAAAACGCCAGTGTTACATACATTGTGCTTAATTTAGGTATAAATATTTTCACCGCTACTTTTATTGAAAAAGAAACAAAATAATTTTTTATTAAATCAACATGAAAGCTAACACAAAGGCCAATTACGTTCTATATAATGTGCTGATACGATTATGTGTACGTATTTTTCAGTAAATGTGCGTAATGATCGTCGTTCACGAAGCCATTCAAGACAAACCAATTTTTAAAATTGAAATTGTTATCCATTATCCAGATCGTCTTGGATCATCTAACATTTAAATGATTTTTCGTGCGCGATGAAGCGACTAATCACACCATGTTCTAGTAACAATTGCGTCCCCACATGGGCCACTGTTATGGATTCGATTTTATAAACCGCGCATCTCGAATAATGCGCTTCATTCAATCGATCGTTATATTTCCAATTACGATTTCTCACGAATTTTAAAATTTTATTGTATTATTTATAGAATAGTCCGGATCGTTGCGAATGTAGAATAAGTTCAAGCAGAACCCAAAAATTTTCAACATAGGTACTGAAACCGAACTGGAAATGGACCTGGATCCCTGGGTTATCAGGTTCACTAACCACTATATCAACGAGGCAATCAATATTTGCTTACTTAATAAATGATTTCGTTACTTTCGGATAGCGTCATCGATGAAGGGTCTAAAATCGGACCATACAGCTCGAGTTAAAACGCACTTTCATTGACCGACACGATAATTTATCAATCAGTGGAAACGTGTTCGTCGATGTGATCGCTCGATACATTCCCGTGTCCGTGGTCTTGTACCGTATCGATGAATATAAAGCAGGCTTACATTAAAGCCAGTGTGCGGGTAGAGTTCACCGGTTCCTGCGGGCGGGGGGCGCCGGGTGCGCGGGGTCGGAGAGGGGGGGCGCGGTGTGGGGCCCGCCCGACGCCTGCGGTAGCCGCTTGAACGGTCCCAGGCGCTTGGCGGGCCGCGGCGACACGCTGTGCGACTCCGAGCTGCCGCTCCACGCGCTCGCGCCGGCGTCCAGCAAAGCGGCTGCTAAACGACCGCTACCGGTTTCTATTAGAAAATGACCGCCGTTTATTCGACCGTTGTAAAATTATTTTATTACAATGCTTAATGGATTATATTGAGCGGTTAAGATCTTAACGAACAGGTTTTTTTTTTTAAACGAGTAGTACTTTTGAAATGATCATCGTAACAAAATTGTATTTCTTCAAAGTTATTCTTATATGTTACGTATATATTTAATATTAGCGATAGAAGGCCAAGCTAGCACGTTAAAATGTATACGGTTTCCAGTAAGCATCGCACCGGTTCATAGAAATATGAGGAGCGGGGAACGTACCGTGCGGCGAGAGGGGCGCGGGGAGCGGGTCGCGCACGCGCTCGACGAACCGTTCGTAGGAGGTGTGCAGCGTGTGGTGGTGCGTGAGCGCGTCGAGGCAGCGCGCCCGCTCCGTGTACGCGTGCTGGTACAGCGGCATGGTGGCCCGCACGGCGCGCCCGCCCGCCGTCACCGCGCCCCGCACCAGCGCGGCGCCCCCCGCCACGCCCACCACGCTCTCCTCCCACACCGGACCGAACGCGCCCACCTGCAAACATCACATCATTCTACTATGTAATCTTTATAGATTGTTGTGACTAGAAATGCTATTAAGATTTATACGTACAGAAGACTGGGGGGAATAGGGACTGGAAGTAGAATATTTTTATATTATTTTTATTGCTTAGAGGGGTGGACGAGCTCACAGCCCACCTGGTGTTAAGTGGTTACTGGAGCCCATAGACATCCACAACGTAAATGCGCCACCCACCTTGAGATATAAGTTCTAATGTCTCAAGTATAGTTACAACGGCTGCCCCACCCTTCAAGCCGAAACGCATTACTGCTTCACGGCAGAAATAGGCAGGGCGGTGGTACCCACCCACGCGGACTCACAAGAGGTCCTACCACCAGTAAAAAGGTACCTAGCTAACAACTAAATAGTGCCAGCCCTATCGAAAAACTCTATTATCGCCATACGTAACCTGATTCACCCCAAAGCCAAGGTGAATCGGGTCAAGCTAGTTTTTTCAGTTTTTGAGTGTATTTTGTAATGAACTATGTATAATAATGAATCGTATATAAAAACTTAAGCCTCCGGAACCATTATGTTCTCCGTTTGAACAGCCGTTATAACTACAAAAAAAAAAACGATAAAAATCAATGTCGAACTTAAAAGTGTCCCGATTCCCCCATTTTACGGTATAATTTAAAACTATTTTATAGTTCAATGTTTAGTTTGTTACATTTTGGTACTCACATCAGGCTTCCTCGTGATAGTACATCGCAGCAGCCCACCGGGTAGTGGATACAGCACAATAAGTACGTCACAGAACTGGGTCGGCAGGGTATCCCGTTTGTATGGACGCCAATGCTCGCTCCATACGACATGAACTTCGTCGTTTCCCAAGTGGCGAGTCTAAAAAGATAAAATATAGATATTCAATTTTTTTTTAAATTGTTAAGGTAAATTAAACATTCAATAATAACTTGTTGAGCCCTATCTTTTGTCAATATTAAGATTCAATTTTATTTACGTGAATAGAAATGGAATGGAAATATAAAATCTATAAATAACTAAACAAAAGTTGGAGTTAAATTGTTCGCACGAAATCTTCCCTAAGAAGTCTAGTATTATTCGCGTCGTAGCAATTATCGCTTGCTGTCTCCCTGTCGTCCAAGAAGTTTAAATTCTGTCACGTTTATATGAGCTACACTCCTAAATAACGATGCAAGAGAAGATTAAGAACCTTGTTGAGTATGGCGTCGGGTGTGTCGGCGGGCATGCGCGTGGCGACATGGAACAGCGCCTCGAACGTGAGCGTGGCGGCGTACGGCGCGCTGACCCCCGCCCCGCCGCCCCGCAGCCCCCCGGTGAACCCCACGTGACTCTCCAGCTCCACCTGTCAGCAGCGCATTCCGATTACATTTTTACAAATTTACATCTTATTTGTTTTAATATTATTGCTGTTTAGGCGAGCTTGTATCTCAAGGTGGGTGGCGCATTTACGTTGTGAATGTCTATGGGCTCCAGTAACCACTTAACACCAGGTGGGCTGTGAGCCCGTCCACTCATTTAAGCCATAACAAAAAATAAAAATAAAAAAACAGAGCTCATGACCCACTTGGTAGGTATTAAGTAGCCAGTTCAGCCCATAAAGCAGAAATAATGTGACCACCCACCATTACTTTTTTTTTAATATATCGGAAATGACATAATGACAATAAAAAAACGCGAGATTAAACTGTAAAAGTAGTTTTAATAATTTCAATAATTAAATGTCATTTCTATTCATTTTTAGCTACGTCATCGAATAAACACACTTAAGTTCATTTACATATAAGCAGCGATTTGACTAGGCTGAAGTCACACGTATCCGCATCATCTGATTAATAGACAGACAATAAGTATTGACATTCTCTGAAAGAGTTGTGCGATTGTATCTAAAATGTATTCGGTGCGAATAAGGAATTTCCATGATTTTACCTCCCAGGCGAGTGCAGCCAAAAAGGCTTCATAAGCAGGACTGCCGCATCGGTTCGACAGTATTTCGTTCCGTGTCTCTTGTCCCTTTCCAACGTATATGACCGCCACTTTGTGCGTCTCACGACATCTAGATATTTAAAAAAAAATGTTACGTTGGTTACAAAAATATATACACTCCCATCATTATCTAATTACCTAAAATTTATTGATATTGACGATCAAACAATAATCAAAATAAATAATAATCAAATCAATCAAAATAATTTAACGTTTCTTGTCTATCCCCTACCTATATTAACACTAAAAAATTCATCTAAAAAAAATCAAATCACTTAACAAATTGGGGTGTCCATAGTATATAAGATATTAGAAAAAAATTACTGGCTCTAACTTTGTTGCGGTAAACAACACATTTTCGCATTTTCTGTCAATTATATTACACGCGCTACATAAAAATAAAAAAACTGAGTTCATTACCTAACAGAATAAATTTCGATATTTTTAAAATAGAAACGCCCGATTCCTTACGACAAATACGAACAGATGAAGACTAAATACTAATTATGAAGCTACTACCTCTGCGCGTCGAGGTTCCTGAGCTCCCGTAGCAGTCGGTCGGTGCGACGCAGCAGGTACGCGTGGCTCCGCCTGGCGGGCGCGAGCGTGCCCAGCTGCGCGAGGAACAGCCTGCACTGCGAGAACGGGCCCGGGGCCGGCTCCGCTGTCGTCTCGACCAGCTCCACCTCTTCATCACTGTAAAGACGGCGAAAATATCACTTCATAAATACAGGACATACTTTTTGGCGGGAACGCGAGGAGTAAGGGTGCGTGATTTGTTTTATTTTGTCTATTTAGTGTTTTTTCAGGGTCAAATGCGTAATAACGGTGGTTTATTAACTGTTTAGAATCTGTGAAAGTGGACAAATGTGGGAAAATGAAACAACGCCGCTGGACGTGGCTTCTCGGGATCTTTGAAAATGTTCACTGAAAAAGTCTCAGTAAATTTACTGGTGGTAGGACCTCTTGTGAGTCCGTACCACCACCCTGCCTATTTCTGACGCGAAGCAGTAATGCGTTTCGGTTTGAAGCGTGGAGTAGCCGTTGTAATTATACTGAGACCTTAGAACTCATATCTCAAGGTGGGTGGCGGAATTTACGTTGTAGATGGCTGTGGGCTCCGATAACCACTTAACATCTAATGCACAAACCGTGCCGGAGTCAAAAACTAAAGAAGAATAAGAGATATACAGACTTGTCTTTGTTAGCGAGGTACGCCCGCTCTTGGTTCCGATGCGCCACCAGCGCCGCCACTAGCTCGTCCTCAGCGCCCGGCGGCAGCGGCGACGGACCTGCCTCGTCTAGTCTCCTACCGCACACCACTTCGGGCGACGTTCGACCGATATAGGCCAGCACCTATATATAAAAAAAAAACATATCGAGAGGTGAAAGGTTATTTGGTTTAAACGACATTTTTGAAACTTTACGGAAAGCCAAAAAACAAGAAATAGCAGTTACAGATTTATTAGTTTTGTATCTTTTTTTGTTTATTTTATATTTGTTTATTTCTACGCTCCCCACACATTATGTGTAATTATTTGACGTGTTATTTTAATTACTCAAATGTTAAATCTTGTAACGTATACTTTTGAGTGTAATAATATATTATTAATAATAGTGATGTCGATTGGGGTCGATTATATACACAGCAAATCGTATTTTGGCCCTCGTGATATGGGCTGTGCCTATAGTAGAATTATTTTGTTCGTGCAGTTTGGGTCATAAAACATAGCCCGGCTAGGACGGTGAGCATGTTGCGCGGGCGCAACGCATTTATCGATACAAACAAATGAGTCATCGAAGGCAGGTACACGGCGGCGGGGTGGTATACGAAGGGTGGTGAGACATTGTTATGTTATGAGTCATTTGTACTTACTTGCAAATTATAGTACATTATGTCGAAGAGAAATGTGTTTTTAGGCATTCGTTCTCTGAATTTTTTTAGTGAGACAATGGCTACTCCTTTGTTTTGTATCAAAACGGCAGAATTTATTCAAAATAATATTTGCACGTGTTGTTATCAACGATGTGTTAAAATTTTTCACTGAAATAAGAATAAATCCCGAAAAGTTACAAAGTGTTAATTTCTGCCGTTCTCATTAACTTGCTGCGGCGATATGTGGTGTAAGTGTTTGATTAGTTATTTTTTCTTTCATTTTTATCACTAACCCACAAAATGACTAAACTAAATACACTATCGATAACGCTTATCGACAACAATAATGCGCATCACTATTCCCATCCATAAGACACGTGAGTGGAAGAGAGAGCGCTTCACCGCTCCGATTTTTTATGACCCAAATTGCACGGACAAAATAATTCTACTATAGTGTGAGGATCATTGGTTAATATTATATTGTTGATGCCATCTGCTTAATCTCTTAATTTGTTAAATATGTAAATAGTATTTTAGGTCATGATTTAAGAATTTATGTAGTAAATAGATTTATTATTATTGTTATTGTATTTAAAGGTTAAAATTAGGAAAAAAAATATCATGGCACAAAAACTTCTTCAGGTGTTTGAATGAAGTAAATATAATTGATGTTGAATTGAAAACATCGAACTGTTGTTGCTAATACCGAATAAAACACACCTTTAATTACAAAGATAAAGGTCGTGTATTAAGCGAAATGATATTATACTATATATAAGCTTCGAATAACGTTGAATCCCTTGATTTGCTGGCAATATAGTGAAAAAGTCGATACAAATCTATGTCATTTTATCGACAAAGTTATTCGGATATTTTATTTTTCGCTGCGATTTTGTGTTCCCGATTTGCGATTCAAGCTAATGGAGAGTCTTGCAGGGAGGGACTGCTATTCGAGCTGCCTCAGAAATATGAAATTGAGACGCACGAACTCAACACAGCATTTTGTTTACAAAACTTAGTGACTAGTTCTTTTTCGATGAAAACTTTTTTCGGTATTGTATGAGATGATTAACAGCCTCGCTTAATTATTAAAAAAACATTTGTAAATAAATAGTTGGATAAACTTTTTTTTTTGCATATTTTAAAAGGTCACTTACATGATCCAGTTGGTGTTTGTCCGGTGGGCAGTTTTTGTAGTCGGGTAGTAGGTCCGGGGGCAGAGGGGGCGGTAAGGACGAGAGTGTATTTTCTCTTGGACATTCGTTGCTGAAACATCGACGTTTTAATTTTCGATTTCTTGTCTCTCTTCGGGTGGATTTAAAAATGATTTTAAATATAATTAGCTAGGCGTTTGATTTAAAGTCATCGTGGTAAAGGAAAGGACGTCCGGTGCATTCGTATCTAGCGATGCACCGGTGTTCGAATCCTGCAGGCGGGTACCAATTTTTCTAATGAAATACGTACTTACCAAATGTTCACGATTGACTTCTACGGTGAATGAATAGCATCGTGTAATAAAAATCAAACTCTCAAAATTATAATTTGCGTAATTGCTGATGATAGGACGTCTTGAGAGTCCGCACGGGTAGGTACCATCGCCCTGCCTATTTCTGCCGTGAAGCAGTAATGCGTTTCGGTTTGAAGGGCGGGGCAGCCGTTGTAACTATACTTGAGACCTTAGAACTCATATCTCAAAGTGGGTGGCGCATTTGCGTCGTAGATGTCTATGGGCTCCAGTAACCACTTAACACCAGGTGGGCTGTAAGCTCGTCCACCCATCTAAGCAATAAAAAATAAAAAGGTACCTTTCGGGTAGGGGTAGCGGTTCGGGCGCTTCGAGCTGTCCTCCCGACGGGTCGAAGTACAGCGCGGACGCGTCCCAGCACGCCTTGCCGCCGATGTCGCGCAGCAGCACGCGCACCTGACGCTCCGACGTCGTCAGACCTGACGAGACGCACTTTTCAAGTCAAAACTAATTTAGCGATCGTGTCATTCGAAAAAAAAAATTAAACAAAAAAGCGTTAAGTTATAAATAGAAAAAATAATAATTGGGAAATAAAAACACATGTGCAATTTTACTGGTGGTAGGACCTCTTGTGCGTCTAGGTACCACCACCCTGCCTATTTCGGCCGTGAAGCAGTAATGCGTTTCGGTCTGAAGGATAGGGCAGCCGTTGTAACTATACTGAGATCTTAAAACTTATATCTCAAGATGGGTGGCGGCATTTACGCTATAGATCTCTATGGGCTCCGGTAACCACTTAACACCAGGTGGGCTGCGAGCTCGTCCACCCATCTAACCAATAAAAAAGGGTATTGTAGCGGATGACGACATTTTAAATTATTTTTTTCCTACTTAAGCTGATAGCCTTGAGAGGCTATATCAGCGTCGCCTTAACTAGTAGGTGAGCTCACGGGACTCAAACCTGATGACATTTAAGGAGTATTATCGAACCTAGTTGAGTCGCTATATCGTTACGTGACCACGGACGCACCTGGTGTAGTCCCGGCTCTGGCGGGCAGGTCGAGGGCCGGCAGCTCAATGAGCGAGGCCAGAGTCGAATCGCTGAACCGCATCAGCTGTATGTTGGGCGCGGTCAGCACGGCGGGGCCCAGCTCCTCGCCCAGGGACGGACTGTCGTGTTGCTCGGAAACACGACAGGACAGTTGGCATCCGCTCCAGAGAGGCCAGTGCCCGAGGTACAGTACCAGCTGAGTGCATATCTGTTCAGAGATTGTGTGTGACATTAACTTTGTTGAAAAAAATTATAATAATTGCAGTTTATTTTTATTGCCTCTGTAGTAAGACATGGTAGTCTATACCATGCGGTCTATGCCACCCATGACCGAACAATATGGAGGAAAGTCACATGTGGTCGCGATCCTCAGCAGTGAGGGAACGATGAAGAAGAAGAAGTAGTAAGTCCAGCGTACGACCCATCGGTAGTGAGTGATTGACGTCGCTTATCGACCTCAGCAATGTCAGTGACACAGCCAAGTCAGTGTTAATATCAGTGTCAATACCAGCGGATATGTTTGTTTGTTTGTCTTCCATGCGTCAACGTGTCGTCTTTTGTTCGACGACACGCGCATCACACATCCATTCATTAATGTCTAAAAACCATTCCTAATGCCAAGCCAAAATCAAGTCCCATATACCAACTGTCTGAACCCAACCCTTAGAAAGAGAGCATACACACACGAATACATTTTTTTAATACTTAATCGCAGATTGAAGTTAAAGAAAGAACTAAAAGAATATGTTTAGTTAAATTCATTTACTGATGTAAACATATTTTTTTTTTGCCTCCAATTTATTTAACCACATTAATTCATTTGATTCATTGACTGAGTTAATTCAAACGTATTTCGAATAGAATTAAGTAATCACCAATAATACTGTGTTAACGTTTCTATATTGAACTAGCTGACCCGGCAGATTTCGTAGTGCCTCAATCGATAAATAAAAGACCTAAACTTTTGTATAAAATAAACTTAAAACAAACAAAAGGAATCCTTCCGACGGGGGACATATCAAAGGAAAACCAAAATTGTTATTTTTATTAATTCCGAGCATTTTCATATGTATCTACCTTTTAAACCTTCTCTGGACTTCCACAAATAATTCAAGACCAAAATTAGCCAAATCGGTCCAGGCGTTCTCGAGTTTTAGCGACTAACGAACTGCAATTCATTTTTATATGTATATATAGATTAAAAAAAGATACTTGAATGAATAAATTACCGTTTGAGCCCAAAGCTTGACGTCGATCGTTGATGCCGGAATCGTTTTAGGCCCGAGATTGTCCAACTGTATAGTTGGGTCGAAGTCGTCATCCACCGGCAGACTTAGGCCTTCAATGTCGGATCCGTTCGCTCCTTTCATAACCGCGTACAACACCTGAAAGTTTTTTTTTTGGTAGTTGAACTGCATGTCAACGGGAGTAAAGGTCGCGCATTGTTAACGAGGCCTTCGGTTCGGCGCTGCAATACTACAAATAAGCCGTTGTGTAATGAGAGGCTCGAATTTCACGTGTGCGGGACGAGAGCGGTGGGTGTTCTCATTAGCACCATGTTACGCGTACGTACGAGATAGTGTTGTCACTCAATTAGTGTTCGCGTTTAAAACGGACGAGCGCGCACGGAGCAACACAGTCAGCTACCGACCGCAGCGCCGGCAGTCCCCTACACCCCCACCACACATCATCAAAATGCAGAAATTCGTAAGTCGTTTTTGTCTATCTTTATCTTTTGATGGGTGGACGAGCTCACAGCCCACCTGGTGTTAAGTGGTTACCGGAGCCCATAGACATCTGCAACGTAAGTGCCGCCACCCACCTTGAGATGTGAGTTTTAAAGTCACAGTATAGTTACAACGGCTACCCAAACCGAAATGGTTGCTCAAACCGAAACGCATCACTGCTTCACGGCAGAAGTAGGCAGGGTGGTGGTACCTACCCGTGCGGACTCACAAGATGTTCTACCACCATTAATTACGCAAATTATAATTTTGCGGGTTTGATTTTTATTACACGATCTTATTTATCGGACGTCTTATCCTTTAAGCCAAGACGACGAAGACAAAACAAGCTAACGTTCTATCGGAACAGACGACAATCGCTTTCACATACCGACAATGACTCACACGTTGAGTCTACATATCGCACCTTAACAATTATAGAGACCTAACCCAAAAAATGTGTTTTTTGGAAAACATCGAACAAACCGAAAAGACGTAAAGGAAAGGAACGGAGTGAAAGAGACAGATGTATAAGTTTATCCTTTTAAAAGCTACTTTTGGTGATTTGATTATTAAGCCGCTGAAAAGGGTCGTTGACCTGAATTAAAGTCGTAATCCAAAAATTTCGCGAAATGGGCCTCTATAACACTAAAGGTGCGATATTTGCTGTCCTATTCGCCATTTTTTGTAAAGATCAACTACATATTTATTTTCGTTTAGTTTGTATGAGTTATGATCATTTCTAGTTGTTGGTCGCTCTCGCCCTGGCCGCCGTTGCCGCCGCCGCCCCTCAGCAACAACAGCCCGAGCACCCAGTCTACATCCTCAAGCAGGATTCGGACGTCAACCCGGAAGGTTACAATTTCGAGTAAGTACTACTTCCGCATCTTTTTCTGCAGTAGTAATAGCGGCATCACATTTCCTAACTGAACAATTCCACCTATGTATGAAGTTGATTTACCAATTTAAAACTTATCGTATCTATAGAGAACTGCCGCCATGGCCTATATGGTCTAGTATAACTGTAAGCTAATTTAAAAAAGAAATGGGAACAATGTCTTGACGCCATCCCTTTTTTTTCTACCTATGCTGATAGCCTAGAGAGGCTATTTCAGCTTTGTTATAACATGTAGAAGTTAGAAGTCGTCGTGGCCTCACGGATAAGACGTCCGGTGCATTCGTGTTGAGCGATGCACCGATGTTCGAATCTCAGGCGGGTACCAATATTTCTAATGAAAAATTGAAAAAAAAAATATTCACGATTGACTTCCACGGTGAAGGAATAACATCGTGTAATAAAAATGAAACCCGCAAAATTATAATTTGCGTAATTACTGGTGGTAGGACCTCTTGTGAGTCCGCGCGGGTGGGTACCACCGCCCTGCCTATTTCTGCCGTGAAGCAGTAATGCGTTTCGGTTTGAAGGGTGGGGCAGCCGTTGTAACTATACTGAGACCTTAGAACTTANAACATCGTGTAATAAAAATGAAACCCGCAAAATTATAATTTGCGTAATTACTGGTGGTAGGACCTCTTGTGAGTCCGCGCGGGTGGGTACCACCGCCCTGCCTATTTCTGCCGTGAAGCAGTAATGCGTTTCGGTTTGAAGGGTGGGGCAGCCGTTGTAACTATACTGAGACCTTAGAACTTATATCTCAAGGTGGGTGGCGAATTTACGTTGTGGATGTATATGGACTCCAGTAACCACTTAACACCAGGTGGGCTGTGAGCTCGTCCACCCATCTAAGCAATAAAAAATTAATAAAAAATGTAGGTGAGCTCACGGGGCTCAAACCGGAGTTTTGCTAACACTGGCCCTAGCAAGAGCAATGCTTCGCAGACTCTACGTTCATCTTAAATGTGTCATCTCATAAACATTACATTCCTTATAGTTTTGAAACAAGCGACGGTACATCCCGTCAAGAGAAGGGCACCCTGAAGCAAATCAGCGAGGACCACAAGGCCATCGAAGTGACCGGCAGCTACAAGTACGTCGGCACCGACGGCCTGGTCTACAAAGTCACGTTCACCGCCGACGAGCACGGCTTCCAGCCCCAGGAGCACGTGGAGCACCCCGGCGCGGACCAACAGCAGTACCAACAATAAATCAAGCCCAATATTTGGTCAAACCATTTGGGCCCACCGTTAGATACTGCATTGACGCGCATAGTGTAGGTTTTACTACACGGTGCGTACAGTCGTTTGCCTGTTTGTACATTTCTATATTTTTTATATGATGTTGTTAAATATATAACTTATAAACAAAGTTTAGATTTTTTTATTTCATCCGACAGCTTATAGTCTTCTCGAGACACAGTTGCACTAACCTTAAAAATCAACAGCAAAAGTGTTTGTTCTCCATCCTTCTCTTCCATTAAGTACTGAGGTCCGCAACGCACCGCAAACTCAGCCAAGCACAGCAGCAGTGACCCGGCCAGTGGTTTGACGGTGTCACGATGGCAGCTGGTCGAAAGTTGGGCCAAGCATGCGCAGATCCATCGAATTATTTTTCCTACATATAAAAACAAATAACATTAATTTAGGGAATATTGAGTTACTTATACTTATACTCTTAGAGAAACTTTTACTCTTGTATATATATATTATGCTAATGGTATTTTTATACCTATACAGCAAATGATAAAAAAAAGAACAATTTGGGTTAAATAGATCCCATGAATACAAAGAGTTTATGTATGATAAATTTTAAGTATGAAATTTATTTGAAACATTATTATTTACCAGCTAGTCCTGGGTACATCTCTACAATACGATCAGTGTAATCGGCAAGCACTAATATGCAATCGCTGACGACTTTGGCAATGTTTTTGTTTTTCATCTGAAATACAAAAAATAAAATTCTCATAAAAAGTTAAGTTCAATAATATAACGTTCACGTATACAAATTTAACTTCCTAATTATAAACCTTACTAATATAATGGGACATATCATATTAGAATATAAATAATTATGATATTGATGATCATTACAAAATTACTTATTTACATTGAAAGGTGTTGAAAATGACAACGACGTAGATCTGTAGTGCAATAGATAATTTATAACAAAAGGGAGACATTTTGTACAATTCGTTAATTTTCCTTTAAGAGATAATTTATGTTGTATTGATCTATGAAAGGTGTTCACCATGAGCATCTGCAGCAAACACGTGACGTAGGAGGGTAGCCTGGGACACGCGGTCCGTGTGGCGAGCATCTGCGTGACGTGCGCAGTGAGCGCGCACGCGCCCGCACAACGCGCCGCGCCCGCACCTTCCCGGCGACACACGCGCACCACTATATTCAACACGTGTTCCTAACACCGGCAACAAAAGACATTCGGTTTTCTTGATTTTCAGTTCATTAATGGAAATTAATTTAAGCAGCGGCTTTGCTCTGCCCCTGCAATGATGAAGTCCAGGGGCGACGGTAATCACTCACCATCAGGTGTTCCGTATGATCGTCTGCCCACAAGGGCTATAAAATATATCTGATTTTGACTCGCATGACTTGTGAAAATAATGAAAATACATAAGTACTCTATTTGTTTTTAGTAATTTTGACAGTCACAGAATTTCATACATTACCACACATATTATTATACTATCTTTCCGAATGGTCTCACACAGGTTAGTAAATGCTTCAGAATTGACTAAAGCATTTTTTATTATTAAAATAATTCTTCAATTAATACTTAAATGAGTAACAAAAAAAATTTTGTCATTTTAAATTTCATGATATTAACGTAGTAGGAATGGCACTTTTAATGTTTGCTTGAACATATCACGCAAGTCACAGCTCGTTCACAAAGTTTTTAGGCACATTTATAAGGTTAATATTTACAGACTTTTTTGGTAGTTTCAATTAATTCAATATTTAATGAAAATTTAACACTATAATAAAGTAGATCGTATTAAAAGATAAAAGAAAAAAAAATCAAACGTTTAAGACGTATTGGTATTGGAAATATAAAAATTATCTAATTAAATTTTATAACTAAATAATTTTTTTTTGCCCTTGTTGGCAGACGATCATACGGCCCACCTGATGGTGAGTGGTTACCGTCACCCATGGGCTTCAGCAATGCTAGGGGCAGATCCAAGCCGCTGCCTATCGCTTAATACTCTCCACAAGCCTCGTTTGAAGAAGGACATGTCATAGCGCTTGGGAAACACCGTGGAGGGGAGCATGAAATTCTAAAGTAAAAAAAATATGTATACCTTGAGATCCGGACAAGAAACAGTATTGTACTGATGAGGATATGGTTGCAGCATGGGGGCATTCATCAATCCATCGGGTAATGACAGCAAAGATCCTAGGAACGTTACGGCGGCTGTGCGAGGACACTGCAACATAATTTACCCTTTAACTTTACTAAGAACGTTCATAGACATAGGAAAGCTTTAGAAGTGGCCAAACAAAAATAGTCAAGAATGCGCGTAGTCCAACGCGTAGTTAATTAGCGAACTTTCTAATAACAATATCACAAACGTTGTCGTCAGATCTACGTACCGATGGTCCCATATCGGACGAGTTCAGTACGACAGTCGATGCGTGCACGAAGTCTAGTAGGAGCAGTGAGTACCCGTCGAGGGCTAGCGACAAGTACCTCGGCGCTGCGTGCTCCACCAGTACGTCCACTACGGACCGATCCTCGCCCGTCAAACCTGATCAATGTAATTAGTAATAATGTTAGTAGTAATAATAAATGTAACTAACTATACTTGAGACCTTATAACTTATATCTCAAGGTGGGTGGCGCATTTACGTTGTAGATGTCTATGGGCTCCAGTAACCGCTCGTCCACCCATGTATGCAATAAAAAATAAATTGATTTTTGTTTTGTTTTTATTATTTTTATACTAGCTTATACCATGTTCTAAGTCTGTACATACACCTAGCCCTACATTACAAGTTACAAGGTCTCAAGTAAAGTCAATTAGATGGTGGATCCGAATACAAAACATACATAAGCACACATAGTAATAACAACCTGTGGGCTGCCTACATCGAAACAACAAACAAACAAAAAAAAACGCAAAGCAAGTAATTAGATACTATTTAGAGTAAGTTGTTTAAAGATAGTTCAAAACCGGTTTAGCTGGGATATAGATGGTCATAGCCCGACTTAATAGTAAATCAGCAGACGAAAAGTATTTTGAATGCTTATTTTTTCACTTTCCTTTTTATAAACTCATTTTCAATTTGAGCTGTGCGATTTTAGAGTAATTCTGCTCTGAGCTAGGGATTGGGAAGTAAGGTTAGAAATTTTTGCCAAGGTTGAGTTACAATATATGCATAAGAGTAGATGGCTAAATATACCGTGATGTAAAGCTCGCTGGTAGAGATGCAAGTGCGCGAGGTGCAGTTGGTTGTTGCAGGAGGAAGGCGCGCCCGGCCCCTGAGCCTGTGTGGACTCGCACAGCAACCGTAGAGCGAGCAGTTTTCCGGCTCTACATAAGGAACATTTTTTTTTAAATATGTTACTACGGTGACACTAGAGCATATTGTATACGGGGAAAAAATTAAATTCGAAGAAGTAATACATTTTAATTCTACGGCTGACGGATAAGTTTGCTTACCTATTAGCATTATAATTAATGGGCTTCATTCGCATTAAAAGTTTTAATAATGGGCATTACTTTTTTAAATTTTCTTTCTATATTACTATATATGTATTATTTATTATAGGTATGAGTACCCAAGAGGAGGTACTCCGTCTATTTCTGCGGTGGAGCAGTAATGCGTTGGTAGGTAGCGGCTTGGCTCTGCCTCTGGCATTGCTAAAGTCCATGGGCGACTGTAACCACTCACCATCAAGTGGGCGGTATGCAAGTCTGCCTACAAGGGCAACAAAAAAAAATGCGTTTCGGTTTCATGAGGGTAGCTATTGTGTAGCTGTTTCAAGGTGAGTGGCGTCATTCACATAGTTGATATCTATGGGCTCCGGTGACCACTTAACACCAGGTGGGCCGTGAACCGGCCCACCAATCTAAGCAATATTAATAATAATAATATCGTCGTTGTCAAAACAAAATCTGATTTTTACTTTTTGACCCTTTCGTATAGTTCACAGTCCTATCTACCGTATAATAAAACTGAATGTGTCTGTCTATAGCTTTAATATTTATCCATAGCTTTCATTTGATATAGTTCTTAAAAATTCACTTTCAAATAAAACTTTATACGAAAATGTTTTACTCATTAATGCAAAATAGAGTTTTTGTATATAGCAGATTTTGGTTTGACAGCGACGATATATTAAAATATAAATGTAGATTAAATCGACAAACCGGTGTGTAGGAGGCAATGCTTCCGCCTCGAGACACCATCCCGCCACCAAGTTGAAAGGTACATGAATTTCGGTGTTGCCATTTAGAGTTTGGTTTGCGCTGATCTGTAATCAATATAACGGGTTAGTTGACATGTCCGTCCACAAGCAAAACATTCATAAATCTAAAAACATAGACGCATACGTTTACGTAAAAACAGGACATGGAACGGATTTTGCAATGCTTATAGTTGGATATCATCAGTGGAAGTAGCTATCCAAGTTTAAGTTCGACCGGACAATGATTAATTTATTTTTCAAACATTAAATTTATAAAAAGATAACGCATCAAAACCATTAAAAGTACTATCTAATCTCAAAAAATATTTAGTATATTTCTTATCAATTTGTAAAATTTGTAAATACACGAGTACTATGTTTATTACGACACACCCCATATTGCGAATTGGTAATGGATAATTTATAATTAATACTACTTTTATGGATTGCCCTTACCACGAAAACTAAAACATTCGAAACTTTGGAAGTAATATTATATTAAAAACGAGTTTAAACTGTGACAGTAGTTTTGTATTTACGACTCGAGAAAACCGGAGAAAATACAATAATGGATTTTTATTGTTAGCTTGCGATGGTTTTTAAACCTGCGATAGTGGACGCAACGTGGCATAGAGACAATAGAGAAATGATTTTGTTAATTATTTAAGTATCTAATATGCAGGGAAGCAAATTGACACACAGCTTTTCGCCACACAGTTGTTATTTTTAAGATACTAACTCAGATAAAACTTTTAAATCACTTCGTGACACCTATCACCTCGACCCATGAGTTCTGTGTCTCAGTTTTATAGTACCACAGCTGCCCCACTTTTCAAGCCGGAACGCATTACTACTTCGCGGCAGAAACAGGCAGGGTGGTGGTGTCTACCCGTGTTAGGTCACAAAACGCCCTACCAGTAAAATGTTGTCCTGCCATTGTTTTATTCCGAAAAGTTATGGTTACGCCTTTGGCATAAATATCCTTATCGTTTTTCACAGAAGCAGCCTTCGTTTATGTCCGTTCTTTAGTTACATTGTTTCAAACTTTATAACAACTAAAAGTTGCACCTCTTCGTAACTAAATTCGTGATTTTCTATGTGACAGACTTTGGTATAAAATAACATTTCTAAAATACGATAATCCATCACGCGGCTGAGACGATTGCCAAATGCGATTAATAATTGTTTTATGTTTAAACACATTTATATTTTTAATTAATATAACTAAGATTTTTAATTTAAGCTGTCAAATTTTGCTATAAAATTTTAGTCTACCCACATTCATTTTTTTACTAATAGGTTTCTTCTTTTTTTAGATAGTCGGTATATTTATAGAAGTGACTGTTGCCAGCGTCGAATAATTAAAGTTTAAGTGGTAGGTTTTTAGGAAATAGCAATGCAAGCAATGAGAATCGGTTTAATAAATTGATTCAGTTGGTTTAATAAACAAGAAGTTATGCTTATGTTTCTAGAGTAATTCGGTTCTGCTGGAAAGTTTTTTATATTGCGGGTTACTACATTTTCACTTCTTTAGATCGTATATGAAAGGCATATGATGACTAGGGTAATATGTATTTAAATGTAAGAATAGTTTAAAGGAATTATCTTGGTACAACAAATACCAACTACTACTAGGTATACCAACAATTTAGGAAAATGGTATATTTTATCGGTAACACTGAGAATATATGCAGCTAGAATTATATGATGCAAAGGAACCGTACCGAAAAGGATAATATGGTTGAATCAATTTTTTTTGTTTCAAACAGACGGAATTTCTTTGAACAAAAACACAAAACTATATTCTGCGGAAAACATCGACTGAAATCTAGATGAGACTAATATTATCTCGGAAAAGGTTGTATGAAAACTATTATTAAGGTTGAATTTAGTTTCAAAAGTTATAAATTTTTCATTTATTTAATTTTATCCAATATACATCCATTTATATTTAGGCAAGAAAAAGCGTCAGAAAAAATATATTTTACGATTTCGATCAATCTGAATCAGGCGGTCAATTTAATGAACTGATTACATCATTCATAATGGATTCTAGAATAATCCGGAATCCAAACAAAGCAGAGCAATAGATTGACGTAAAAGAAAATGTAAAAATGTGATTTCCATGAAAAAGATTATTATGACCGAAATTGAAGGCGTTTTAAACAACCAAGGCAATTTGAAAATAACATGGATCCTGGGAAGGAATTTCTTTTCTGAAAATCTACTCGTTTTCTTTAATGTTATTGTTTCACATTCTAGTATTGCATCTCTCTCTCTCTCTTTTCGATCGGTTCCTCACTGCTGAGGATCGTGACTCCGTCCGATTTCGTCAACCAACTGTCTCCGTCGATCCCGCCCTGCAGCCCGGTGGAGTGCGTCGCTGATAGGTATCCCCAGTTCCTCCGCTATTTAATTTATAACCTTCTTATTTATCTTTGATACTATATTTGAACAATGAATTTAAGAATAGACTAATTTCGACGTGTTAAATTTTTTCCATATATTTTGATGGATGATGCCTATAAGTGCTTTGATACATATATACCACTTTGTTATTGTTCTGTTAGCGTTAAATCTATATATATAAAAATAAATTGCTGTTTGTTAGTCTCGCTAAAATTAGAGAACGGCTGGACCGATTTGGCTAATTTTTGTCTTTATTTATTTGTCCAGATTATTTGTCTGAAGTCCAGAGAAAGTTTAAAAAGTGATTAGTTTGAAAATGCTCGGAATTAAATAAAAATAACAATTTTGTTTTTCCTTCGATGTGTCCCCCGCCGGACGAATTCCTTTTGTTTGTTTTAAGTTTATTTTATACAAAAGTTTAGGTCTTTTATTTATCGATTGAGGCACTACGAAGTCTGCCGGGTCAGATAGTCGCTTTATAAATTCACTATGCATAATTAATTGAAATTGTACTTCTTGCGCGGTTTCTGTACTTTTTCAGTTCTTACGATTTAAGCTCGCGTTTTTACTGCAACCGTACCGTAACGATGTAGCCTTAGTTATTTCAAAGACTCTCAAAAACTGATGGAAATAACGCACTTCTTTTTATTTAATAGGTATTATGAACACTGTGCACATTTTTTTTATGTCAAAATGTTAAAAATTTTCTTATAGAACTAAGCTGGTTTTCCAATTGTTAGTTCGTGTGTACAAAGAAAATTAACCTCTCTTTTCCCTCGTCTCTTTAAAAGTCTTCTTTTTCCTGCTCTTCTTTCGCATTGGCAATCTTTAAATACTTTCGAATTGGACAACAGCGCGCACAGTTTCAATAACACCATTCACGAAATTAAATTACAATATATTTTTCATATTCTATGAATTTCTATGAAACAAACAAGTTCTTGTCCGTTAAAAACAAAAACAAACGTCTCATCGAGATGTGAATGACAAATGACATTCGTGTTACACCATATGCCATCTAAATACAGATATCGACTGATAAACTGTTCTGGCTTTATATTATTTGTGATAAACATTAACAGATGGCCATTTTGGCGTGTGTCATGATTTCATTACGCAATTGCTTAAATGTGTACCATTTCAATTAGAGTTCTCAAGACGTGTAACGTTTAGTTTGTGATTTCGTATAGGAACGTCCTCACACGCTGGGTCAACCAACTGATTCATACGATCAATTGCCGCAATAGTCGTGATTTGCCAATTTCAAAACGTTCAACGCATTTCTTCTGAGTATCTTTCAAAACACTTTTATTTTATCGCTTTTTTTCGCAGTACGCTGTTTGTAATGTATACGTGCAATATCTCTTCTATCGCAGTGATTTCAAATCAGATTTTTAGAATAATAAGTAATTTCAAATCAGATCTTCAGAATAATATTTCCTTAAAAGGCAAATACTATTTCTGCCATACCATTGTAGAAAGGCATCAAGGTGATACATTTCTGCACCAAAAAGTTAGATGATTGGATTTTATCACAGATCATAATTCATAAACAGAGTTCTCTTCTACTACCTGAAATCGATGCGTTGATTTATCAAGCTCCAGTATAATTCTCTGGACTGAAGACACTTGCTTGCACTTGCGAGATGACTGCATGCCGTTCAGATTTTTTACAAACAAGTCCTTTTTTAATTGATATAATATGGCATTGCTCATTTCAGTGCAAACAGAAAATATTTTTTGGCAGTATCGGAATAACGACGAAAGGAAAATCTTCCACCGAACGGGTGATATTACCCGGTAGACCGACCCGAATGTTGTTGTTTGGAACATAATGCAGCTTATTTTGAAAATGTCGTAAGCGAGATTCAGGCATCTGTCAAATATCTTGTGTTATATGATAGTTACTGGTACCGTTCAGTATTAAAATTGCACTCTACTGCTTAGTCACAGCCTATAAATCTATACATCCGTCCAACGGTAACGACTAAAAAAATAATCTTGCGAAACGTCAGATAGAAACGCGGGATTGTTAATACCAAAATGCTTGGCATGGCATCGTCCTGGTCGTTCTTTACGTTTTGTTTAAATAGTATTTTGTGTACATATTTTTAAATGTTGTGTATAATGCACGTTGTTAGGGATCACAACACGCAATCCGGTATAATTAAGAAAGAATTGTATTTCATTAGTATCCGGACGGTTTGAAGAGGGTTATTATTAAAAATTTCTGGAGCACAGAATATTTTGGATCAGATTTTATACGCAAATAGAAAATAAAAATATGATCCTATAAAACACAATTGGAAGTCATAGTGCCTGCGTTTTCTGACTTGCTGAAATTGGGTGACCTAGCTTAGAACATTGAATATAGCAGCCAACCAATTAGGTCACACATTACACGGGCAATAAAAAAAATTTAGGTCAACATTACTTTTAAGAACCGCAACGAAGTTCGCGCTGTTTCTTTGATGACAGTACAAATTTATTGTGAAAATTACCAGCAACACCTTTTCGCCATCTTTCTAGCAGAATTCGAGAACCGTTCGATTTTTGCGTCTATGCACGAATTAAGCCATTCTTTCATTTCTGTATGGAACTGCTGATCAGTCAGACCAAGTGTCATGGAACGGAACAAATAATATATCAGACGATGGTACGGATTCTCATCGAGCAATGCCTTCAAATCAGCGCTACAACGGTTTTCGGTTTCCTTTGTGGTGGACGATCGTGTACATCATATTTTCGCCGTTTTTGAAGCGATGCAACCAATCACTCAACGTTGTTTCGCTCAGAGCAGTATCACCGTAAACTATATGAAGCTCTCGATGCGCTTCAGCTGCCACCGTCACTTAGATTTAAGTTATATTCAGTTAGGCTAAGTTAGGTTAAGACTAAATTGAAAACAAAAAAAAAAATTGGAGGAG
The DNA here is from genome assembly GCF_003987935.1 of Bombyx mandarina. The sequence goes on along the minus strand of NW_021011527.1, from coordinate 1,379,073 downwards.
AGAAGCAGCCGCCTTCGACGAAAAAAGAATAAAAATGACAAGAATTTCGAGAAGAGAAGAAGAAGAATCCCACCTACCATCAACTCAGACCCAAACAGCTCAATCCCGCAGTTCATCACCCCTGGTTCAATAGGCAGGGCAGCCTGGGCAGAGGGTTTACCCTGAGGCCCGCGCCCCCGTAAGAGGACGCGACGACCCGATAGTATTCAGCTGCCATTTTATTCGATTGATAGAAGAAAAACGACACTTCCCACAAATAGCGGTAAATTGGTACAAAATCGGATATTATCGCACAACTAAAAGTAAGGAACACAATAACAAATCACTAATGTGTCAAAGAGGTTTGTTTACCGTGTGTCTATAAACTCGATTCATAACGTTTTATGATATTTTTAGTACACACCGGCAATAGCGGCAATCTATTTTTTGTTTAGGTTTCTTTTAATATTATAATATGATATTAAAATTTAAAATCCATTTAACTTAATTGAATTTAATTATAATAAACATAATCTCGGCTGATTTAACTATCGCTAAAGACCGACCTCTGATCTGCTTTCAATTTCCGTTAGCAGGACTCAAGATTGTCGGTGGTAGAAAGGAATATCTACTTAAGCTAGCTCAGCTAGCTTAGCTACTTAATGCTGCAGGCCGAATAAAAAGAGGCTTGACTTCTAAATTCACGAGAGGACAACCCATTTTCCGACCAGAAGAATACGACTGTATTATAATTATATTGAAACTGACTCTTTTCGCGAGATATGCGGAGGCATTCATTTTGTTGTATTTGCGAGTTTTGGCAAGCACTAGGACTAGCACTAGATTCCAATTTTGAGTTTGTTAGAATATTTAGTTTGTAACGATATTTAGTTTGTAACGATTGGCAGTACTGAATGAAAAAACAAATTCTAAGAGAACTCCTTACATATGTGTTATCCTTAGGTTTACTTCTTTCTTTAGATGCGTTACTTTATTAAATTTATCTTTCTCTGTCTTTTATTTAGTCAAAAGGACAAAGCACCTGACCGTAAGCGAACTTCAGCTCAAAGACGCGTGCCCTATAGGCCGTAAGTGCTATTCGGACCTCAAAGTAAAAGCCACCTTTAGACATGAGGTCGAAAGTTTCTAATTTGACTATAGAAAGAGGAGTGTGGTACTCGTAGTTTGTACGTTGTATTGAAAAAATTGGGGTGCTTATGTTGTTGCTTAACTTAACTGCTTAGATTCCAGTAATCACTTAACACCAGATGGGCCTGTTACCTTGACCCAGTTTGATCATTTTTTTACTAATGCTTTTAGTCTGTCGTGAAAACTTAAGTCAAATATGCTTTACGAATATAGACGCACATTGAGCTGTATTGTTATAGTTATTCAAATTTCAGTAAAATTTCTGAGTCCGCACGGGTGAGTCCACCATGCCTATTTGTGCCGTAAAGTGTAATGCGTTCCGGTTTGAAGGATGTGGCAGCCTTTGTACTGTTAAAACTGACCTTAGCACTCATGTCTCGAGGTGGATGGCGGCATTTACGTCGTAGATGTCTTTGGGCTCCGGTAACCGCTTAACGCCAGGTGGGCCGTGAGCTCGTCCAGCATATCTATATATCGACGCTTGAAAGGCAAACGTGACTAAGCGACAATGCGTGAACTTTACAGTAGACTAATTTAAAGTTGAAATACCTGAAAACAAAATTTATTTTAACGAATCTAGCTGTAGTAGAATCTAGCTAGTAGCTGTAGGATTGAAATTATTTTAATAGACCTGGAAATATATTTTTTTGCGCACCGAATATGGTTATTGCCTATCATTAATGTACAAAGCAGTTATTGTCGCTTAGTCATGTTTGCCTTTTAAGCGTCGATATATAAAAATAAATTGCTGTTCGTTAGTCTCGCTAAAACTCGAGAACGGCTGGACCGATTTGACTAATTTTGGTCTTGAATTACTTGTGGAAGTCCAGAGCAAGTTTAAAAGGTACATAAATATGAAAATGACCCGAATTACAACAATTAATGACAATTTTGTTTTTCCTTTGACGTGTCCCCCGCCGGACGGATTCCTTTTGTTTGTTTTGAGTTTATTTTATACAAAAGTTTAGGTATTTTATTTATCGATTGAGGCACTACGAAGTCTGCCGGGTCAGCTGGTAAGCAATAAAAATTAAGAAGCGCTCGAGTCCGCTGCAGGCCATGCGTAACCCACCTTGAGGAGGGTAGAGTTGAGATGTATGAGGTAGTTGAAGAAGTGCGCGTGGTGCGCGGGGTCCCGCAGCAGGTTGGGGTCGCCGAGCGCGGCCAGCATGCGGCGCCACATGACGGCCGCCACGTCGGGCAGCCAGCCGCGCGCCCGCCCGCCCAGCACCACGCCGCACGCGCCGCCACCCGTCTCCGCATCGCCGCTGCCCCACTCCGCTAGTAAAAACAATCGCTTCTTTAATAACATTTTTTCTTACCTATGCTGATAGCCTTGAGAGGCTATTTCAGCTTCTCATTGACGTGTAGATGAGCACACGGGCTCAAACCGGAGTGTTGCTAAAACTGACCCTAGCAAGAGCAGTGCTTCGCAGAATCTACAACCGGATCGGAAACACGACCTACTGAGAGGATCCGGCGAGAAACTCGGTGGGCTAACCTTAACGATGAACCACTAGTCTCATAGACGTTCCACACTTAACGCCCTATATTTCCACCCGTATCATGGGTACCGGAATTCCATATTATGAGTTAAGAGCAATCCACCCAGAACTCGAATACCAAATATCTTCTATCAATCTATATAATTAGAAATATTATATGTTTGTGCTCTGTCCGTATCTAAGCAATTCGATTGTGGTGAATCTTCTGATGCCATCAAACATCATACAGTTCTCTGTGTGCACCTATTCCTACCGCCGCTTCAATTGATCGGCAATGAAACCTTATCAACTATATTATTCAAGGCAGGTAATGGTTTTTTTTTTGGAAAGGAGCAAAATAACTCTAGGTAAGGAAAGAAGAGAATATTAGAAATCTCCAAGAAATTATTATATTATATGAATGATAATGGTATTATAACGTTGGAAATGTGTAAAGTTTACAGTTATAAAACGATTAAATCGACTCCATATGACCATATTATGAGATTACACTAAAATTTATCTCTAGTAACATTCGAGTTATGTTTATTTTTAAGATTTATTCATTAATTCTTAGTTAAATTTAACTTACAGACATTCGCACCATCGGAGACTAAATCGATTTGCAGTGGTGAGTCCTTTATAGAACTACTTTCGACGCCGCTAGATGGCGCTGGAGATGGTGATCTAGAACCTACAAGTGGAGCAATTTTATTTCATAAATGATTGTATTTTCATTTCTTAATCAAAACAGAAGATATTTAGGAAATAGCATACTTTTAGGATACGTAAATGTCAACTAAAATGATTACCAAAATATTTTACAAACACTATTAATTAATGGGTTCATATCACGTTTCCTAAGTTTCCAATATTTGTAATGTAGACAGTCGTGAAAGCTTTTTTTTTTTTAGGAGGAAATCACCGGACTTCCGCCCTCCACTGGGGATGGAGGGCGGGGCATGTCGGAGTTGAACCGACTAAAACCTCCTGTCACTCAACGACCAGCATCCAAACCTCGCATGAGACAGAACTCATGAAAAGGCAAAGGGGGGAAAGTGAAGCGTTTAGTGCGGAGCACATCTCTCCCATCACCCTCCCCCTCGGGACGCCGGACTGGCGGTCGTCGGCGCCACGACCACCAGTCCTCTCGGTCGGCAGGCTATCCGAAGCCCGCCTAGATGGCGCCGGTTAGAATGGTCTACCCTCGGAATACCCCGCTGGGTCAGAACCAGCGTGGGTTGAGGATAGCCGGCCTTCCATCACCCGGACGCTCTTGCATAAAACGCGTGCAGAGCAGCTTGCACGTCGTCTTCTTAGGTCCCCTTCGCCGGTCCCCAGGCCGACATGTGAGAGAGACCCGAAACACTTAGAGGGTAGTCGTGAAAGCTTAATACAATTTATAACAATAATTTTGACAGGGTGAACACTAAAATAAATATTCATATTATAGTACTAAGGAAAAGGACAGACCGGTTCACTTTCTGTTCGAACTAACGCTGAGCAATATTTAACAAAAAGTTTTTTATTTTGATACTTACCACTTGCCGAGTCGCGTTCCTCGTTTTGCGATAGCGAGTTTCTTAGGGAATCGAGCGAGTACCATCTTCTTGGTTTTCTGTGAGTAGGTACTATGATTACTTCTAGAACAAAAGAGAAAAATTGATTTTTCTTTATGAAGTTTTTTGGTTAGAGTTGCTGTCACTGGATCGTATTCTACGTTTTCATGGTACTTCCTGGTCTGTCAATACCTGATTTTTTTAAGGAAATTCAAAACAAACATAATATATATATTGGTGTTTCCCGAGCGTTATGACATGTCCTTCTTCAAACGAGGCTTGTGGAGAGTATTAAGCCGTAGGCAGCAGCAGCTTGGCTCTGCCCATGGCATTGCTGAAGTTCATGGACGACGGTAACCACTCAACATCAGGTGGGCCGTATGCTCGTCTGCCTACAAGGGCAATAAAAAAAATACAAAGTTTTTTTTTATTGCTCAGATGGGTGGACGAGCTCACAGCCCACCTGGTGTTAAGTGGTTACTGGAGTCCATAGACATGTACAACGTAAATGCGCCATCCACCTTGAGATATAAGTTCTAAGATCTCAGTATAGTTACAACAGCTGCCCCACCCTTCAAACCGAAACGCATCACTGCTTCACGGCAGAAATAGGTAAGGCGGTGGTACCTACCCGCGCGGACTCAAAGGAGGTCCTACCACCAGTAAAGTACATCTTTAAGACTGAAAAGTGTTTACCTTCAACGCGGGCTTGTTTACTGAGATGCGGATCGCTCCTGCACCGTGTGAGCTGTCGGCGAGTGGCGGTCTCTTTACGGGGATGAGTTTCGTGGTTCACTTTGGGAGATTTACCTAAAAACGTGTATTACTTCTTTTTACTATTTGCTGTATCAAAATTATTTAACTTGTATACTTAAGGCATTGATGACGGAATAATATAAAGAGCGTGTTAATTTGACACTTGTATACTTTGATACTAAATTGTATTACAGTTAAATGTAATATTATGATGGAAGAGTATGTTTAGCATCTAGGATCTTTTGATGTTTATGTTTATTATGTTTGTGTTTTCAATAAAGGGTTAAAGGTCAAAGGTTTGTGAAATGAACAAACTAAATAAATCTCTGTAAAATGATAAACGATGAAACAAGTTGCGAATGATTATTTTTAATTTTTAATATGTATATATAAAAACGAATTGCTGTTCGTTAGTCCCGCTAAAACTCGAGAACGGCTAGACCGATTTGGCTAATTTTGATATTGAATTATTTGTGTTAGTCTAGAGAAGGTTTAAAAGGTAGATAAATATGAAAATGCTCGGAGTTAAATAAAAATAACAATTTCGTTTTCCTTTGATGTGTCCCCCGTCGGACGGATTCCTTTTGTTTGTTTTAAGTTTATTTTATACAAAAGCTTAGGTCTTTTACTTATCGATTGAGGCACTACAAAGTCTGCCGGGTCAGCTAGTTTTTAATAAAAAAAGAAAATTAAGTAAACAGAAAGAAATAGGTAATAGGAATAGACAACGTCAAAAGTGAAGAATAAAAAACTACATTAGCTAGCAAAGAGGTCCGCAACCGTTTGAAAGAAAGAAAAAAGTAGCGTATAGGATAAGTTACCGGGCGTCCTAGTGTCGGTGTTAGAGACGATGGATACGGCGTGATGCAGGGCGGGGGGGCGCGGCAGGACGGCGGGCGCGGCGGGCGGACGCCGGCCCCCCCGCGCGCTGCCCCCGCTCGTCTCCGACAGGTCCAGCGAGTACACGTGCCGGGCCAGGACACGTGTCAGAGTCTCCATCGTTTTCTACAAAATCACATGTTATCATAATCCAAATTAATAAAGGAACTCGTATAATTCTAAAACTTCCCCTACACGGAGTTTACTTGCATTAGGTATTAAAAAAATATCTTAAATTTTTCCAAGCGGTATAAAGCTATTAATTAATCGCGTGCCTCCCCACAAAAGAAAATGCACAACTAAGTTCTATTCAAATTAGTAATTTCTTTTGTTGTGCACTAAAGTTACTAATTACTATTACTAAACTTTTTTCATATATATTTTTTTCGCATTTAATATTAATATTAAACACATAATATATACTTACAGCCCATTCTTTGATCAGATCTTCCCAATGCGTCAGGCGCATGAGCAGTTCCATAAAGTTCTGCCACAATTCAGATTTGACGGCCACATTCAGGTTCGCTTTTATCCATGTCACTATCAACGTTTGAAACAATGCGGGCGCTAGATTACCACCTACAAAATAAAACTGGTCTAAATTGTCAAGTCCAAGCAAAAAAAATGTGCAATTAACGAATTCTATTATTACCTAATGTTTCTTGTTTTTTCTTTGGAGGAATTTTAGTGAGTACCAATGATGTGATCTGTAGTAACACCAATAAGAGCTGTTCCCTGTTAATCATAATAAATGCAAAATTCCATCTTAAGAAAACAATGCTATTTCAATATATAAAGTTCCACATACAAGCACAAACCAACATTACTGGACATTTTTGATGGTTTATTAACTGTTTAGCATCTGTGAAACTTCATCTTATTTCGTTTCATATAATTTTTTATATTATAACAGAATGTAAGAAGAAAATTTAAGATTTGGCTTAAAAGTCTAGTTGTCGACTTCAAACGAATCCTCAAAAAAAAAAGAGTTGTAACATATTAGGATGTCAATAAACAAGCGATAAATGTTTTATTGTTTTGTTTTGTATTGCAGCACTTTTGCTAGACAACGCTATATTTTTTTCGTTTACTCTAAAGATATACGGGTACTTAAATATTTAAAAAAGCTGTGTAAGAATAGCTACGTTTATATTAAGCTTATTTTATCGCTTGTTACCAGAATAAAGTTCGTCCAATTCTATGTTATTAGCAAGAATGCAACGTTTTTTTTTATTGCCATTGTAGGCAGACGAGCATACGGCCCACATGATAGTGAGTGGTTGCCGTCACTCATGGACGTCAGAAATGGTAGGAGCAGAGCCAAGCCGCTGTCTCCATCCGGAAAATCCGATATGTTTAAATATACTATGTTATTATTTAACCATGGAAGTAGTTTATGAGCACGTGTTAAGTACGTGTGGCAAAGCGAGGATATATATTGCGTACAGCCTTCTAACTGTATGTAGGCATATATCAACCGAGACAGTGGAATACGGATCAAGATGATTTTAGGCTTTTATCTTTAAACACTGATACATTCATGCGAGCAGTGTCTGAAGAGTAAGTGATAGATTAATTAAATTACACAAAGCAAGCAAAGATGTGTCGCGCAACTATTATTATTCTCTAGCGTTCAGCCAAAGGTAATTCGGGGAAATTTGTTGAATGCATTAAAATTCACAATATGTATAATAAAGGTATACATACAGGTACGTACCACGTACAAATACACAAAAATACATAAATATCGATACGGCCCATCAAAGAACGATATACAAGCTTCCAGTACACGTGCATACCAAGTGTTATAGTCCATGGCGACGTGCATGACCATGTAGCGGTATATGTTGAGCACGCGCTTGCACGTGTCGGTCTGCTCGTCCAGCAGCTGCTGCGGGGAGGCCGCGCCCGCCGGCAGCACGGTCCAGCCGCTCCCAACGAACACGTGCGCGGCTTGCGTCATGAACACTTGCAGCACGTTCTGTGTAACACGACATCACCGGTTTGATGGTAGTTGAACGATATTTCTTTCAGACAATATTAAAGACCAACAATATTAATCTATTCTCAATTTGACCACAGACTTTAAGCAATAAATAAAAGAGTATATATGCGTTTGTGTGTGTTAAATACATGCTATTGTGTGTAGTGTTTTTGAATACATAACTTAAAAAAAATTTAACATTCTGCACTTCTTCTCTATTTTCTATAAAAGTGTGGGATTTTTTTATTTATTGCTTAGATGGGTGGACGAGCTCACAGCCCACCTGATGTTAAGTGGTCACCGGAGCCCATAGACATCTACAACGTAAAAGCCACCCACCTTGAGATATGAGTTCTAAGGTATAGTTATAGTTAGAGGATGGACCGACCTGCATGCCAGCCCGAACCATGACGTTGTCTCGTCCGAGAGCCCCGAGGTAGGAGTCGTTCCGCAGTCGCCTGGGCGGCACCGCGGGCTCGCCCTGCGCCAGCTGCTGCTCGTACGTGCTCTCCATTAAGAACGGTGGGATTTCTGATACCTGTTACAATGAATCATTCTAGCGTTTTCTTTTTTTTCTTTTTTTTTTTTCTGCGCATGTATCAGTTTATTTGACATAATAAACAACGCACACTTTACTATAATTTATAATAATTTTTTCAATGTAACAATAATTGCTTTTTTAACACTAAAAGTCCGACTGGCGGGGCTTTTCTGAGTTTTTTGTATGTTCGGTATTCCGGGCTGTTGGCGAAGATGATATCGAAATAATATTTACATTGATTTGTATGAGGTTTTAATATAAAAGCGACAAAATAACTAAAATAAAATACAAAATGAGTTGAGAACAGTACAGTTAAACTAAGACTTTGTCGGTAGACGTTTCTCACTTAGAGAGCTCTGTCTCAGCGGGGGGTAAGGCGGCGGCGGGGGCGGTACCGCACGTTCGGATATTTGGTTCCGTTATACTTTGTAATATATTTTTTTGTATAATTTTAAACTATTTGAAAATACTATACAGGGTGTTCCACTAAAGATTAATTGTTAACAAAAATGTGATGTGTATTACATTTTTGAGGAAAAGTGATCAAAATCAATGAAAATAAATATCTAAACTATATAATGGAATATTAGATAGATTTAGGCTAAAAATTCATAGAGATTTTCTACCGAATATGCTATTTCATATGCCTGCCTATATCTACGAGATATTTCGGAATTTCGTAATGAAGAAAAAAATCATTAGCATATTAATCATTCATAAATGAACGTCTTACATTCATTTGTATCCAATCTTTGTACAGAGCTATGACGCGGCGGATGGCTGCAGCGTGCGAGAAAGGCAATAGAAACGCTTGACGTAAGACTTCTATAGTGAAGTCTACGTGTTCCCGCGAGGAGCAACACAGCACGTCACGTACTACTTGCTCTGAACTTAGCTCTTCGTAGACTCCTGATCCTACAATCAATATAAGAGGTTAGGTGTTTTTAAAAAAAAAACTTAAGTGTTATAAAGACCTTTGCCCGATTCGTAAATTTATTTTACCTGATTCCAAACTTGGATGTGGTGTATTAGATGCGGAGTCGTGCGAAGATGCGCGACTGGAGTCCGATGGGTGTCCTACAGTGAAGGATGTCTCTTCTTCGTGATGGAGAGACGTGGCTGGGGTGGGAGTGTTCGAATGCGGAAGATGAGACCCGATACTGGTCATAGACGAAGGTTGTCCGCCATCACTACCCTGTTTCTTCATGAAATGCGCGTAGTTGGCGACCCACTTGATAAGAGTTACTCGGCATAAGACAAAATCATCTTCTAGTATGTTGTGCTGTACTGGCAAATCTGAAGCATCATTCAAAAGTCATAATGAATAATACAGTTTGGAAATTATACATAGACAAAAGGTATATCACGCAGTTTTGCTTACCTAAGTTAGGTTTATACAAAGAATTCTTGTGATTAAACTGTGGACAAATTACGGGCAAATAATACTGCTTAAATTTTTCAAGTAAAAACGCGAAGCATCTCATTGCCTTGGCGTGCGATCTATCTCTCCATTGCAATTTCGTCACGGACGTCGCCATTCCATCGAGAAGTATCTCAAAAAAATACTTGGTTTCATTATCAACAGATTTTTCATTCGCACTCGGTGGCAGGAGAGGTTGTATCTCGACGCTTTGTACGGGGTTCAGTGCATTCGTGTCGTGGAAGATGGATGCGGATACATTAGCAATCTTTCCCATTATTCCTGACGAGGTCTGTTCCACGACGACTTTCTTGGCGTTGTCAATTACAGTTGAGAAATTGGGATGTTGCATAATGTCTTCCATACTAAAATCGCCTGTTTCGTGTGGATTGGTTGTTATATCAAATGGTTTTGGATTTAGCGGTGATGGCCTGGTCACATTGCCAGGATCTGGCATACCAGGTATGAGTAGCGCGAACATTTTGTGGACCTCGAAGGGAGCATTGTCGCCTAGCGCTTGATACCAAAGGAGAAAAAATCTGAAAATTTAATGTTTTTGTTTACTGTGCCTATTTTAATGTTGCAATTTATATGACAGTACTTGTCTGATCCAAGGTTATTCTAAAAATATATTTTTGTGTGTTCCCTTTGTAGAAAAAATGGACGTAGTTTGGGATAATTAATTATGTTTATTTTCTTAATAAGTTACTTCCAGGGGCAGATACTCCAAGCTTCGTTATTTTTTGCCTATAATAAACACTTTTTCGCTATTAAACAAATTATGTTGTTTTCTTACTTTATTGCTTCTGCCCTTAATTTTTGTGAATTTGCACTGTGCAGCAATTTCGAGAATATCCTTGTTAATGAGTGTAACTGCCATCTTTTCCCAAGCAATTCTGGTAAGAGACAAAGTACTTTTTCCAGCAGTAGCAGAGCTGCTTCTAATTCTTCTTTACCAGCCTTGTGAACTAAAACATTTCTTAAAATTAGTCTTTAATCAAGCGATCTTTAGTTAGTTGGATGCATTCAAAGACCCACAACACCATTACTAATGAATTAAGAATACCAATCTGGTTTTAGTGAAACATATGTCTAGACTGCTAAAGCAAGTTTATGTACAGCACTATATATTTATAGCAATGTCTGATTCTGATTATCAATGCACAATCACAATGACCATATTTAAAAAAATGTAAATTTTACTTATTCTTTTTTCTATTTCTAAGGTACTGATATCAATATTGGAAATAGCCAGTTTTCTCTAAAAAAAAGGTTGAGTATTATAAATCATGCACAAAAAGAATATACTTTTGTGTGATAAGCCAATGATAATTTGACATGATTAGATTATAGCTGCAACCCAGATTAAGATGAAACCAAAAATGAACTGCCATGTGTGTATGCTTTGAATTCTTGCCTTCTTAAATAATGCTCCAGAGTATTATTTAACAGAAGATAAATTTATGCAAAAATTATACTTTTATGGATTATTTAAGAACATATTAGCATTTTGTATTCGGTTACTTTATTTACATTTATCCTATAGTTTATAGAAATATAACAATCAAATGAATAGCTTGGCTTCTGAATACGTATTGATAGTATTCTATTTGATTCAACCAAAATAATTGTTTATCAAAACACATTATTTGTAAAAAAATAATGGGAAACTACCAATTTAAAGATTTCAATCAATTGTTTTCATACAATTAGCAAGTGACAGCAGAGTGTGATCAGATTTTACTAGATATATACCTTTAACTAAGATCAGTACCATAGTTAAAATATTTATCAATCAATAACTGAGAATCTAAGCTACAGTTTACAGTAGTGGTGATCCTAACTAGGTTACTCTATCTCTACCAACTGCATATGGCAATCAGAGTGGAAATACAAATGAATGAATTAATTCTAAGTAGATAGGATTCTAAGGTTTAAATTAGAAATAATATTTCGAGCATTATATAAAAAAGCAACATTGTAATTGATTAATTCATGATTTTTTACTTTCTATTATATCTGATATCTAAATTCACCCATAACTCACCTAGATGAAACGGAAGTTCTGTACCGCAAAAAAAAAACAGAAAAAATACATTATGTATATAAAAACGGATAGACTATAATACATTTATTTATTTACATAACAAACTAATAATAATTGAGAGATAATGTCCGTGTGTCACATACCTTTTTGACGCAGGTTATTTTCGGCTTGTATAAAATTATCATACAATATGAAGTAAACATGACTAAAGTTGTTTTCAAAATATGTTTTAGCTTCATCTGAATCAAAATGTTCTGAAATAAAATTATTTATTATTAAAGTTTTATAGTCCAGTTAACAATAGAAAAATAAATTACCTTAATGTTTTACAATAAAAACAAATAAAAAAGGAAAATGGATATAAGATATATTCAATTTAGAAATACTTTGGATAATTGAAGATACTTCTACCATGAATATGTGACAGACAAGAGCTATAAGAAGTAAAGATCAAGCACTGTGGTATTATTTTTAACCATAGAGACTATTGTTTTGATTCTGTTATCTTTGAAAAGAAAATAATGATACATGGTAATATCTAAATGAATGCAATGTTTTTGTAAATTTCGTGTCACATTCTTTTTTTTTTTAAAGTGGAATCATTTTGATATTTCTCAGTAGCAAAATTGTTTTCCCAATCAGTCAGTCAATCAACAAAATTTATATAAATCTAAAAGTGCTTATGAGGGCATTTGATGAAAACTTTTTAATTTTAACATATTTAGTTAATTTAATACCAATTGATTTGGTTAAATTCTGTACAAATCTGTGACTCATTGGCTATGCCAAAATATGGAAATTAAGTAATATTTCATTCAATCTGTCAAAAAAATAGGAAATTATAACATAGTTAAATTTACATCAATATCCAGTTTTAAGACGCATTTTTAAATTTCTCTCTTACAAATTACAATAAACAGTTGTAAGCCGCAACGAATCAACTACAAGTACAGTTATACAGACTAATTAGCATGTACGGAACGTAACACTTACCACATGCGCAAAGGACTTATAAAATATAAATATTGTCTGAAATGATTTAATTAGCTTTTTAAAACCAATACGAATATTCGGACTTACCTAAAATAATTTTTAAATGTTTGAGTCGTGTCGCAGAATCTTTTTTGGAGTCCTGTATTTTAACAGTTGATTTTTTGAGATCCTGGTGAGATTTTTTAGTGAACATCTCGGTGGTTGTATTATTAACTCATTACGGAAATTCCATTCATTGTAACAATTAAAATTACATTAATTTCACATTGTTTTCTTCAAGTTTTCACTCCCCATTTTGACATTTCAGTGCACTTAAAAATCACAGTTGACGTAAACAGTACGTTTTTTTTTTTTTTACCAAGGAAACCAGTTTAGGACAGCCAAAAACTTGAAATGTAGTAACTTGGATCAATAATGAATAAAAATACATTATTCGGCTAAAATCTAAAATGAAATGGAACTGTCGTTTATTTTAATTAAGTATTTAAAGGATGTAGTGTGTATTATAAGCTTACAAGGGCCATGTGTATTATCTACGACGAGAGCTTTGTCCTTCCTATTTTTACGGGAAAGTAATCATGAATTTCAGTGTAAAGAATGAGAGGATATACTTGTACAATACATTTTATCTCAAAGTGGGTGGTATTAACATTATGATTTTTATAGACTCCCGTAACAACTCAACTTCAAGAGTAAGATTGTTTACCTATCCGTGTAATTTATATTGCTTTAATAGGCAAACACTACTCACTGCTTATTAACGCCGAATGAAGTTAAGTCAAAAAAAATTGCACGGATGTGTGAAGGAGCTCATAACCTACCTAATGTAGTGGCTAGAGTAATTGCATAATTTGCGGCTATGGATCAAAAATATTTTTACTGTTTATCTTATATTATTATCGACCTATACTGTTTTCGACCTTAATTATATTTCTAATTTTACAAACACGCCCTCCTTGACCGCTGAAAAAGTTAAGCACTAAAAAAAATAAACTTCAAGAGAATATAAGCGCGGAATTAAACAGTAAAAAAGTTTGAACTATATGAATATAGTTAAATTAATGTATTCCAATGCTAACTGCTAAGAATAAATTAGTGATTGCATATTTTTGTGAATCTACAATTTGTAGTCGTGGATTTTCCTAGATAATATACTTAATTAGATTTTTATATTACCTACTTGATAAGTTATAATCAGCGTTTGTAATACTTTATTTTAAATATTGACCGTTGGAAAAAGCTTGCTTAAAAAAATTTAAAAAGGTACATAAATTAGTAGTGTCCTAACGTACCATCGGCATTTTCTAATAAGCAATATTTGTTTACTTTCCTTGTAGACCGACAACTACGAGGTAGTCGGGAGAAAGTAGATGTCAGTAGATGCCACTTTCTCCTCTTGATTTGCAAATAATAAAGGCTATTTTGGCCGTCAAAGAAATAGCGTGTCTAGTTTTTTGTGGTTTATCGTTGCGGGATCAATAGCGGCACAGGCAGAACGCCGTAAGTTTTGATAGTATTAAAGATACATTAATTTTTTATTTATTTTATTACCCTTGTAGGCAGACGAGCATACGGCCCACCTGATGGTGAGTGGTTGCCGTCGCCCATGGACTTCAGCAGTGCCAGAGGCAGAGCCAAGCCGCTGCTTACCGTTAAGTACTTTCCACAAGCCTCGTTTGAAGAAGGACATGTCATAACGCTCGGATAACACTATAGAGGGGAGCTTATTCCAAAGCCGGATTTAGTATTGTTAATTATGTAGTAAAATGTATGCTGACTAATTTTAATCAATGTAGTAATAATCTGTAATAATCTATATATATAAAAATGAATTGCTGTTCGTTAGTCTCGCTAAAACTCGAGAGCGGCTGGACCGATTTGGCTAATTTTGGTCTTGAATTACTTGTGAAAGTCCAGGGAAGGTTTAAAAGGTAGATAAATATGAAAATGCTCGGAATTTAATAAAAATAACAATTTTGTTTTTAAGTTTATTTTATACAAGAATTTAGGTATTTTATTTATCGATTGAGGTACTACGAAGTCTGCCGGGTCAGCTAGTCTATCTTCTATCTATATATATAAAAATGAATTGCTGTTCGTTAGTCTCGCTAAAACTCGAGAACGGCTGGACCGATTTGGCTACTTTTGATCTTGAGTTATTTGTGGAAGTCCAGAGAAGGTTTAAAAGATTTAGATAAATATGAAAATGCTCGGAATTAAATAAAAATAACAATTTTGTTTTTCCTTTGATGTGTCCCCCGTCGGACGGATTCCTTTTGTTTGTTTTAAGTTTATTTTATACAAAAGTTTAGGTCTTATATTTATTGATTGAGGCACTACGAAGTCTGCCGGGTCAGCTAGTTTAAAATATATTTAATTGATTTTTTAAAGAACACCTTAAAGGTACTTTTAAATGTTTCTCATCGACATTTAATAAATTTACGAAAAATCCAAATATGTGTATGGGCTCACCTGTAGTTATTCGAGCGTTACATTACACACTTTCCAGCTGCATTATCACGCTGCGTCGATGGTATCACATCATTGATTATTTTCAGAAAAAACGCACACAATTGTTAATTTAATTTCATACCACAATTCTTACTGAGCTACTACTGGTCGTCTAATAAGAAGCGTATTAAAATCAAATCAGTAGAATGTTTATTTGCGTCAATTTTGATGGAACGGCGTGAGTTTTTAAATCTGTCATGCTTAGTAGCTTCGGTAGAGATACAGTTGTGCATTTGGTTTAAAAAATTGCATAGCAGTTGTTCCAAGCAAGAGAGAGTCTCTCGTGGCAGATAGATCGCGCGTCCCACGTGCAATCTTCTCTGTAGTACATGGACATCAACAGAGAGCATACTATTGATTCTAATGATGGGGAAGAGCACCAAATTTTATACAACAACTAGGTTTTTCCCGCGACTTCGTCCGCGTTACTTTTATATTTATTTATTATTTATATACTTTTAATAGTTACTTTGGCAAAACGTTAAATTTTACCCGCCCTTCATTTACGTAGAAAGTGAAAATATTTTTGTAGAATGATAAGGAGCTATTTAAGGTAACAAAATCACGCTTTTTAACAGACTTCTAAAAAGAAAGTTATCAATTCGACCATAATTTTTTTATCTATGTATATTGAACGATTTTTCGAACATGCCTGAACTGATTCTGATAATTATTTTTTCTTTTTTTTGTTTGAAAAGGTAGACTTCCCGAATGGTCCTGTAATCATCAAGATCTGATGATGAGTTTTAGCGTGATGTTATATATAGCCTATAGCTTTCCTCAATAAATGAGCTATCTAACCCTGAAAGAATTCATGAAATCGAACCAGTAGTTCCTGAGATTAGCGCTTTCAAACAAACGAACAAACTCTTCAGCTTTAAAATATTAGTATAGATTAACATAATTGTGGTATTAGAGCAGCAGTCGTCAACGACGACTGTAATGCTATCCATCCAGAAAGCTTTAGTCTACTCTAATGCACTGAACATGCTTCTTTGAAAATGAGGTTGATAGAAGAAATGTTTGTCACAATCATTGTTACATAAACAATAATATCAATTTCAATGAAATTCTAAGAGGAAAGTTTAATTTTAAAATAAATGAATGTAGGGATTTTTACCGCAGAAGGGTTTGCAAATGACGCACGATAATTTATGTAAAATTCTGTTGTGACTTATCTGGGAATATTGGTTCGGCTCAGAATACAAGTCACGCTTTTCAATCGGAAAAGAGGGTTCCTTAAGCGGAACTCGTAAACTTTAATACGCATCTAGAACGGAAAACCCCGCAGACGGTAAATAATGATGAAAAACTAGCAAACACATATTATGGTTCTGTTGATCGAAATCTCATGATTGTTACGAAGAATTCACAATTTGAATTTATTGCTGGAATTTAAGTATTGAAAGAAGGATGAAATATGTATACTTTTAATCATGGAATTATGTTAAAATTATATTAAAATTTAACTATACAAATGTTAAATAACGTATATTATAATTTGTTAATTAAATTAAATTATAAATTTTAGTTAATATAGACGTAAATCATTTTTTTTAGTGTTTTTTCGTTACTTATTATTTTAGTATGTGATATTTTAAATATTTAATTATTTAATTATTCAAGCTTCGCCCGAAGGTGCTCAATTAAGTAAAGTAATGCCGTTTGATTATTTATGCATATATTATGCATATATTACTTATTAGATTTGACAGAAATTTATTTTAACTGACTTCGATATCAGCAGCTGATTAAACAAATTATAAACATATTTTTTCACATTTAAGTACATCCCTATTACAAGTACAAAAAAACCAACATTGACAATGCTTTTAAAAACCTTTAGGTATCATTAGAAGCTGGCCTGGTTTTTTATTTTTATTTTTTATTGCTTAGATGTGTGGACGAGCTCACAGCCCACCTGATGTTAAGTGGTTACTGGAGCCCATAGACATCTAGAACGTAAATGCGCCACACACCTTGAGATATAAGTTCTAAGGTCTCAGTATAGTCACAACGGCTGCCCCACCCTTCAAACCGAAACGCATTACTGCTTCACGGCAGAAATAGGCGGGGCGGTGGTACCTACCCGTGCGGACTCACAAGAGGTCCTACCACCAGTAATTACGCAAATTATAATTTTGCGGGTTTCATTTTTATTACACGATGTTATCCTTCACCGTGGAAGTCAATCGTCAACATTTGTTGAGTACGTATTTCATTAGAAAAATTGGTACCCGCCTGCGGGATTCGAACACCGGTGCATCGCTTCAGCACGAATGCACCGGACGTCTTATCCGTTAGGCCACGACGACTTCAAAACTGGTTTACAATTTATCGTTAAGTTGATACTTATGTTCTACAAAATCTATTATATGATGTATGAAATAGTTGATGCTGAGGCCTACTACCATTTTACTCAAGTTTTGACCTTTTGTTTCGTTTGCAGATTAAACAGGATTTAGTCGTGATCAATTTTAAACACGCTTTTTAAGAATAGCCTGTATCTACATTTCGATATTATAATACGAAATATTTATAAATAATTATCACTAGCTTAAAGACGTTCGTTTAACGTGAAAATTTGCACATGTATCAAGGGTCGATTTGACTTCATCCTAATAACTAGTATAACCAGAACAAAAAGATTATTTTAATTTTCCATTTGATTTGCTATCAAACTTTGTGGTTTTAAATTATTCATATTCTGTTCAGACTTCGAAGGATTCTATTATTGCGTCATAGGTCACAGATCATATACAATATATGTATATCTAGAATTCATCATGTTTATAAAATTTAAACATTAAAACTATAGAATACAATTTGGATCTCGACCTCATACTTCAATATGAGTGATGGCATTCACGGCATTAATGTCTATGGAGCATTCAACACAAGATTTAAGTTCGTTCATCCAGCAACGTAATAATTAAATGAAAATAAATTCACTAATTAAACTACAGAACCGTCTCATCTAATGATTCTTGTTTTTTTTGTTATCACAAACTTGTTTTTGTACGCGGGCGTGATGTTGGGTTTACTCGCACCATCTCGTTTTATAACAGTTGTCCACAAGCTTCCTATATAAGTACTCGTTTTGTAAATATAATCCGACAACATGATTTTTATTTCTTGACGGTCACTATAGTTATTGTTGAGCATTTTTGTTATATAACAAAACGAATAGATATTTTAGGACGCGTTTATTAACTGTAATTGAATTTAAAATGTGTTATTTGAATATTATATTTCTAACATGTGCATTGTTAGCAACATCAATAGCACAAAACAGCTCAAAAGATGCTATCGGTTTCCCGGAAATGGAAGAAAATCCCGATTTGAGAAATAAAGAGGTGAGGACATATATGTACCTAATTTAATCGAAACAGAGTTTGTTTTTAAGGTAATAGGATTGATTTTGTTAATTGATAAAAAAATAGTATATTATTGATTAATGAATGCAAAAGTAGTATCAAGCATACATTTTATTTTGCAATTTTCAATTAAAATATCTATTTTAAAAAAGTAAACAAATTCCAACTTAATTTAGAAGCACAGTTTCGCTTTCATCCCAAAAGTTAAAACGGTAGTCGTAACTTTTTTATTCCATTGACGGTTACATTGAGAACTATTAAAAGTATAATTTTAGGTGTCCATATGAAACAGGAAAAGTTTTTTTTAAAGTTTTTTTATTGCTTAGATGGGTGGACGAGCTCACAGCCCACCTGGCGTTAAGTGGTTACTGGAGCCCATGGACATCTACAACGTAAATGCGCCACCCACCTTGAGATATAAGTTCTAAGATCTCAGTATAGTTCCACCCTCCAAACCGAAACGCATTACTGCTTCACGGCAGAAATAGGCAGGGTAGTGGTACCTACCTGCGCGAACTCACAAGAGGTCCTACCACCAGTAAAAAGTTCCGTTTTCTTATAATTTCAGTGGTTTTAACCTTCAAGATAGTCTCAGTAAAAACACAACTACACTAATCGACTTTTTTGTGAAGCTCAAAACGATTTCTTACAAAAATATTTGATGAATTATGAAGTTTTTGTGTTGAACAATTAAATGGCTTCCAATTCGTTGTAGGTACTAGGCAAAAATATACATGAGCATTTTCAAGTATAGCACGCATTGATTACCAGTGACGTAATCTTTAAAAAAATATGTATATCTTATTGTTTCCACAAAGCATCTATTTGACTTAAATAGCTTTCATTATAAATGCAAAAGATTGTCATTAAAAAGCCTTTGCCTTAACTTTTTACAGTTATTGTTTTTATAAATTATATATTACTTTAGAATGGTTAAAAAAGACAATAAGAGTTGTACTATTTAGGTACATGCACAATCATAGAATCTGATCTGCTTTATTTTAGAATCGCCAACCAGTGTTCATTCCGGCAAGATGTCCGGACAACGAATTGTTCTATCCGGGAGACCAAAAAGACGACTGGATTTGTGATTGCAGACCAGGTAACTATTTATTTTTAGCACATTATATGCTTTTTTTTTTGCTAAGAGCGTGGACGAACTCACTGCCCACCTGGTGTTAAGTGGTTACTGGAGCCCATAGACATTTATTTACAACGTAAACATGCCACCCAACTTGAGATATAAGTTGTAAGGTCTCAGTATAGTTACAACGGTTGCCCCACCCTTCAAGCCGAAACGCATATTACTGCTTCACGGCAGAAATAGGCAGGGTGGTGGTACCTACCCGTGCGGACTCACATGAGGTCCTACCACCAGTAAAACCAATGCTTGCTACGTTCATACACGCCTATAGTTTTTTTTTTACAATATAGCTTCCTTTTTCGGTTTGTATGTGTTTCTATATCTATATCTTTTTTTAGCGAACCTATATCACCCAGGAACAGACAAATGCTGGCCAGCTTTTCGACAAGGACCATGTGAAGTCGGACAGTATCTAGTTCTTCCACAAAATTCAGTAATTCCGGTTTGCGAGCAAAACCCTTGCAACACGGATACATTAGTTCAATGGAATGGGAATTGTGAAAAATTGGGATCTGTAGCTCCTTGTAATCATTTATACCCGATATCTTCATCATTAGGAGTTAATTCTACAACATTAGTAGTTAGCTGCGTGACGCTTTCTCTTGAGACAAGGTTTACAGAAGTAATAGGAGCGCTATGTCCTCCTGGGAGTAGACGAAGTGTTAATGGTAAATGTGTTCCTACTCTTTTATAAGTATTAAATTATTTTTATTTCTAAGTACACGGTCTTTATTTTCCTCCTGTGATGAAATAATTTAGGAAACCCAAATAATACGTCTGAAATGAGATTTAAGGAGTATGTGCTATGAAATATATTTGAATATAAATAGCCTATCTACCTTTATAGATTAATGCTCTAGCTTCTTTGTCTTCGTGTGTAATGTTTTTTTCACCTTGGGACAACCAACGGCTATGGCTAAATTTAGCGTGGATCGATTTCAATTTGCTAATTGGATTATGTACATACGTCAGTCGAAATTTATAAAATTCATTTTAGTCGTCCTTGCACATTATGATCACTACGCCGACTGAACTATGGCAACGGGGCGTCGTCGGGGTTGTCATGGCGACTGACATGCTTGCAACATATATGTACATAATACAGATATTCGACGGTCTTCAATTTATTTACCCATTAGTAATTACGGCAATGGACCCAGACGTCCTCTGTTTCGAAACACGCTATATTCATGTTCACCAATGTCTGATGTTAAAATAATACATCTCGATAAGTGTCTTATAATATTAGAAAGAAAAACAAGATTGTGTATTTTGGCGGTTTTGTGGAAAAGTATATGCATTTTTAGGTTTCTAAAGTAAATTGCTATTTAAGAAACTTGGTCCTCGTCTTAAGTGAGGTAAGCAAAATTTAATATAGTGCTCTAAAATAATAAGGCGTTAGAATTATTAGTGCATTGATTAGTGTCAATAATTTATTTTTTATATTTTCCTTTTTTGGAAGCGTTTGCCTAAAATCTAATGATAAGATAATAGTCATGGTCGGCTTCTAAATAAATCATAATACAATAATAATAACAATAATAATAACCAAAAGTAAGTTGGTTATTACTATGAAGTTATGGATTTAACGCATGTGATTTATAGTTTATTAAATGGGTAATAATATAATTAAAAATTTTATTGTGTTATTTAAATTGGCTATAACTAAAATAAAATCGCAATTTGCACCGGAACGAAGTTTGAATTTAAGCATGAATTTTTTATTGTTTTTAAATTGACGCTTTAATAATAAAACACGTGAAGCTTCAATGTGACTGAAGTGTAATTAATATCTACACAATTTAACCATAAAACCAACCGAGATAACCTTTAGCCTTTATAAATCACATAAAATCCATTAATATGAATTTGACAAAAATATGTAATAAACCAGTCCGTGTGTATGTATATATATATATATATATATATATATTAATAAGGAATCAAAAGAACACGGACATTGGTCACTCTGGAAAATAAAAATTTTTGCGTCTGTCAACGATTACGTTTTATGACTGATTTTATTATGACCACGATCATAAAGCATCCACTACTATTATTATTTACTTTGCGTCTAGAAAAGCGACTGGTTGTTTAATTACCATTTAATCACAGTCGAGGCGAACTTGCCCACGCTTATCGCGATTGATCGCTGACCCCAATCCGTTCAGCGCTGACCATGTCGTATCACATCTGACTTTACAAACTAACGGTGACTTTCGCTATTTCTAAAAGGGCTACATTTTCAAGGCGCCACGTTTATGTGTCCTTCACACAGTTTGTCATTTCGATTTGCATATCGAGAACATTAAAAAGGAATATAACGTTAAGAAGAAAACTGAAAAGTATCAAAAATATTAACGTGCTTAAAAAATGTCACTGAACCGCTTCAAATACATACATGCTTTGCGATATTACTATTTCTTACACAACAAAGGTCATTGGGCTTTTGGGGAGTTATAAAAAGTATTTAAAAATTAGAACCAGGTTAATACTTTATTTAGGCAAAGCGCACGGTTGAATGCCGTAAAAAGGTAATGGCAAACTTAACACGTTGAGCGCCACATAGGTCACCGGTGCCCTACGTGGCGAACTGAAGTAATTATGTCGATTTCTCTCTTCGATCTTCTTATTAAGGCACCGGAATATCTAGTAGACCCCGCGAAAGACAAATCCGAAGTTACTGAGAATGAATCTATTTCTAAGAGATCTAAAAGAATAAAACGTGCATTAACAAACAAAAGAAGGCAAACTTAAGCAATTCAGGCGCTTTAGTAACAGAAATCGACATAATTACTTCAGAGCGCCGCGTAGGGCACCGATGACCTACATGGCAGGAAACAACTGGTTGTGTTACTCGATTGATTTTAAATTTTTTTATTATGTTTGGAATTAGTGTCACTGGGACTAGATAGGTAGGGGACACGATTAGTTTGCCTTTAAGCGGTGCTGCACCTATCAGGTATTATGAATAATATTCGAAAGAGTAGTTTAAGAGTAGGTACATACTGATCTTAGAATAGTTGACATATAAAAGTGATAGATGAAAATAATACCGCTTCTTCACTTACGAAAGGCTGGACCAGCACCATAGGTAGACGCACACGGGGCATAATGTTAGTGCTAATAAATTATTGTGTTATATATTGTGAGGATAAAGAGAGGTTGCTCCGTAACTTACAAAATTAAATTACAAAACTATAATAATTTTCCTGATTTCGTTTTGAAGAAATTAGAATACTATGGTTCAGGTATCGTATCGACAAAAAGGTAGGAAATACTCAAATAAAGTTACCGCGAATGCGTTGTTCAATAGAATTAGTTTTAAAGCCCTAATCATAATTTTAGTATTTTTTAGGGTCCCGTCGTAAAGTAACAAAGAAACGGATCTTACAATTTCATCTATTCCGTCTGTTCGCATAGGTATCACTAGCATTTAAGACTATTGGGACTCGAATTTATCGTAAGAACAGCTTATTCAATGCGGTAAACATATTTAAAAGGAACTAATTAGGATGGCATATAATATAGCTACAAAAACGGATATCCACACAAGGTGTACCGATGACCGATTGAAGGTCATGGGAATCCGTTGGACGTACGCAGGATCAGTGGTTGTGACGAGGCTTGAGGGAGGCCTACGTCCAGCAGAGGTCGTCTAGGGCTGAACGAAGAAGACGGCTTGAAAATATCTGTTTATGAAAAATAGAGCTTCAAAAACCTATGAGACGTCATTAGGTACATAACATACATAATATGTTAGGTCTCAAAATAGCTACTGAGATGTGAGATTCAAAAGTCGTAGAGAGTGTGTGCCGATAAAAACTGTTCTAACTAAGAAAATCGACAGCTTTAACTTTGTTTATTTATTTATTTATTTATAACTTCTTATACTAGAAAGTATAAAGGCGGACTTAATGCCATAGGCATTCTCTAACAGTCTACCTTAGGGGAGTGCAGAGATGAAGCTTGGTAGGTGTAGTGTGAAGGTGATATTACTTAAACATATGTGTATATATAACGTACATAATACATAGTACATACATAGTACTTAAATAAATAGATATACATATTATTATATGTATATACATATAAAAACATATATAAACAAATATTATCAATTAGATGACTCTGCTAATTCTCTGAGAAACAGTTCTCGAACCTTCGTCTTAAACGCTTCACGTGTAGTGAAGACTTTAGACACTAACTTTAAGATAGTTTTAAGATAAATTATTTAAAAAATATATCGTTAAGATTTTGATCATGTATCTCGAGGTGGGTGGCGATATTTACGTTGTGATTGTCTATGGACTACGATAAACCTCTTAGTAACTGATGGGCAGTGAGCTTCGTCGATCTGACTTGAAAAAAAGATAATACACAAATTTCAGACTTAAGGTGTTATAAAATATATTTGTACGTAATACATATTCAACTATTAATTTTATGTTTACTCATTTCGCAATATCCGGCGTCTGCGTACTTACGTGCCGTAATAAAATGACTAATTATTCGAGAAATTTTACAACAATAACCCCTCGGTAGCCTTTTGCGATTGAGGGCAGTGGGTCAGCTGTGGCACATCTGGGGAAAACTACGGCCGAACACGAGAAACCTCTTTAATTTTCCTGGCCGTGTTTGTACTTTAGTAAGCGCGGCGAGACTTGCCGTGCGAAAAAATAAAATTAGTGTTATTGAGCATTTTTTATTTATCGCATAGATGGGCGAACAAAGTGTTAAGTGATTACCGAAGCCCATAGACATTATCGTGAAGCCACCAGTCATGCATGAGGTCGATTGCTCAGATTTAATTAACGATGGCCGCCTCACTCTTCAAACATGACTGGTTAGCGGCAAAATAGTGCTGGTCATGCGGGTTTACAGTGTGCCCTATCAATAAGTATTATTAAGAATTACTTAGTAGGTTGTAAAAACACATTATTCTGTGCGGAAAAGTAGGTAGGAATAAACTACCAGCTTAAAGCAAACCCAAAGCAAAAACAAAAATATGAATTCTGGATTGTGTATTTTGGTATTTCTGTGTTTGAAATTACCAAATTACTGCGACGTATCTTATTTTGCGTACATCTTATATTTCAGAATCTGTACTACCTACAATTACAAATGTATATCTGAATGTTTGTTACTCAATTATGCAAAAATTGTTGAACGGTTTTGAATGACCCCAGGCAACACTATATATAAATAAAGATGACATCTTATTCGCTGGTTCGTGATTTTATGTACATAAAAGAGAATGTATGTGTGAATGAATGAATGTATGCCAGATTAATATGAAACTTAGCACACATGTAAGGGGTAACATGACCACTTCGACGAGAATAGTTAGTTACTAGTGCTGGATAAGTGGCGCTGGTGGCAGTGATTTTTAACCCTAGGTCACTATGTAAAAGAATGTAGGTATGTGTCCATGTTTGTTCACCTAAAATTATCTTCTGTAGCTAGCTTCAATCATCATCTTATAGCTTTTATCTTTTAATATAAAATTGCATTTTGTTGTGGGCGAAGCCGTGGGCGCATTTAGTATTATATTTGTACATCAACTGACAGCTTATGGACGAGAACATGACCTAAGAGCTCTTTAACGCGGGAAAATGCAACGTGTACCATTACAAATTAGACTGTAATAGTTTTTGAATTACAAATTAAAATCTTATGGAACTGGGGATACTTTAGTACAATGAATAATGAATTATAATTTAAGAATATTTAACCATCTAATTCATAATGTAGTGGCGTAAAATTTCATTTAAGTTTGATAAGAAATATGAGCAAATTGTTTATGTATTTTAAAAACAGTTAATTACAAAATTACGTATATTTTAAACAATATTTAATCTTCTTCTTTGTCTCCACCTTATCCCACTAGGTGGGGTCGGCACAACGAATTTTTCTATTCCATTCTCTTCTATCAGCCGTCATCTCAACACTCAATCCTCTCTCTCTCATATCGTCATTCACATATTCCATGCATGTCTTCTTCGGTCGACCTCTTCCCCCTCTACCTTGCACTACCATTTCCATACATCTCCTAGTGACAGGCATCTGATCACATATCCATACCACGCTAACCGTCCGCTCTTTAATTTGTCAATCACCGGGACTATTTTCACACTTCCTCTGATATACTCATTGCCTATTTTGTCCATTCTTGTCATTCCATACATCCATCTCAACCCTCGCATCTCTGCCGCGTGCACTTCTCTTTCATGCTTTACTTTTGTCTCCCAACATTCAGATCTATACAGCACGACAGATCTAATGATCGTTTTGTAAATTTTTCCCTTGATCGCATGCTGTTGCAGAGACCTGTCGCCATTTCAACAATATTTAATGTTTTTACAATAATAAGCACATTCTACAAATAAATCAACATTTATATATCTTCAATGTTTGCGGTTAGATAATAACACACTAATGAATTTTCCTGTTTGTGTCTTCGATTAAAAATACTGTAGTTATAATTATTTCCTCATCGTCTAGTAGTAATCAATATAAAAAAAAAACGAAAAAAAGAATAAACATTACTGATCTTATACAACGCTAGTAAAACGTTAATTTAGTAAATACCCATTACTAAGATGAGGTTTTAGGAATTATTTCTATTAACCGAGGCGAATATTACGTAACTGCAATTTAACATGTAACTTACCGTCACTTATCTATTGGATAAATGTCCTTGGACATTCAATCTTAGCGCTAGTACTAACTTTTATCGGAAATGTACCAAGGCTGAAATCATCTCCGCATAATTTTGTTGGAAGTAGTAAATTATGTTACTGTGATTACCATCGCTGTTGTAGCGTGTCGAGGTTACGTCAGACATCGCTCCGGGCGTCTACCATTATATAGTACATATATGGAATATAGATTATTTGGATTACATTTAAGGATATAGGTACGAAAGCGTAGATGTATAAAATTTAAAGTTAATAGATTCACAATTATAATTGAAAATTCCCAGATGTAAGAATAACATCGTATAATCAAAATAGATAACGCAAAATTTATAGTTTGTGTAATTATTGGTGGTAGGGCATGTTGTTAGACAGCAGGAGTAGGAACCAGCGATGCATGGCGCTGCCATTTCTCCCGTGAAGCAGTAATGGGTTTCGGTTTGAAGGATGAGGAAACCACTGTACAGTAAAATTGAGATTTTTTACTCACATCTCAAGGTGGGTGGCAACATTTGCATTGTTGATGTTTACGGGCTCCGGTAACTATTTAGCATCAGGTGGGTTTTGGGCTCGTTCATTTATCTAAGAAATAAATAAATTTAAAAATGTAGGTACTCAAATGGATATCATGTAATCTTATTATATTCGCATAGTATTTATAATGATAATATTCTTCTTGAAATCAAGTCATCTTCTATATTTACTTTGTAGGTAGTCATTTTTACGTAAGTGACGTGCACTTGAACAAATTTGAAAAAGAAACAGACAAAGATTAACTTTAATTTCTACCATAAATGCAAAGGTGTGTATAAAAGCGGAGAGTTACTGTTTTCAAATGAGCAAGAGAAGCTCATTTTCCACCGGGTGCTATCAAAGCTCTTGTACATTATTTCAACGTAAATTCCATGGCCCTTGAAGCGTGAACCCGAAGTCTACGACAAAAAAATCATGAAATATATAATTTCTAGACTTTTTTATAATGTTTACAATAACAGATAGATACATCTGTCCAATCATTACCTATACCTACTGCTTTAACACATAAGTATATAATATTTGATTAGGTAATCATAAAACTCGACAATCATAATTATAGTGAAGTTGTTACTTATTTTTGCAGCTTTACATATTGTTGGAAATTCTCGTTCTGTACACTAATGACTACAAAATGATGGGGTATTTTGGTCGAGTCCAAGGTCAAATTTAAGACCGATACCATCAAAAGACCATTTGCTAGTGATATAATTAAGAAGAAAAAAACGAACAACAGTAGCAGTAAAACCGATAGTTGTATATTAAGCTCAACGAGATAATAACATTCATATTTTTCAATAAAATATTTTTGCTACAATATGTAGAATCTTAAATATGGTAATAAGTTTAACGTGTTAAACGCAATCGATTTTATGTTTGTAACGGGTTATATTATTTTCCAAGAGGGCGAGTCTTACAAAAGACTGTGACCCGATTAATGCAAGCTTTAGATTGACGTCGGCGAGTGTTGCGTGGCGCCCGCCGCCCATTGCCACCTCTGTCCGAGTGGGCAGCTCGTCGACTCTGCGGCCAGTCTACGGCTCGCGCCCTCCGCGCCAGCCCGCCCCTAGCGAGCTTCCTTAACCACCACAACCACGCCATTCCCTGACTCATGATACGCGACAATCTTTAACGCACTCTGTTATGGACAAGCGCGCGACCAGCGGCAGGGGCGAACCCATTCCGAGCATCTTAAAGAAACCAAAGAGCCGACACAAGGGCGACCTCCTGGACAAGAGTACCAAGATCAAGCTCGAGAAAGTGGAGGGATCTAAGAAAGGCGGGGAGGTGAGCGCACCGTTGCCGCACGGCTGCACCCCGCTCATGTACGCCTGCCAACAGGCCGACTACAAGACTGTCGTTGAGATACTGAACAAGGATGTGAGTTTATCGTCACTCCACTCATTCACTGATCATAACAGTCATCATTCAGTATTCTATCGTGGCTATGATCATTTTATATGACAGGGTGGTTATAAATAGATAATAGTTAATAATTACGGACAAGGCAATATTTAAAAAAAAACCTAAATTAAAAAAAAATGCCCTTTAATCCAGAATCTTGAAATTATCGAAGTTGCTCGTTTAAAACGGTTCCTAAAATTCGAAGACAATCGATTATTTAGAGATTCAATTTCTAAAACTGTGCTTGAACTATGTGATTGTCATATCATTATAAGAATAATAATTAAAGGAATAGGTATCTAAAAAACAATTTTTTTGGAGACGAGCGTATATCTGCGTTACGATTTAAACGTATTTTGAGATAGAACATTGGCACTATCTTTCTCCATCCCCACAATTTCGGATGCGAAACATTTCGTTTCCGTTTTACCTAGGTACTGGTCCGTGAATTACTCGTTCAAAATTGTGATATGTGTATGTGCGTAGATAACATTCTTTGAAACAATAATAACAAAGGGAACGCGATTGAGCGTGGGGTGCCAGTCAATCAATATATTATTATGTAAATCGACATCAATTGAAAGGGAGCGTTCCCCACACACGTGTCTGTTTCACGTGTATTTGCTTTGAACGTAATTAATTACCGTTTGTTATTTAAGGTTTGAACTAATAAAATTACACAATTTTTCAATTTCGTTCATTTTCATTCATAAATTACTTTCTTTACAAACACAATTGATAAATTGAACAGCAAGACTTTAAATAGATTTCGTTTAACATTCATCGTCGTCAATACGTGTTACTATAGAAATCGTATTACGTACTTCTTTTGTACCTGTACCATTGTTTTAATGAAATTCTAAAGTGTTAGTCTTTATGATATTACGTTTATTTATTACTAGCTGACCCGGCAGACTTCGTAGTGCCTGAATCGATAAATAAAAGACCTAAACTTTTGTATAAAATAAACTTAAAACAAATAAAAGGAATCCGTCCGACGGGGGACACATCAAAGGAAAAACAAAATTGTTCTTTTTATTTAATTCCGAACATTTTCATATTTATTTACCTTTTAAACCTTCTCTGGACTTCCATAAATAAATCAAGACCAAAATTAGCCAAATCGGTCAAGCCGTTCTCCAGTTTTAGCGAGACTAACGAACAGCAATTCATTTTTATATCTATTATTTGTTATGAGTAGCCATCGTCTGTGCGTGTTCGTGACCGCGGCCTGCGTTGCGCGTTGCACTACTGCGCATCTAGCGGGGCGGGCGCGAGTCAAGCGGCGAGGGCGGCTTGTGCGGACCGCGTGCTCATGGCAGCGCCAGCGCTTGCCAAAGCCCGCGACGCCGACGGACTCACACCGCTCCACCTCGCCGTTGTCCACGGAAACGTTCCGCTGGTGCAGACGCTGCTTGCTGCCGGCGCTGACGTCAACGCGACGGACGACGAGCATCATACCGTTGTTCATTGGGCGACCGGTAAGTTCAATATATTTATTCTTTTACCTCAAATTTTGATTAGTCACAACAAATAATTTCAGAGGTTGAATGGATGCAATAAACCCCTTTCAATATGGCGTACGTTTTTTTTATTTTTATGAATGAGTGATTACTGGTGGCTCAGAGGCCTTTCCAGTTTCACTAGGACAGGTGGGCGAGCAAAGGCTCAGTCAGGAGGGGTGGGATTTGCTAACAGCTATCCGAGCGCCTCCAAAGGAGACCTAAGAACTCAAAAGCAACTGCTTCGCGAATGAATCTGTTATCGAATCGCGACCCGCTGAGAATTTCCGGCGAGAAACTCAGCGGGTTGATGCCTGGATTAGTTGTGACTTTTGTCTTGTGGGAAAAATGGACACATTTACTATACCATCGCACTCATCTATGTCTTAAGGTAATAGGCGGTACTGGTGGTAGGGCGTTTTATGAGCTCGCATGGACACCACCACGTCACTTATGTCTGCCGTGAAGCTGTAATGAATTTGGGTTTGAAATGTGAAGCAACTTTTGTACCATAAAACTAAGACTTAGAACTTATTACTGGTGGTAGGACCTCTTGTGAGTCCGCACGGTTAGGTACCAGTAAGCCGCCTATTTCTGCCGTGAAGCAGTAATGCGTTTCGGTTTGAAGGGTGGGGTAGCCGTTGTAACTATACTGAGACCTTAGAACTTATATCTCAAGGTGGGTGGCGCATTTACGTTGTAGATGTATATGGGCTCCAGTAACCACTTAACACCAGGTGAGCTGTAAGCTAGTCTACCCATTTAAGCAATAAAAAAAAACTTATGTCTCAGGATGGGTGATGGCATTTACGTTGTTGTTGTCTATGGACTTAAGCCCGGGTGGGCCGTGAGCTCCTCCATCCATTTAAACAATAGAAAAATGGAATTTTCATACGTATATGCAAATCAGACCACTCACTCACGTATGGTTTCCTCGCACCTGAATTAGGAACACTTAGGTACTCTTATCCACTTTTTTTCCTACCTAAGGTGGTCTTGAGAGGCTATGCCGGCATAACCGAGCTTATCGACACGTGAGATACTATACTACCAGAAAAATTGGACTTGCAGAAATAATTTGGAAGACAACGGATAAGTTATAGGGAATGCTGTAGCCATAGCGATGAGTGGCTGTGATCGTGTACCTCTTATCGAATAAACAAAGATTAGTGTCCTCTATTTTTTATCGTACATGTTGCTGCTCTGTTGTTTTCATCATCCCGAACAATAACGTAGTAGATATCAATCAATTAGTATTTCCAAATCCATTGTAACGCAAGTACTTTGAATAGTTCATCAAAACGATCAAACCGCAAGCCGCTTACGATTCTATTTGTGGTAAACTGAAGAGAATCGTTATCTAAACGGTGTCACTGAGCGATGTGTTGCCTTGTCGGATATCACCACAACGGGCGCGGGCTGTGGTTGACGGAGCGCAGACACGCGACCAATTAGTCACTTCTTCTGCCTTCACTTTCTACCCATCGATTATTATCTATTGAGTCATAAAGAAGTATTCGCCGAGTGAAAACACATATCTCTGATTCAGTTTTCGGATTTTGCTTTGCATTATCAGGTCCATTTTAGTATCTTCTATCTACGCTAGGATAAAGGCGCGTAGCGTTTCATTACGTCACCGCGTGTTTTATGTGGGCGTGCCCCTACATATCCACTCTTCTTTATTTAAATTAAGAATTAATAGGTACGTAATTTTACAACTAATGGCACAATGATAGGCAGCGGTTTGGCTCTGCCCATGGCATTGCTGAAGTCCATGGGCGACGGTAACCACTCACCATCAGGTGGGCCGTGTGCTCGTCTGCCTACAAGGGCAATAAAAAAAAAACGTATTTGCTGTTAGGATATGATACTCCGACTTTCAGCCCTGTCCTGATCGGTAATTTTGTTGGTGAGTCCTATGTATGGCAAAAATTAAAAATATGTTTTAATTAGAGCGCGAAATTTGAGCAACTGTGATTTTGAACGTTACGAAAGTACTTGGTATCAATCTTCGATCAACAAACTAGTTACTATTGATGATCGAAGGTATCAATCTAATCTTTAGGTTAAGTGGTGACACGAAATTTCATCAATGAGTAGTGTGTAGAATGGATACTTCGGTATATCAAGATCACAGTTTCCTTTTTTTCGTTTTTCGTTTCGTCACGTTTCGTGTTCGTTCGTTGGACACCATTTATTCCGTCAGAGAATGGTCGCGTCCAGTTATTCCGTGACTTGATTTCATTTCACTTAGGTATACATACATATATACAAAGTATGCCCATCGAAAACGGAGAAAGTTACCAAGTGAAACCGATGAGATTGAGTTCATTCTGATATGTTGCAATCGATAAAGATTACAGATATCGAGATATCGTACGTAGTGTATTTAGAAATCGGGGCTTCCCATACATTTTATAGTAGGTACTTTTATGTTGTGTTTTAAATACCCATAACGCAACTTGAACCAACATGACTTAGTGTTGACGTAGTGTAAATTTAATCTAAAAAGTTAAATGTTTCTCCTCTATACGTTCCTACGCCATTCATCTCTTTGTGATTAAACTTGCGACATTGTTATTATTGTTGTTGGCATTCCATTGAAGGTCTCTGTCATACCATCAAAGCGGTGATAGGTAGTACGCGAGTAGTTTCAAGAAGTCGATGTTTCTTAAATAATCAAAGAAGTAACACTTGGTTTCTAATAGTACGAAATGTATTAAATAGAATTGTTTGAAGATAAAATTAGGAAGAAACCCACACTACACACACAGTAATAAAGTTTTGACATCAAAAACTTCCAAATGTTAAATTTTTAGTGTTCACTTATATAATATTTAACCGTATGTAATAGTTAAGGTACTATTGAAATACTGCAGTATAATGTTATCATTTTCTAGTGGCCAGCGGAATCAAGGGGGAACGTGGGGGTAGTCCGGCGTCCGTTATTGAGTGACTGGCAAGGTTAAGACCTTGAACTACCAGCTCTTGGTATATATTGTTTATTAACGTTCGTGATATTTAGCTAGGACATTCAGGTTTAGTGTTAAAGGTCACGTTAGATTAATAGAAAAACAATTCTCAGATTTGTGGTTAAACATTGAAATTGTTATCAATTAGCATGCTACTGCTAATACGTACTGTTACGAGGATTTATTAAGAAAAGTTTTTTAAAAAAATTAGTTTATTTAATTCTAACAATTAAATCATTTGAAACTGACAATTGAAATTAATTGGGGCAAGTGTCACCGGGAGCGCGGTTAGAATTGAACTGCGTGATCGATCGGCAACCTAACTAATAGTCCAAGATCCCATTTTTTTACAAATGAATTTTTCATTATTTGCCTGATTATTTAATTTTGAACTGATTTTCTTTTAATATTAATAATTAATTGATATGAGTCAACTGTAAAAGAGAGATAGAGAGACAGAGAGACAGAGAAGTCAATAATACATGTCTCACTCAGTCTCATGCGCGTGGATAATGCCCGCGCGCTCTTACCCACAGAGGTATTAAATTGAATTTAGGGGATGATTGGCCCCTTGGATCGGTCTGTCCTTTTTGTAAGAGGTTTTAAAATAGTTGTCTGGTGGACATATATAAAAATCAGAATTCACGTGAAGTTAGGTCATTATTTTGGGAGCTTTAAAGTGTCTGCAAAGCAATTCGGCCGACGGAAAGTGTCTGGGATTACTGGCGACTTATTTTTAAGGATATTGCCTAAAATATACGTTAAAATCAGCTTTCAGAAAATACGTGAAGTAGGTCATGATTTTATGAACCTTGAGCACCTGATACCTGAAAATTGGCCGTCTAAGCAAGGTAGAGGATAGGTATGCGTTCTTACTACATACTAACACTACGCAATCGGCCACATTTCGTTCGTCAGAAAATACGTGACGTCTGGGGGCCCTGGGATCTTACTCTATAAGCTGCATTACGTCGTGCACCTTACGTTGCATTTTTAGGTACATTAAGAATATATAACAGTGCCACTCGCTGATTCAACGCCACTCGTTCCTTATTTATTTTAAAATTCGTTTAAAATAGCAACGCTTGGGAAATTTGACAACAATCAAAGCGGAAACACCTCTACTGTGCAGTACTTTTATAACTCTTTTAATGCTGTATTTTTTTTTTTTATTGCTTAGATGGATGGACGAGCTCACAGCCCACCCGGTGTTAAGTGGTAACTGGAGCCCATGCACATCTACAACGTAAATGCGCCACCCACCTCGAGATATAAGTTCTAAGATCTCAGTATAGTTACAACGGCTGCCCCACCCTTCAAACCGAAACGCATTACTGCTTCACGGCAGAAATAGGCAAGGCGGTGGTACCTATCCGCGCGGACTCACAATAGGTCCTACCACCAGTGAAGAAGTAAGTGTAACCATTCTATAATTCATAAAATTTGAGCGCAACCAATCTCCATTTCCAATGATATGGCATACACCACATTCAACCATTTCTATCAGATACCACAAGTAATAGCGTGTAGTAAAAGCGTCTACTTGGAATCGTAATTAAAACTGAAATAACAATAGATGATTCGTCATGAACTTCATACGTTTAACACTATTAAAAATTAAGACAAAAATTCAATGAGATAGCTAAGACTATACAGTTCTTAGAGAATAGCTTATGCGACATTAAGTATCGCTAAAGTATTATCAAAATGATACTATTGATAAAATGATACTGATACACAAGAACACTTTAATCAAGTAGTAAGTAATTACTAGTAATGTTCCGTATATATGCGTGTATATATATATATATATAGTGATATTATTAAATTAAGCAACGAATTATAAAATATTAAATACCAGTTAGCTAGTGGTAGCAACAGCAGCCTTCAAATGTGCCAACCAAACTCCTCTAAACCAAAAGCTAAATTGAGTAGTTTTCGTATATTGTTGTCAGTTTGTGGTGAAGTCGGTGCATTACGAGCTGTACTGGCGTCGGGGGCTGACGCGGCTACACCAGACCAGCACGGCGGATACCCATTGCACTACGCCGCACAAATGTGCGGGGCTCCAGCAGCTACTGATCACCAGGTAAAGTTCTAAACGTACAAAAACGTAATGTAGCTCTCAATACCTAACTAAATAGAAGATATAAGATAATTCTTTTTACAGAGTAGAGGGGCTGCATTAGAAATTTTGCGAGCTTTAATCAGAGAAGGAGGAGCTAAAGTAGATGTTAGAGATGCTGATGGACGTACGCCGTTATTATGGGCGGCTTCCGCAGGATCAGCAGCAGCTGTTCTCGCCTTACATCAAGCTGGAGCCAAGGTTGATGACTCTGACAGGTACTTTTGACTTTATAACTTGAATTGTAAACAACACTTTAAGAATCGTTATTAGTTCTTCTCCGTTTTTTACAGAGATGGTTTGACTGCTTTGCACTGTGCAGCAGCACGTGGACACACCGAAGCTCTAGAAACTCTGATAGGTCTGTGTGGAGCACGTGTCGATGTTTCTGATTCACACGGCTGTACGCCACTCCATTATGCTGCGGCGCTCGGACACGCTGACGCCACGGCAGCGTTGTTGCAGCATGGCGCTGACGCTCATCGACAAGACAGAAAAGGCCGCAGTCCAGCTCATACTGCTGCTGCTAAAGGTCAAATAGAAACTGTCCGTATACTTGGTAGGTAAAACCAAAGTATATCAATGCAAACATGTAAATAGGAACTGAGCGCTGTTGGTTAATAAAACGTATTATTTATTCTAGGAGCACGGGGTGCAAACTTGTGGCTTAGAAATTCTAAAGGTGATCTACCTTTACACGAAGCTGTCGCATCTGGAAGGAGGGAACTGGTCAAATGGCTGTTAGATGGTAGACCTTCCCAAGTAAATGCAACTAATCACGAAGGTCGAACACCACTGCACATAGCCGCTGCCACTGACAACGCAGACCTTTGTCGTCTGTTATTAGATCGAGGTGTGGATGTTAATTTAGTTGCAAGATCATCTAAGAATGAACCGATCACGGCTCTCGATTGCGCCACGTCTCGTGGGCATCGTTCAACTGCAAAATATTTACAGATGCATGGAGGTTTGCCTGCCTCTAAGTTATCTAATACTCAAATTATGATTGATGGTGCGCCTATAACAGGATTACCTACACGAAAAGTCACGAGTACTAAAATAGACGTTCGTGATAGAATAAGAATAGAGAAAAGAGAAGTTGTCGAACTTTCCAGTCCTGTAGTTGAGCGCAGGCGAATAAAGGATAACAGTGACAGTGATTCTATGAGCACTATTTCATCTGATGATAGAAAAGTCACCAAAAAAAAACGTGAAAACAGATATGCTGATAAATATTGTGAAAGGAGAAAGAGGTTAATGTACTGTCAAAAAAGTTTTAGTGATGGCTATGATAGTGATTTAGATGGCAAAAGTAAAAGAACGCATTACGAACGAAGTTACAGGCGCCCCAAAAAAAGCAGATCGAGGAGTGAACCCTCGAGAAAACACAAGAATAACGCAAAACATCACCGTAGATATTATAGATCAGATTCAGAAAGCTCTTCAGACACAACAACGAGCTCTTTGCATAGAAAAAAAACTAAGCGACACCGTAAGAGAAATAAGAAAAGAAAAAGTTCTTCGTCGGATAGTAGTAGTTCTGAATCTACCGAAAGAAGGAACACGAAACGTAAAGGCAAAAAAACTTCAATCCACATAGAAAACGATGAAGAGAAGCAAAGTATTAACATAATCAAATACAATCAAACGAGTGTAGATAATTCACAAACTCACGAAAAAAAGGAAGAAACAGCAAATGTAACAGAAACTACCTTGAAAAATGATATTGAAAAATGTGAATCCGAGATGCACAAGGCAAAGACACTGAGTGAAACAGAAACAGATACTGTATCAATTAAAACAAATATGGTTGTCACAGAAGCTCAAATTCACATGGAACGTGAATCTAGTCAACAAGGCAATTCAGAAATAACTGTAACAGTAGATTCTTCAAATAATGTATCAATTGAAACGGCTAACATGCCTGTGGTATCAGCAGAAGCTAAAACTGAAAACAATTTGCAGAAAGAAACTGAATCTTTAGACATAGTAAAAGCTGCCGAAGAATCGCAAGCTGTAAACAACGAGCCGGAGTCATTAGTTGATACTCAAAAAGAAGAAATTAAACTTGATAATTCTACAACAAGTATCACAGAGAATCGATCATCCACTAATATTGAAAGTCAAGGAACATTGAGCGAAAACAATACAATGCCAGAATTGGAACAGAATCAATCTGATGATAAAGAAATTGAAGAAAAACTAAGCAAGGATTCACAAGATTCTAGCAAAGGTGATATAAGCGCTGCCAAAAATTTAAAAACGGGTGAATCTGAATGCATTTCTACTACAGAAGCTACACAACATACACCACAGCGTTCATTTCAAATACTCTCTACTCCTGATGAGGCTTATAGTAAAAGTCAAGAAACATTCGATGATTTAAAAAATATCTCAAATGAGTCTAGTGTCGATAAATCAGCATCTCAGGATAGAGGTAGCTCAGCTGTTGCGGGTCACAATCTCATGGGAGAAGAAGTTGATCATACAGTTGAACAACAGAAAACAGATGTTTCAAAAAGTGAACAAAAAGAAAATGGTGATGAAGCTATGAAAGCCACTGATGAAATACGAAAAGAGTTTAGCTCCACAACTGGAAGCAGTACAGAAAATTATGCCACCACAGAGAAAGGTCTTGTATCGATTCTTAAAGATAGCTCTAATAGCGAACGTGCGTTGCAACAGGTTATTATGGATACTGTCTCAGAAGAATACGATGTTAATTTACCTTTAACGCCTAAGCAAAGTAGAAAAGCATCTAGAGATAGTCAAGTAATCAGCAGATCAAATAGTATTTATGAAACAGAAAGCTACAAAGTACTTGCTGAAATAGGTGTAGAGGACACCTCTGACATTATGAAATCATTAGACATGCAAAATGACATTGAAGATGAAAAGGATATGTTTTTTGGAAACAAATTATCAAAAGATGCAAGTATAAATGGAAGAGTTCCTAGTATAAGCGACAATGAAATTTACAGTCAAACTGAAGCAAATGGTCGAAGGAAAAAATTTAGGAAAAAGGGTCGGGCAAAAAGTAGGACAACCATTCGTTCAAAAAGCGAGGTTTCGGAGCGAGGTTATGAATCAAGCGGAATGATGGACTCTGGGTTTGAACCTAGTCCTAGAGCATTGCAACGTCGTATTGTTAGTCCCCGACTCGCAGCTTATTATCGTCAACGAAATGCAAGCGGTAAATATTTTGGGAAATCCGATAGTAGAATCCCTATTCGTAAGCCCGGAGATAAATGTGCCGTCGATATGAAATCCGTTACGCAACGAATTCAAACAAATATGAGAAGGTAAGTAATTATCTGAGTAACCATAACCATAACGATATATTAATTTGTGAAACTTATCGATTACACCAATTTATAGATATTATTGTGAAAGAAAAATATTTCAACATCTATTGGAGTTAAAACGCTTACAAATAAGAACAAGTAAAACAAACGAAGCAGTTTTGGTCAAAAGGGCAATAGACGAGTATAACAAATCAAGCCTAGCAAGCGTTGGACTGGGGTCTTACAACAATCCTGATTATTCCTTTAGCAGTTTTGAAAAATTTCTTTATGAAAGCCTCAGAAAGCTACAAAAAAGTGGTAAAAAACATTTAGATAATTTGCCCGAGAAACCTTTTGATTTCGACTATGGTGAGAGCGAACTGTATAAGATGACTTCAATTCCTGACAATCCATGTTTATGCACCAGCAAAACGCATAGATGCTTTCATGCGATTCATGCGTACACTGGAATACCGTGTGCTTCTTATTGTAAGTAAAATTAATGAGTTACTTGATAATTTATTTAACTAAAGCTAATTATGTACTTTTATTATTTTTAGTACCATATAAATGGGATCACCACACTATGCCAAAACCCTCAACTACTGGTGTGACAACAAAATCTAAAGGGTTTCTTCCTAAAATCAACTCGAAGCCTCCTACTGCAACGAGTAGAGCTCACGTTACTTTAGAAGTTTCTAATGGGACAGAAAAACAATTAATTGCTTTACCAGCAGAAAAACTAGACAAAAATAAAAGATATTACGTAACATTTACCGTGAAAGGCTCCGAAACTCCTTCTGATAATGATCAAAGTTCACCGAAAGGAAAAATTAAGAATAAAAGTGGCTAAGGAACTTGGAAAGCATAGAACTGCCACAAGAGTTGAAAAATTTAGCTTTGACTGAAAAAATCCGTCCGGTATAGAACATTTATTTTTGTATAGAAAAACATGAATTGTTTACATAATAATATAGTAGAAACAACGGTGACGCATTGCAATGTGTAGTCTTCCTGAATCAATTTTATAAGCACTAGTGAAATGTTTCATTGTCCGTTGTTACCTGCACTGAACGACAAAATACTTGATAATTATTAAATGTAGATATTTCCTATAAAATGTATTATTTTGGAGATCCCACTCCCTTTCCTTTTTGGGTCAGAAGGGAATCGCTGGAATCACGATCGTTGCGTTGGGGACACTTTGCATAACGAAGTTCAACGGATTCAAATCCATTGTCATTCAACATTCATAGCTCATCAGGGCAGGCTAGGCCAAGGTGATACGTCTCACATGGAACGCATATGCACACACTGCGAAGCACTGCTCTTGCTAGGACCAGTGTTAGCAACATCTTCTGGTTTGAGCCCCGAGAGCTCACATATACGCTAGGGTAACGCTGATATAGCCTCTCAAGCCTATCAGCATGGGTAGGAAAAAAAGTCATAATTATAAGTGAAAAAAAGCAAGTGTTGAAGTTGAAGCATTACAGTTTATTTTAAATAAGTTTAAACATTACAAAGATAATATTCTTTAAGAAGTAACTATAGTTTACACTCCGAGCAGTAAGGCGACGCCCGCCAGTGTCCAGCGCGTGGGCTTATCCTTTGTCTTCAAGTTGAATGTCCACACGAAAGTAGGTCCTCGCATCCTACAAAAACAATACACTTTCATTTTTTATCCAATACTTAAACAACAAGCAAATGGCATTTCTATTTTTAAGAGATACACATAGTAATACTTCAAGTGATTTACATCTCGACAGCAACATTACCGTATGTATGTATACCTAATGTAATTGAACGTTGTGAACAACTACAATTGCAGACTATGCTTACATTAGATATACATGTCCTGTCTTCAGAGGCGGATTATCCGTAAGGCTAACTAGGCACATGCCTAGGGGCGTGTAGTTACAAGGGGCGGGCGAGCTCAGAATTTTTAAATAAATAAAGAAAATAACATACTATTATCGACGATTAAGAACTAAATGCTGATCTATAATAGAGTATATTGCACAAGCATCGATATACTCGTATTATGCAATATTGCGGGTTTGTTTGTATTTCATTCGCGCATTAGCGTAAGTAGAAGGGTCCTGGTCTACTGAAGTATAGCGTTGAGGACACACCGCCAACGTAATTACAAAAACAACTAGTTAAAATTTATAGTATTATGATGGCCATTTATGGCCGGTACAGGGGCGCCGATAAAGTGATTGCCTAGGGCGCTCTGGACCTTTAATCCGCCACTGCCTGTCTTAGTATCTACTACTACTACAGGAATCTTCCTGTAATCGTGTGCTCAGTTTTATTCCAAAATATCTTTTTATTTACTAGCAGAGATTCAAACTCCGGCATACAAAAGCGAAGTCTCACCGTATCTTATAAACGGGACATTCGTAAACGTTCCTGGTGTCTTGTTTGTCCTGTGTGACGGCCTTGACGTAAATGACCGGCATCATGGGGAAGAGCTCCATCATCCGGGACTCGACGATGCCGCCGGTGGCCGTGTCCCAGCGCGCGCCCTCCATGTACAGACCGTGCACGTTCGCACCTTCGCGGGGTGGCGCACTGAAATGTTTTATACGTCATAGGCTTCGATCAATAATGTACTATTATTGATCGAAGGTCATATGCGTATTTTTCGCCTAATACGTGTTCGTAAATGACTTCCACGGCTATTATGGGATAAGGGTCCAAACTGGTTACTGGAGGCCAAACCAATTGCGACGTTAAGGTCGCAACCTACGTTGAGATTTTTGTATTTTTAGAAAGGAAATATTACTGGTGGCCTGGAGGCCTTTCTAGTTTCACTAGGACAGTTGGGCGAGCATGGGCTCAGCCAGGAGAATTATGTATGGCCTATGACTCAATTAAATAGTATCACGAAAATAATATTTTTATACTCATTTATCCTTGCAGTCATTCGTGAACGTGACTTTAGTACCTGTTTTAGTGTTATTTTAATATTTTAGTAGAGATTTGTGTACCCGCTGGTGAGATATGAACACCGCTCGTTACGATTACACCGGGTGACCTATTGTTTAGGGGCACGACGATATAAGAATGACATGGCGTATGTAATTAAATAAAACCTCTAAACTTAGTAAAATATTAACGCGTAATAAGTTTCTTCATGCAGCCAATTTCTCGGTATTTTAGAGAATTTTATATTTGGTAGGCTGGGTATCTACGGTATATTCTGAAATTGCGACAGAAAAAGAGTAATTTGATATTAAGAATTGTGTGGTTCAAGCCACTGAATCGATTTTGATTAATTTCGCTATGAAAATAGTTTGAGCTCTGTGAAATAAAGCAAACTTTTCTACGATGGAACTATAGTGCTTACTTGAAGTCTTGTCGGCTCTTCTTAGTGACGTCGCAGTTGAGACACATCTTGTCTAGAGGCCACTCGTTTTTTCGGGCTGTCTGTTGCATGATAGCGGTCAGGAACGACTGCGGGTTGAAGAACCCTGCTAACCACACTGCAGGTGGTAGCTAAAATAGATTACAACAATGAAATCAACAACAAAAATCGTCATATTTAGCTAGAAATTTCAACAAATAACAGGTAACATTACTGCTCAACGGCACATTCTAAATTACTTGAATCTTGCAAGATTATAGCTTTTTAGTAACAGACTGATACGGATCAATAAACGTACATTAAAGTCACCGGACCAATTCTCCAATTCAGTCAAACGCAGGCACAGATCCGAGAACCACGCCGCCAAGCCCAGTAGACTGGGATACGCAAGCTTGGTCCACGAGTCCGGGACATTGTCCATGAACAGTGACTCCATTAGCTTTTCCATGTCATTGCTGATTGTGAGTTCACCCTGGGTCGAAACAAATAATCAACACCAGCTTACCAAGAAATATAATACTGCTCTTGCATTAAAATTTGTCAATGGGTGAGCCAATCGTTGATAACGCGTATCAAAGTCAGGTCAGAGGGTCTTAGATGATGATATTCTGTTCGAGTTCAAACTACTATTATAAATAATGTTTAAAACGGATTCTGGCTACGATTTTTAGTTTTAATGGGTCCCTAATATTTCGATTCGGCTGCAAGGACCATGATCACGGGTGGACTGCGGGTAGGATATAGAGAGCCTCAACATTGGCTACGAAATATTAAAATTATTAAAACTCAAAGTCGTGTTAAGAGCCCGTTAAATAATAGTGTTTATAGTGTAAATAACCGCATAAGTTGAAAACAATCCAGATTATTAATCAGAAAATATCCGAACTCCGTCTCTGTTACCATTTTCCGATTATAGATAGGTTCGAATAGAACAAACATTATCCTAAGCTTCTATCTGGAGTACTAGTGATAGAGTATGAGTTATGTTGCAAATCCTAACGGGAGCGTACAAATATAGTTCTTATTTCTAACGCGAAGGATCAAACGTAATTTCATTCTTATCTCAAAAATAAGCCACTTTATTGACATAAGAGGACATTAAAACATCAGAAGACTTTTTAATATTTCTTCGTCTTCTTTAGCTTTTTTTTCGCGACTGGGGATGCGTGGGGTATGCGCTACTCGTTGGGCGAAAATGACTGAATCCTACCCACTAAACGACTCCCCTGTATTCTCACCCGACGCCTGTGTGCTTAGTGTGAGTTTTTTAATGTTCTCGATAGCGTAAAAGTTAGCTCATATTTGTATGGAATCGTCTGCCTACGCTTGCCGCTAGGGGCGCTGCTCCAACTGCATACAAAATTGGGCTAGCTTTTACGGTACCTATCGAGAAAGTAAAAAAACTCGCACTAAGCATACTGATCCCCGTCTGAGATAGAACGCCTGAGATAGAAATATAGCAAGGTAGGGGAGCTACCGTAGAAGACTTTAATACTGCCCCCATTACGGCGATAAATGACTTTTAAATAACAAGTTATTGAGTTATTTCTGCAGAACGCTTGATGGACTGTACCATACTGTCGGTAGGCTCAAAGAATCAAAATCATGACTTCACCTTTAAACCAAGCTCCAACTCTTTCAGAGATCGTCTGATTTCACCCATCAATCGGTTCATACGTTCACACTCCTGCAGAGCGACAATCGTATAAGGAGTCAGCTCTTCCACCTTTCCCATCAGCTCTTGTAGATTGAAGGGCTCGGGGACCCGGTCTAAGATGTCGTCTAGCATGTAGCGTACCTATAACAATTTTCATTACTTTATTGATTTCAAAAAATACTCTAACTTGGTAATCATGATGTTTTAGAAGTTCAGGCACT
Organism: Bombyx mandarina; assembly: GCF_003987935.1. Next base: position 1,335,483 of record NW_021011527.1, on the reverse strand, counting down.
ATGCTTTTCGTTCACACTTTAGGGAAATTACACGATAAATAGGTGTGTGTGGTTTATTTAATTTACCAAGCTATCGTAGCATCGATACATAACCAAAATACTGCTGTACAACTTAACGTTAGCTACGATAAATTCACAAATACCAATTCTTCTTTGGTAGCGCCTCCACCGGCCTGAGCGCCACTGTCTCTTGGCTGCATTTCGAACACGACCTTATGACAAAAACAAATACGTCAATTTGAAAGATACTTACGAGATTATAAGGAACGGAAACAAGTTAAATAAAATATAACACCTTGAAGAGACGTTCTGATACAGTTGTTAAATATCCAATTTCTGCATTAGGATGAAGACCATATAGATATGGAGTCTCTTCAGGTAGGAAATCGTCTATGTATTGATGATAGCCAATATAATCAGAATTAGGGGGAGATATAAATCCGGGCGCTAATTGCAGTTCACCATCAACCTATAAAAATAATGACAAATTAATATATTATTTACTCTCCCCAACTACCTTGGAATCAAACTATAAGGAGCAGTAATTCTTTTACCAATTCCGGTTGCATGTACTCAACGAGAAATGTTCTGCAGAGCCTCCTGTCCCAATCATCTGTGATGTGACCGCCGTACATGATCTCTCCGAATAGATACCTCAAGTCTTCCCAAGGAACCCGAGGATTAGCCTCCAAATAGTTATAGAGCACGTAAACGCAGATTGTTAAATCGCCAAAATTGAATGGATATACCCTAGTAGGGGTTATAAAAAACCAAATTAAATTATAATAAGTCTGGGTTCGAGGAATTTATACATAAAAAATTGGGATTTGTCAAGCAATTGAGAATTTTTAATATCTAATTCCTAAATAAATTACCTGTTCCAACCTTGCGGCCCAAATTTCCGTCTTTCAGCAACGACAGCGTGGAAATAGCAAAGCGCAAACAGAACCGACTTGAACTCGGCCTCTTTGCTGCACATCTCAAGAGTTTCCTGATTGAAATTATCTAGAGACTGAAAACGAAATATTAAAGTAATAAGGTCGTTCAATATAACTAATTTTAGCGTTAAATGAACATAATAGTATTTTCGATGATACCTTGTGCAAATTAGCCCACATACCGATTGGAGGCTCATTGGTAATTTTGATTGCAGACTCTAAGATACCTTGAGGTATAATATGGTAAGCCGGATCAGCTGCGGGCTCTGCGCTCAAATAGAGTCTGAAATTGACAAATTTAAGATTAAAGTGCCAATTCTGTTTCATGACTAATATTTTTTTGCGTTACCTGTATTCTGGTAAAGGATTTTCAAATGTTTCTTCCATCTTCTTTTCTAAAGTAGCTAGCCATTTCGCTACCAAGTGTATGTTCTGCAGGATGACCCAATGTCCGTTAGCCGAAGCCACACCCATAGCTTCCTCGGCCACTATCTCCTGACCTTGACCAAGTGAAACGATGTGGAAGTTCTTCTTGTCTGTCGAAAACCCTAATTTACGGCCTAATTTTTCGAGATCCTACAAAAATATGATTTTTTAATAATAAAAATACTTACAACGACGAATATTAGTAAGACTTATATACAGAATTATGAATTGAAAATTTTTATGTACAACTGGTATATTCCTTATGTGTCAAAGTAAAAATGAAACAAAATTAATACCGTTTTTTACGGGTTTCTCCTATAAGCTACCACAATTTGATGATACACGTTAAAAATATATACGAAAACACATAAATGTGTTATAATACAGCACTCTAACTAAAATGGGACTATGCTGATACCTTGAGCGGATCCACTCCGGCCGACAATATAAAGAACATAGCCGTAGTGGAATTACTTTCTTGGTATGACTTTTCAATCGGAGGCGTCCGAGCTTCCACATACTTCGTGCCCAAATTCTCTTCACAAAACGCACTAAAGCAAATTCGTATATTCGTATATCGACTTTTTTTATGTTTGAGACATTACTGGTGGCCCGAAGGCCTTTCCAGTTTTACCAGGGCAGGTAAGGTAGGTATATCGACTAAACTGACTATCGCGATTAAAATGAAACTCAATTATATATTATATTAAAACATTTCCAAAAATTTCCGACTAAAATCTGACCCAAATCTATTCCGATATTTTACTCTAATCAAATCAGGCCTTTACCTTATTAAATAAAGTAAGTACAGAGCAGCATTTACTTTAATTTCGTGACGTAATTTCCGTGTTTCTCAAATTGTATTGAACAGTAATCAAACAAGTCATAACTAAATTTTTTTTATGGTTTTAATATGTTTTACCTTGAGGCGTATGACATGCGGTCAGGTCGCAACGCTCTCATGATACACAAACGCTGTAAAGAGGTTTTGTTCTTCCATTCACCAGGAAGTTTATCTCTTTCTGGTGCCTCTCCGTCAGTGTACTTTTGCCATCTGAGAGACAAAAACCACTTTTTAAATTTGGAAAAGCCTTATAATACATAAACATTGATAAAAAAACCCACACTCAAAAGAAGACGGAATTTATGCATTTAGTGAATATGTATTACGAAATGTATGATAACGATCGAAATTCGACCATAATCTACAAATCCTTTGGATTCATTTTATTTATAACATCTCAGTTTTGTTATCGTCATTTATTTCTTGTAAAGATAAACTCCTTCCTATTATTTTTTGTCGGTATCAGTACATAATGTTAATTAATATTTAGTTACTTAACAAATAAAAAAAAACCGGCAATTGACAAGCAGAAAGTAATATGTTAACATAATATATGTAACTATTTTCTTCAGTTTGTGCGAGTAAATTACTTTTACTTTACGGCTGTAAATACTTTACAGTTTTCGTGGTTAAGGATTACTGAAACGTCAGAAATAATCTAATGAAATAATTTAATGCGTTTCGGTTTGAAGGGTAGGGCAGCCGTTGTAACTACATATACTGAGACCTTAGAACTCATATCTCAAGGTGGGTGGCGCATTTACGTTGTAGATGTCTATGGGCTCCAGTAACCAATTGGGCTGTGAGCTTGTGCACTCATATAAGCAATAAAAAAAAATTTATATATAATGACAACAGAAAACGCTGGATTAATCCGTAAAAGTAGTTTTATGTCGTACTTCATTGTTTTATGTTTGGATTACCTTTTAGTAGCACCTTCAATGTCTTTATCGAGATTTTCGAAAGCGTCCATTTTTGATAAGGCAACGATACCGCCCCAGGAATTATTCGAGAGCCACGAATATGGAGACACTTCGGGAGCGACCGCGTATTTTAGTAAAAAGTCTAATTCTCTTGGATCTATTTTACCTTCTCCTTGTAAAACCTAAAATTATATATTGAGCATATAAGCTGCAGATTTTTATTTGCATTGTTTTTTATAAATGTTGAATATGCATTAAATCAAGCATAGTTGAATATAATTAAAGCTACGCTACAATCTAGGTTAAAGCAAAATAATACTCAATTTAAAATAAAATCTATTTTTTTTAGTAAGAACATAAAATCTAGGAAATATTATTGATATCAAGAAATATTCGTAACGCGAAAATTAAGAAAGCTAAGATAAGTTTATTTTTAAAATACTCAAACCGCTCCCGAAATCACAAAGGTACTTACGGCTCATAAGAGGAAAGCATTATTTACTAAGCCATGTTGCTTTTGAATTTCACGAACGTTCGAGAAGTTTCGATCATATTATAAACAATCTTAAATTGCAACGGGAAACCCCAGCTCCGTTATGATTTAATAATGAACCTTATTTACCTGTAGCGTGATTAAAAACAAGAACACCAGCTTGTCGCGTTCAAAGAGCCCTCTGCTGGTATAGACGAACACCGAGAACGTTATACTGTCCAACAAGTTTCGTACTCGGCCTTCAAGATCGTCAGCCGGCTCCGCCCGGGCCAAGGCATCTCTGAACACAACGCTGTACGCCTTTAGGGAGAACTGATACATGGGGTTGATCTTGTAGATCTCGTTCAATATGAAGTAGAGGAGGGAAGCGCGGTTTGCAGCTCGTCTGTAAATAAGGATGTCATCCATAATTCATAATCCTTTATACAATTCTTTTCTTGTAAATAAATGACGATAGGATATTCCATAAGTTCTTAACCAGCCTCGATCAGTCGGTTTTAAAATGACGTGAATACAGCTACACAATAAAATTTACGTGGGTCGCACATCGCACGTCATGATATCGACGGGAGAAAGCGAAAATGTCGTAACTTGCATTTTGAGCTAACTTTTTACCATATTAAATTTATTATACATTATGGCTCTGGCGTCAAATTGGTTTATTCAAGTTACGGCAATTCCGGTTTCTTTCGTCGATATCATGTTCGTCATTGTTATTTGTCCAATAACTCCTGCAGCCAGTTTTCAAAGGTTCTTAGCTTGGTTATGTCTAAGCGGATTTATGATAATTTTGATAATTTTTCTAATTCTATATTCCAATGTCATTTCTTTCTCAATTAAAAAATGGCTCAATGGCTTATTAATGGTTTATAAACATGCGTACTTTAAAGAAAAGAAGCCGTCTGTAGTATCACTTGGAGTAATTCACCAAGTGCTGTTAATCTCTTAGACAAACAGAGCCCCTTTACCCGGTATAGGCATTCCGTTCATATTAAATTTAGAAAAATAAATAAATTGCATTACTAAAACGGCTTTCTAATTTAAACCGCATCGTATACCACGCATTAAGAGAGAGGGTTCTGTTTTTTTTTTACTTTTCATCTACCAAACCCACCGGTTATCCTATAAAAAAATATTTGTAACTGATCTCTAAACACTGAAGACATTTCATTTACCTGTAACGTTCTCGAGCCTCATCTATTTTGACTGCCGTAATTTTTCCTTCTTCGACTTTTATTTCTATATCGGCGGCAGTTTTCTTCGTGATCTCCAAATTAATAACCAGCGCTGAATCGCTAAGGATATCAGGGCCGGCGGAAGACAAACGCTTCAAAAGATCGTCTTCTAGAGTTTTAAGCGTAATCTTAAAATCGTTTTGTTGCTTAGTGAGACCGGCACGAAGACTCTCGAGATCAGGTCTTTCAGCTTTCACTACTTCACCCAGCAGTTGTTCTTCTAACCTGGCAGGTATCATTACATCATCCAAATAAATTGTCTCAAATATGATGATAATAAAACGGTTAAATTCATTTTAGGGTGCGATTTATTTGTTTCGTAGGCATTTTAAATGTATAATAAATGTGGGTGCACACCAGTACACAAGCTATGTGACATGATAAACATTTTAAATATAATCTTTACCCGTCTCTTGTGACTGTGAAATTTATGAGTGTACATTGTGCTTGCATCTCTGGTTGGTAATGTGGATTGGCCAATTTCGTCTGTATTACCAGACGGAAGTTTGGATGGTAATCTATTTCTCTATCACCAATCTGAAAGCGAACACAATGTGAAGAAATAAAATCAATTAACCTTATAAGATAATACTAAACTGTGTCGTTTGTAAATAAATCTAAGTATTAAAAATATACAGCTTTATGTTTAACGATAGGGATAATTATTATTTAACAAATATGTTTTGTACAAAAATAAGAAGAAAACTGTTTTTTCATCCTGCTAGGATATTAGGCACACGTAATAAAGTTATTGTATTCTAATCGGTATTAAGAACAATGACAGTGGACAGGCTGAGATGATAATGAATCTGTATTTAAAACGTTTAAGTTACCTTTAAGTTACGTTTTTAAAATTTTCAAGGCTTAATCGAACGACTTGAAGTTGGTTAAAATGTAAGATGAAAGATCCTGTCGCCCCCCGTATAAGATCAAGCGAACAAAAACGTGATAAAAGGGTTTAATTTGTATGTAGGACTTATTACTCCAAACCTGTTTTTATTAGAGTATTCGAAAAATAAAAGCCCACAAAATTACGATCTTGCTTCGTCTACTGATCCTCCGGTTACAACAGATATTTCCACTACTTGTATAATTGTGTTAAAATATTTACGTTTTAGCTTAAATTTGTATGTGAACATTTTTCGCTCGTAAAAATGTAGTGTCCCTGTTATATTATAACCAAGTCCAATAAAAAAAATTTTTGAACATAGAAAAATGTTAAATCTGTGATAAAATAATACTGAAAGATATTTTAGTTATATTGACTTTCGGATTTCCTCAAAACTAAATCAGACTATTATAGCAGCTTTATATCACTACTAGCCGTACTCGCCCGCTTCGCTGAGCATTTAAAATTAACATTATTATTTATTGTCAATTATATTTTTTTTATTGCTTAGATGGGTGAACGAGCTCACAGCCCACCTGGTGTTAAGTGGTTACTGGAGCCCATAGACGTCTACAACGTAAATGCGCCACCCCTCTTGAGATATAAAATAAGTTCTAAGGTCTCAAGTACAATTACATGCATGGTTCAGTAGTAATAACGGAACATCCGTAAAACCATTGTAGATTTATATATTAGTATAGATTGTGCAGTTGACAATGTATTTCGTTACCTTTTTTTTAGGATTGAAGAATTACTGGTTGCCTGGAGGCCTTTCCAGTTTCACCAGGATAAGTGGGCGAGCAAAGGCTCAGCCAAAAGGGGTGGGATTTGCTTACAGCTGCTCGAGCGCCTCCGAAGGAGACCTAACAACTCAAGAGCATCTGCTTGGTTACCTTTAAAACTTTCCCTTTGCGTATGAGCACACGTCCTAGTAGAGGCTCAAGCACAGCATCCACAGTTTCTCCAATGTTCTCCAGCAGAACCACGTTTCCGTTAGTCACGGCACGTTCGATACGGTCCAAATAGTTTCGTTGCGTCAGTCTTATCACTACTAAAGAGTCTCCATATCTTGATTTAATCCACTTTATACCTTGACTGGAAATTAATCGAGTTCAGTAGTTAGTTCGTCTGACTGTTGCGCCGAGGGTCGTGGGTTCGATTCGCACAACGTGGAAACATTCTTATTCTGAACACTTTTGTTTCTTTACTCGGTCTGTTTGCTTATCTGGGTGTTTTTTATCTATATATGTAGTTATAAATTTAAACCTGTTTGTCTCATGTCCTCATAGTAAAGGGAATCCTAATTTGGAGTTGGAAGACCGTGTGTGACTTATTCCTGGTTATTTTTATTAATTTTAGCTTTATAATAAAACTTTTAGTAATAAGTAATTTATAAAATAACACGTCCTTCTTGCTTAAAACCCAATTTCAGAAGTTATGCGGTGAAGTCAGTTAGTTCTCTACTAGCATTCGTATTTATAATCAATCTTTATATAATTATCATGTCGAGCGCCGGACATTGGCCTATCTGAATACGGGTCAATATCGTCAGGTCTTGAGAATAGATACCGCAAGTTAAAACATTTACCTTTTTGAACATTTTCATTAGCGAGATATAGAAGAACTTTGCTGAGTGTATAACTTAACCAAATCGAATATTGTAACTACGTATGGCCAAAACTTACAGCTGCGGATCAATCATTAATGGCCAACGTGCCGAATTTGTCAAAATAGTAGCATTTTCGGTGCTCATGGAGTCAGTAGGCAAACCCTCGTTATTCCAGCAAGCCACCTGAGCGTCATCGGTCAACATTGACAGTGGATCCAGTCCTTCGGTGGTTTCGATTTTGGGCTATTAACACAAAGTCGAAACATGTTTTTAGACTAAACTCAGACAATACAACTCTTTAATCTAAAATTCATTTACAATAATCAACAATTAAAGTATTGCACATTGTCCAAAATTGTCGTGGCCTAAAAGTTAGCACGCCTCCTGGTGTACTCGTATCGAGTGTTACGACTATGCCCGTGTTCGAATTCTATTTCTGGTGAAGGATTGAAGGATCGTGTATATCTTTATAAATATATATTTCTTCTGTGCGTGTGTTTGTCACAACTCCTCCTAAACGCCAGCCTGGCAGATGGCGCTTTAGTCAGTATCCATCTATTAGTATCTATCAGTATTTATCTTTCCTAGAAACAATTTATATAAAACAACGTTTACCGGGCCAGCTAGTATATTAATATAAATAAAACCGGAATATTTTATAACTTTGGATAATCACACACACAATATACAATTGAAAATTGAAACAGCTGTTATACAATACACTTGAGGCTTCGACCTCACATCTAAAGAGTGAGGAACTTTAAGTTGTAATGTCTAGCTTGATCATCCACTTAACACCAAATTGGCCGTGAACTCATTCACCGGTCAAGACAACAATTCATAATATTTTATCACCTAGTTTATCAAATATCTTACGTTTGTTTTCTGCAGAGTCGGTATCCAATCCTCGTACATTAGCTGTTGTCGGTAGCCTCGCATGAAACACCCCACGTAGGATATGAAAGCCGTTATCAACAAAACATCTCCAGGTAACATAACACCAGATTCCTTCAGGTTCACCACCGTTGCCGACCATCTGTATTGAAATACAGTTTATCGACAGTGAATATGTATATACATATCTTTAAACGAGTAATTCTTGTATATTAATATATACTTATATAATCTGAATCTCGGAAACGGCTCCAACGTTTTTCATAAAATTTAGTATACAGGGGATTTCGGGGGCGATAAATCGATCTAGTTACGATTTATTTTCAGAAAGTGTTGTTTTATTCGTGTTTTCAATAATCAACTCTTCCCGACATCTATTGGCGAATTATAATACTATTTTTCTTAATTGAGGGCAACTAACCGCTTCAAAGACAACAAGATGGCTTTATAAAAAAAAAAACCGAACAAAGCTCGGTCATCATCTAGTATGTATAGTATATATGACTAAAAGCGAACCAAACGCAGTTTGTAGGCACTCAGGGATAATATTCAAAATTATTTGCCTTATTTTTTCCGAAGCGAGACCATTCACAAGTCTGTTTGCCAAATCGATTGTCGCATTAGTGGCGTCAGCTTCGGCTTGACACTTCATCTTTTCGTTGACCGCTTCTTGGAAGGCTTTTAATAATACCTCTAATTTCTCTTCCAATTCCTTGAAGATTTAAAAACCGGTTAAGTATTTTCCGAAGGATGTTGTTTTTATCATGTCAACTTTTAAATAATCAGTCCTAGTCGGTGTTTATAGTACTCATATTTCATATCAGAGCTAACAGGTTTGGCTATAAGCATAGAACTTCATTGTTAGGGCTTAACCGCGAGCCTTTTAATCGCTGGCTTACAACCGCAAACTAGTAAAAATAAATGTAGATAAAAATATCTACCAACCGACCGACGAATTGTTGTATATATTTCCACATAAAAGCTTTAGAGAAATGTATATTTGCTTAATTTCAAATATCTATTACTGCTTAGTTATCTAAATAAATTTGTTACCTTTTAAAATTTTCAAAATAAAATGTTTCACTTGTATTATTTGACTATACCTTGATCTGATCAGTCAAGAAGGCAAGTTTATCTCTTGCCGCTTGAAGTTCGGCATTAGCCTGGTTCAAAGCTCGACGCTTGGGTTCGACGACAACGTACACGTCGTAGAATTTCACTATATTAATCACCCAAGCACACAGACCAGCTGCTGCGGCCGACTTTGACATTATGAATTCAGCGTTAAACTCCGGGTTCTTGATGTAAGGCATAACCGCCTACGAAAACATAATCCTTATAACTCTTTTATATTTCGTCATTAAAATCAATAAGTCACATACGGTACCTTTATAACGTCAGGATGTATATTCTCCTTGTCGTAGAAAACTAGATCATTCAAAAACTGATCGACTTTTGCCATTATACTCTAAAAGAAAGATTGGATCGCATTAATTCCATAATGTGACGAATCCATTAAAGGAATACGAGAGTGTGATTTACCTTACAAGATTTCCATGATCTGTCTTTGGGTATCTTCCCTTTTTTAGAAAATAGTACGAGGACAGCTGCCGTTACGTTAACTACGGCGTCTGGAGGTGAGCCGAAAGACTTTAGCTCGGTTAAATTATTTTTGTTTAAGGTGTTTAAGGCTTCTTGTGCTGCGAGTAAAGCAGGCTCAGCTTTTGCTAAATCGTCAGCGCAAATTTTAGCTTTTATTGTAACGTCTTCTTCTATCACTTTCACTTTCTTCTCTTCTTCAGCAGCTGTTTATGTCATAAGAAAACTAGTTACATTACTTTTACCAAATGCATTAGTTTCTGATTTAGTTAAGTATAAAAGACATTCATGCATTATAGTACTGATAGTTACCAAATGCCTTTTCTTTGGACACTTTTTCACTTTCAGCTCCAACAACTTCGATAAGTGCTTCAGCGGCTCTGTTCTTTTCTTTTAAAATTATTTCTTGTTCAGCTAATGTGACCTTAAAATATATTTTAAAATTTAAATCGCATGTATGATTTGCTTTTGATATTTCTAATGATACATTAATGCAGACAGCCCTTACCTTTAAAACGGCTACATCCGCAGCACAGGAAGCCAACTTCTCCAAGCCGTTTTCCAATCTAGCGATCATCATCTTCAAGTTTGTTGTCTTTTCATTTAACAACTTCGTGTAAAGTGATATTTGTTCGAGGAACGTTTTAGGTGTTGTGTAGTTGTAACGTCGCTCGTTTTGGAAATAAACGGCTGACATTTGATTCACGCTTTGATGAACGTGCGACATAAAATTAGATACAGGATCTACTAAATCTGGCTGAAATGTTTTATTGAAAATCAATGAGAAAAAATATTTGTATTGCATGAGTATGGCATTTCTACTATTGTAAGAAGTTAAAGTAATTAAAGTATCAAGTAACGTTAAAAATAATCAGTATCAAAGTATCGGGTAGTTTTTAAAATAAGCGACGCTTGTAGCATTGGATAAATTTCAAAGAATTTGTTTAATAATGAACTAATAATTACCGGTAACGATTCCACTTCAGATATGAATCGTTTCGACACAGACCGTAAAGCCTCACGTGGCCACTCATGGAACCAGTTAATAGCTGTGCAATTGACAATGGATGGGAACTTTCGAGCTCGGATACGTAATGTTGCACCTACTGGTGAAAAGCATAGTACGACCTAAAAGCAACAAATTTTGTCAACATTTCAATGTTTTCCGGACTCATTCAATTGAATGACAGTGATTTTAAATAGAGTTTACTAACTTTTAGCATCGTTCTTACTCGATTGATGAAAAATCTCCAGCAATTCTCTCGAGTATCCGGGACACCCGAAGCTTTTGTCTAAAATATTAGTGAAAGTAAAAATTTCCATTTTCATATTAGAATAAATCATGGAGTAAGCCGCTTACAGCAACATACCTCTCCTCTGACTCCGTTTATAATATTTTCAATTTCATCATCAGCAAGCAACTCTGGTATTTCACCAGAAGCCAACAAGTCGTTGATCAGTACGAGGAATCTTTCATCGGCTACCTGAGCGTCCGTCATTAAAAACACATTTCCTAAATTCTTCAAACCGGATTTAATATAGAGGGTCGCTGTAATAGAAGTTTAAGTATCATACATATAAAGTCATCATCATCATCATCATCATCAACAGCCCACAGTCGTCCACTGCTGGACATAGGCCTCTCCCAATCCACACCACTGAGCACGGTCTGCGGCTCTCCTCATCCACTTCTTGCCGGCCACCGTGCGGAGGTCATCGCACCACCTAGCCAAGGGTAAAATATATAAAGAAATAAAATATATAAGGTATAAAGTAGACATTTTTTTTGTATTAAAAACTTTCTTTATATAGTTCCCATGGTAATCACAAAAACGAAATAAAAAATTCGATACTCATTAATTACGTACCTAAATCTACTTTTAAATCGTTGATACTGTATCCTTTTCGCAATTGTATCTGGAAAACTTCTAATGAGGATATAAATGCAGACAGTCTGGATAACGACTGTTTTCCTGATCCTCCAACGCCAACCAACAGGGCATTACCTCGGGGTGCCTCTAATATTCGATTTATTCTAAAATAATATTGATAAATTAAATAATTAATTAATACTAATAATACTAATACTAATAATACTAATAAATTAAATTATTAATTAATACTAATAATACTAATGGAGTCTATCTATCTATAGTCTATAATGATTGAAAAAAGTCGGCAAGCAATTATTACAAAACAAGTTCGTTCACCTGCAAATATGATACATTGCATCTTCAAATAGAACGAGGTTCATAGTGGCTACGAGGTCATTATAAGAAGACAAAGATTCGTCCAACAACTTTTTCACTTGAGGCCAGTCTCTGATAGGAAAATATTTTGGGTCACCCACCCCCTCAGCAAAATGACAGTAGATTAAAGGTTTCTCGAACACTACATTTTCATCGTAATCCTAGAAATGAAAAAGTGGTTATGAAAAAACTGAAATTTACGCGTAATAATTACTTAATCTGTGCAAAAGTATTTAAGTAGAAAATGTATTTGTCGCTAAAGGCTAACCTCGCAATTTTTCTTGATAACTTCACTGATGAGCTTCTGGAAAGCTTCATTGTCAGCTTCCTCGACCATTTTATCGGAATAAACACGCGTTGCTTCATGCATCCATAGTCTGATCAAATCTGATTGCGTTTTTATCGCGTCTCCGGTTGTAAAAAGCATGCCCTGTTAAAATTATTTTGACCAAACTTTATTTTTATGATATACTAAATTAAAAATAATGTATTACACTAGAAATCTAGTATTTGAACATCGTAATCATAATCTTAAGTATCATAAAATGTTTCATTGTTTTTAAAACTCAATTTTTGCATTTTGTTGATGTTTAGTTTCGGATATAGCATACCTGGAATATATTTGATAGGTCTCTCAAATTAAATATGTAATGAAATTTAATTGCTGTTGGCAAAAATGCCGAAGCCAATTTGTTGTGGAGTGTAAGCGCTGCGTTCACGAGAGGCTCAGCATAACGCTGCACTAAAGGACCAAACTTATTCAACGGGTTGTTTACATGCTGAGATAGGATTTGTTTGTAAATATGGAAGCACGCATCGATACCGGGAAAACTGAAAAAGAAACCAGTGCTTTGTAAACAAAAGCTCATGGTGACTTCTCAACACATAATAAGGTCAATGAATTACCTGACGGCAAATGTGCAGAAGTGTCTCTGTAAACGAGGATCAATGGTAAAGGAGCCGGCTGTTGGATTCATGCACGCAACGAACATACAGTTAGATATTTCTTTTAATGATAACTTTTGGCGGTCGTACCTGAATGAAATTGTTTCTTAAAATTGTAGTCCATTTAAAAGCTTTGCAGCATACTGTGTGGGGTTTTACCTACCAATGTTTGTAATCCATAAACTCTCGGATAAGTGTGTGCGGTTGAACAGTACCATATGTATCAACTTCAGGCATGTTAAGATCATCAACGAAATAAATCATGAATTTGCTTCCCGGCGGGCCAAAATTTCGTCCAGACTTCTTTTCTAATGGCTTTTCTAGAACTTTCTGCATCATTTCTGTAAGAATAAAACATTTCTATGATCGTTATATTACACTATAAGTATATAAAAGGAGAGAATACTTTTTTTTTTAAACTAACGATGAAGTAGTAGTTATATTTAATGTTGTAGCTAGTTATATACAGGACTTACCAGATGTCGTATAAAAGTTGAAAGGTACATTTGTGATCGCGTACGATTCCGGTAATGAATTAAGTTTAGCAGCCACACTAACAGTTTTGCCACTACCGGCGCTACCTACTAACATCACCGGCTTTTGTTTGGCCAGTAGCAGATCCATAAAGAACCTTATGCGGGTGGTCTCCGAAGTTGATACTAAGCATGACTGAAAATAAAATTTTCTAGTACACTACGCTGCACGTACATAAAATGGCTAATGGTTGACACAATCAATCACCGTTGTATTGCGAATAATAAAGCATGTCAAAATATCAATTTCATTTGACTTCACTTAATTCTGCTTGACATTTGGCATATTAAATCAGCATTACAAAACACTTAACTCTCAACACACCTGCAACGGTAAATCGGGATCGAGCTCAAATGACTCCACTTTCTCCGACCACGGTAGGAATTTCTTTGTCTCCGGATCGATAAAGAAACTGAACACATTGCCGGTTGAAGGGAATTTAATTTGCTTAAATTCATTACAAAACCATTTGCTGAACTCATTGCGCCAATCTACGAGTTGATCTTGGAATAGACCAGACCCAAAGCCCCATACAACGGAGAACGCAAAGTATGTCTCATACCTGTAAAACACGATAATTGTAACTACATATATTAGATGTTTAGGCAGCGGCTAGGCGGTAGGCAGCGGCTTGGCTCTGCCTCTGGCATTACTGAAGTCCATGGGCGACGGTAACCACTCACCATCAGGTGGGCCGAAAGCTCGTCTGCCTACAAGGGCAATAAAAAAAAAGTTTGTATTTAATTATTATTTTACAAAAAAAGGGTATCTAGCTGAAACAAACTACATGGCTTTTGATGTTAGTAGTGGATGAAAAATGCATAATAACATTAGGTTTAAACAGACCATTCCTTGGGACAGTCGCTGGGTAACAATGATTTGTTCAGAAAGCACTCCAACAAATAGCATGTCAACTGAATCTGCTGCAAATCCGTTAATGGAGTGATACGCTTGTACTTCTTGCACGATTCCAGTAAAGACGGTATGTACTTATCAAACATTATAGTCAACATTGCTTTCTCAGATTCATCGTCACGAGTCGTATCTATCCATGAGGCTACGAAACTGCAATAACATATTAGCCATTCTATATTTCAACTATCTTCATTTTTAAATTTTATTTAAAGCTTTATCATTACATAGGGCACTTATCTTTCAATAATTTTCAAGGTGTCTCATTTTTAGTTGGTTGTTATTACTATCCAGTTAAAAGTACAATTTCTGTTTTTTACTAGCGTAAATTGGTAGACGATTTCTGGTTTCACCTGATATTGAGCGGTTATTTGGGCTTACCGACACCACAAAATAGATGCCCCTACCAACGTTGAAGTTTATTTGCGAGATAATGTTGCATTGGAATAAAGAATATTTTACGCCTTATCTACCAAAACATACGACTGCTTAACATTAGCAATACGGAGCACTTATCACAAACTAGGCTCCAAAACAAAATAGATATTTTGGTAATATAAAAGTAGTGATTTAAATAGCGATGTCTTCTGAATAAGCGAATATTTACCGTACAAAAACTGTTGGCCAAGTAAATAATGTCTATATTTCACTTACGGATTCCAACCTAGATCCTGAGGGTTGATGTACAAAATACCGGCTCGCGATACTGTCGCCGGTGTCGCGGTACGCAAATTAGATATTTCAAACAACAGCCTCATTGATTTCGTTAATGCGATTCGTTCATTGCTGGCCAAAGTTAACACCTAAAAATAATAGAATATCCCAAAAAAATATTGTACCAATTTATCAAAATAAGAAAGTACATCATATTCCATCAAAAACACATACTTTATTGTCGTCCATTAAAGTGTTCAAGGATTCAATCCACATTGGGTCAATATCACCGTCCAACACGATCCATTTTGGTCCATCCCCAGGCATGTTTGCCATATCCCTCATGATCGTCGAAAATAAGCCATCCTTCCATTCTCGCGTAGCTTGATTAATAACACCGAACAACTCATCATTAGTTACAGCTTTCGGATCCAAATCATTGTAAAATGGTTTCTGTTTTAACAGGTAATATGTCTTGTACAAACATTGCCACACCATTGATTTGCCAGTTCCAGCAAATCCTATGATGAATACTGAGTGACGAACGGCAAATAATTCCACTAACTGTACCATCTGAAAACAAAACATCTCATTTTTCAGATTGTAAATCCTCATTGTGATTTTGTCGATCTCAGGCGTTTTTCTCATAATGCCTTATTATCTTAAAAAAACTACCAATATTATATATATTATTTTACATTATTTTAAAAAGAATAGTCAATTACTGCTCGATTAATGTAACAGCCTTCATTTAAGTTTCAAAGACCAGTGTCATCTTTCTAGGACAGTAAAGACGACTTATAGGTTTGGCAGGTCTTTTTGTGCCAGATTTGTTCCTATAAGATTGTAGATTACATTCATACCTTTACGGTGAAACAATATGTGTTCTGTTTTGAAAAATGGCACAATTATATGCAATGAAACGAATACTTCAACCAGTTTCACCTTTTGCCTCAGATCACGCCAGCATTCATGTTGTGATGTAAAGTAAAAGGTATTTAAACTCTAGTCACGTGAACTCTCGTGACTTGGCCGATATCGGATATATTAACTGGACATTCTAATAAATAATATAAGATCCTCTCTTCAACCAAATAGAATTTTAGTTATACATAAAAAACAACAAAATCTCTTCGAAATTCCAATCAAACCGATAAAAATCTTTACTTTTAGAATAAAGCCAGGTTCAGGCTGCAGCTTCATCGAAAGTGCTCCCTCAATCAAACTTTTCTCAAAGTCCATGTCTCTTTTTCTCGGTACATCTAATGCCGGGAAAAGGTCTCCAATGAGTCCCATAAACACAGGTGTGTCATCTGTTACAATCTTCGGAATGTTGAAGTCTCTTAAAGCTCTCATCAACACTTGATCTTCTGGACGCTGACGATCACTACGCTAAAGAAATGAAAAAGTTTCGTTTACTTCTCAAATAATAATGCAGTTTCAATGAGTGTACATAAGATTTATTAATGTATACCTTTAAAGATCCAGCAACCACCAATACAGATTTTATGGCTCTCAAACCCCAATCGTAGTGATCCTGTTTGGATAACAGCTCTCGGCACAGCATGTACAAGGTAATAAACTTGCGCGCCAGTAAACGAGCTTCTTGAAATCCTTCGGCAACCAACATGATCTCACAAATCAGTTCAAAATCCGGTACCACCATGGCACAGGGTCTAAAAGCATATCATGAATTAGAGAAGAACCCAAGTGAACTAAGCTCTACGGTCGCCAGGCCAGAGTTATTTCTGGATACCTTACCTAAACAAAGCCTTCAAATTCTCTGGCAGTTCCGTTCTTCCCGCATACCCTGGATTCATAGTAATAAACATTCCCACAGTAGATATGAGGGTTATGTACTCTCCCATAAAGTCAAACTTTTTCTTCTTGGCTTTAATTGCATCTAGTACACTCTTCACTTGGACTGACACTACTGACAAAACTTCCACCGATATTCTATTGAACTCATCGAAACATCCCCAGGCGCCAGTTTGCGCCAAGCCTTAAAGAAGACCATAATATTATGTATATTTAAGTTTTCTACCAAATAAATTAAATAATAGGATTTTTTTTTGAAATTGCTTAAACGGGCGAACAAAATATCCGCACGCACACTAGTGTTGAATGGTTTCCAAAGGCGACAGATTTCTAAAACGTAAATGTCGCTATCCACCATGAGACGTAATGTCATAACTACAACACTATTTCAGGGGTTGAAGGGTTCTAATTTCTTGTGGTCGCGAGAGCGCTGTAGAACTGAGAGAACTGAAGCTGAGAGAGATGCAGAACGCAATAGAGCGGATAATTCCAAACAAAATCATTTAAAAAAACTACCAACGATATAAACAAAATATAAGTATATACTAATAAAAATATACATTTGCTTTCAGTAAGTTCTTAATACTCGATGACTAATGCATTTCGTTTTACACAAGATCTAACAATTAAAATTTGACAGACGTGGGGCCACTAAATCAGATTGTCACTTCACAAAAATTGAACTTCCTAAAACAGTGAGCCCTTTTGCGACCATTCTTAATTTCAGTTTTTGTGTTCAAGACAAGAACTGCGTATGAATACCTTTGTAAATATTTCCACAAGATTTATAATCCATTTGCTCTGAACAATTGAACACGTATACCATAATTCCTAGAGCTCTGCCCAAATCTTTGGTGGTTTCAGTTTTACCAGTACCGGCTGGACCTGCTGGTGCACCGCCCATTATCAAATGAAGACTCTGGAAGTTGGAGTTAGTTAAAACTCTGGTCTTTCATAAAATAATTACAAATTTTGCATATACTTAAACGTATATATTATATTGAGGTAGTACTCGTTCATACCTGTGTCAAAGTAATGTAGCATCTATCAGTTAGAGGTGTGATGACTAATCTAGGTGTGTTCCCTAAATATTCGTAGTCGTATAGAAATTGAGCATCGCAAATATTAGCGAAACAATTATTTAAGTTGCTGTCCCAACGATGCCTAAAACATGCACAACAAAGTTTTAAATAGTGCTAGTCAAACTTTTACGGGTAAATAATTTGAGAAAAGGCATATATGTTAAAAATATTCAACCTTAACTGACTTTGCCATTGGAATGCATTTGAAGTTTCCACCTTGGCAACTATGAGTTTAGCTACAACGTCTCGTGAATGCACGTCTATGGTACAAATAGTCATGATTTTCTGACGATCTCCCACAGTCAGATCGCTAAGAAGTAGAACAATTAATGCGTTCAGTTGGGCGATCTGTTTTTTTTGATAATCTTTAAGTGCGTTTTCATAACCTGTAATAAAGTATTGGTTATATTGATTCCGTTCACATAAATATTCATCATCATCATCAACAACGTTCACATCATGATATTTCAGTTCTATAAATTTAATGACACAGAACAACGGAACTCATTTGAAACTTCTGAAACTCATTTGAAAATATTCAAGGAAGTCTATCTAACCTTCTTCCAATTTTGCAAACGCCTGGTTTGTCTCCGTGGTCCACCAGATCTGTGTGCCAACCAGTGCTGGCTGGGCCGGCCAGTCGAACACCCACTCGTCTCGTGATTTATCCTCATACGATTTCACACAATGCTCGAAAATATCGCGCAAAGTATAACGCATGCAATCTGTCACTCGGTTTAACCAAAGCTCCACCTGCAATCACCAATTACTTACATTCTTTCGTTTCTTACATTCTTACTCTCAAAATGGACCCTTTCATACACATGAAGCCTAAATTTATTTTTACAAGTTTGGTTTTAAGCGCAATCTTAGCAGTTTTAAATGAATTTAAAAGATGAAAATTGACCACACCTTTCCAGAACAATCACAGCATGGTGCTTTAAATGGCACATGTTCTTCGTTCTCTTTGGATATCATCTCGTACGCTTGTTTACTACCCGGTTTTGGAAACACCAGTTTTGCTAAATTATCATACAACTTGGTAAGGTGGCGGCATACTGCAGGTGGATTGTTGCCGTTTGATAAGATATCTGCCAAGAAAAATATCAAAATAGTCAAATTGCATTACTTCTCAATGTGATAATTTATGTACGAATCGTTTTACCCAACAAATCTGCAGAAGACACAAAATAAAATCTTGGATAAGCCAATCGTTTTGTTTCCAAGTAATCGTTAAGTGCCTTTTCGCAAAGATTGAGAGCCTTCATTAGGTCTTCAAGTTTGTCCAGAAGTCCGGGCTTATTCGTAGCTTGCACAACGTTTGGAGTGACTCCAATATCTTTTAGTAATTCCTAAAATTGAATAGAAATGAAACTGGTTTCAATTAGGCTTCATGAATTATTATTTATCTATTCCTATCGATGGTACCTTAAATGTCTTATCAATTCCATCAAATCTCTTGGAATCTTCCGGTAACTGAGATCGAATATCATCAGAACCGACAAAAATGCTTTCCAAATACTGCCATTTCCTTTGTACCTCGAACCATAAGGCGATCACAGCATCAGCGGTTCCTAATTTCTTTTGCCAAACTGTTACCTCCGTTTCGTAAAAACCAATGAACTTTGAGGACATCATATTTTGCACTTGGTTCTGAAATAGAGAAAAGCAAGTTAATTCGCTAGAAATATTGCTAACTCTACATGACTACTAAAGTAATATTATTTGTAAACTTGAATTTTGTAAAAATTTAAGGAAACCTGGTTGTCTTCTAATGTCTCCACCAATTCTTCGCTAGCTTTCGGTAATTTTGTACCAGTTCTGTCATGCGTGGTATAATCGAATTCCATGATAGCCCATGTTGCCTCCAATTCTCTGAAAATAATTATTTATTTGAATGATCGATTTAATTGTCGTTTGTGCCTTTTAATCAATAGAACTCTTTAAATAACTAATAATTGGGAAGGTATCATACCTAAGCGTTTTTTCCATGGCTGCCTCCTTAACAGACTTATCGACAATCGTTTTTACCTCCTCTTCATATTTATGTAGACTCAGAGCTAACAGATCAGCTAACGTGGTATCATCATCGATGTGGAACTTAACCTAGAAAACATCATAGCGTTGTGATTCATAAGAGCAAAAAGCGCTTAAATTGAAATTGGTTTTCTAAATTAAAATTTTTGTTTTAATTATAAAGGAGTATGACTTACCTCTTTGTATAATGTATGAATCTTATGTTTATAATAATCAAAATATGTACAGTTATATAACAAAACACCTTAACTACGTACGTATGAAATCTACAATAGAAACTCAGACAAAATAAATGAATGATCTGTTAATTTATGTTGTGATGAACTTCGTGTGGCACGTAAATTGAGACCATTATCTTGTATTTCTTTCATCGAATAAGATCGATTCATCATCCTGTACGATGTCCTGTCAGTATTATATTCTATTAACTTAGGCCGTCTAAAGTCTTGCAACTGAAGATACTCTATATTATTATGTACTTTAATTTCTTCATCTAGTGTCGTTACTTCTATGCCTTTTGCGCACTCTTCTATAGATTTAAAATCTTCTAATACTTCCTCAAAAATAACATTTCTTTCTAGTGATGAAGTTGATGGTGATGATGGGTGTGAGTTGATAGTCATGAGGTTTAAATGAAGTGATTTCTAGGCGAAAAAAAAATGAATATTACTTACAAACTCAAATATTACGTGAACATTTTGTTAGTATAAATCGTACCTTTGTCGCCATCATCAGTTCAATCCAATGTCTGTCTTTTATAGCTGGGTTCTGTAAATCGGTGACGGCTCGTAGTGATGTCAGCAAATTCTTTATTATCCCCTCAATTACCAGGTATGGTTCCCTTATTCACAACAGGATAAATTAATTAATTACTTTAAATAATGACTCGTTTCATCTATTTTTCAGTTTTCTGTTCCAAGATGCTTAAATCCGATTATTCAAAGAATCACTAACAAAAAAACAATAAATGACGATATCAAAAACAATGTTGCTTACCAAACCCTCATTTCCTTGTCCAACTGTCGCAAATCTTTTGTGAAACGCTTGCATTCCTGATCCATACCATCTGCATCTATCTTCTTCCATGGAGATTTCTTCCAAAACTCTATTGTTCCCATCACTAGAGAATAATAGTCCCAAAGTTGCTACGAAAAATTACAAAATATGTAATAAATACATTTAAAAATACTTTTTTTACTTTCTCAAGTAATCGCGACTGGTCATTGTGGCGAATCTTGTTGTTGTTAACAATATAACAAAAACATATTATATATATAAAAACGTGTGCAATTCACACGTGGGAAAGTTAAACCTTCAAAAAGTTTGGCTTCAAGATAATGTGACGTATGTATATTTCGGCAAGAGGATAATTGTAAGTTTTAGTAATCATCATAGTGATACAAAGTTTGATAATTATTTTATTTTTTATTTGTATATATCACATAGATTTATTCAGAATGTATGAATATTAGGTACGAAGCAGAGCACAAAGGTAACCACGTATATAAGAAACACTGTAAAATGCTTCCTATCTCATTTTCTCCCATGTTAAATCTTATGAATTGATGTGTCTGTCTCTTTTTACTGTCGCTTTTTCGTTTCATCGACTTTCGAATCTCAATTTGTTAAAGAAGAACTTCAGAAAAACAAGTAAAATGTGATTTGATCGCTACTAATTACATAATATTATTAATTTTGGCAATCCTTAGCAAAATCCTTTACCTTAATAAGCTTAATTTCTCGCCTACATTGTTTCAAGTTCTTCTCATCGGGAGGTTGTATGTCAAATAGCGTACAAGATCTCTTCAGACCGTCAACAATTTCTTCGAAATTCAGCAATTCTTGGTGAACCTTATCGATTTGCCTGTACGGTTCCTTACAAGCCTCTAAGAACATCTGTTTCAAATAGAAAATCATTGTCAAATAAATTACCTTTTAACTACATTATCAAGCGCAATGAAACGGCACTGGTTTATGAATCGGATTTTTTGTGGATTTTTGAAAATGTGAATTGACTGTGTTAAATCAATTTTGCAATATTTTATTTCTTCCCATATTATCCACAACAATCTGACTATTAATTAAGAGAATTTCAGTCCAAACACGACTTCACCTCAGTTAGCGCACATTAATTGCGCTCTTTATTTTCGAACCTAACTTTCTCTATTTCTACTAATGGCAAGGAATGCTATGCATTCGCACAATATCACTGTCCAAGAACTTCGGTAGAACAGGGTTCAATCTGATAATTCCGAAGTTTGAAGGAGAGGGTCTGGTAGGCCTTAACATCACGTGGACAATGCGTGGGCCATAGGAGCGCCGTGCGTCCTCATACTAGCAATGTTAACCAAATTTAACAATACAATCCCGTTTAAAAGGTGAGGATGACTGTTCAAGAGATGGGTCTCGATTAGTATTATATTATAATAAACATTTGCGCACACCTAAGTTCTAAGCTATAAGGATTTAACAACTGACCGAACAGGTCTTTCCAGATTCGCTAAGACGGGTGTGACTACTCAAGGCTTTACTAACAGCACAGCTTTATTGTTGTCGATCCTTTCTATATATTCGATTTATTTTTCTTTATAGCTTGACTTATTAACAAACTCATCGTGGGTTAAGATGACCAAAAACTATATCGAGGGGTGAAAGTTTATTTGGATTAAGCGACATTTTTGCAACTTTACAGGAGAGCCATTTAAAGTTTAAAATTAGGAAAAAAAATGCATAACAAAAAATCTTCTTCAGCTATTTGAATGGAGTAAATTTAATTGAAGTTCAATTAAAAACATCGCACTGCTGATACTGACACCAAATAAAACGCACCTTTAATTACAAAGATAAGTGTCGCGTATTAAGCGAAGTGTGCTTAAACCAAGTGACTTTTCACGCTTTATATCATTATTACCGTTATATACAAGTATACAGTAAGCTCTACGAACCTCTTTCAATTTAAACTGCTCCCTGTACATAGTTAGCCGTAGATTGATAAGGGCTACTCGCTTGGCGATGAGAGCAGCTTGTGCGGCTTGCAAGGGTGCTACGTTGTTCTTCATTACTGTTGCCAGTTTAACTAAGTTACGCCATCTCTCCGGTAAGACGTCCAACTGTGATAATGGTTAATGCCTATTTTAGTTAAGCGAGAGCAACAGCAGTAACACATTAGTAGCATTGTTACTTTAAAGTGGTTGGATAAAAGTGCTATAGAAAGCGAATAATCTGCTCATGTCTAAAAACGCGACATGACATGCGATAGATCGCAAATTTGAAACTGATTACGGAATTATCTCAACCGGCTATCGGCCCTAAATCCGTTAATTCAAAAAGGCAATGTTGTGGACGAACGTTTGTTCGCCAGAATAACGAAAAATTAAAAAATAAATGTTATGTAATACCCACAAAAACTATATTTATATGCAACTACCATTAAAACTCTTACCAAAGTATGTACCGAATAAATATGAAGTTCAGTTGACTGCAATCCAGTAGCGTAAATCAAAATGTAAAAGTTTATAAAAATATATATTTTTTTTTGACAAAATGATCACCAATTTCAAGGGCCTTTAAAAACCTCACCTGTTCATATGTCTCTTCAGGGAAATCAACGCCGTATTCCTTTAATACATCAATAATATCCCTTAAAGGGTCAAACATCTGCTCCGTGCCCGCATCTACCTTCGCTCGGACTTCATTAAGAACGCGCATCACCTTCAGAAGACCTTCATAGTCATCATCTCCCAGTTCCACTGATAATTCTTTTGATGCATAGTTAATAAATTTCTCGAGATCATCCAAACTATAAAGGAGATTACCCATTCGATTTGGTCGATTATTGGACAAGATGCATGTATTATAATCATAACTATAGATAGGCATACAGGGTGTATTGCAACTATTCCGTCAAACAAAGAGGTAATAATGTAGATCGTGATTTATTGTATATGAATTGGATATATGTATTGGGAACAAATCAAATCACCTATATATAATTTCACGATCTCAAGGGATCGCGCGTTATTTTAAAGGTTCGTGAAACATAAAGCTACTGAAATCTCACGCGCTTATGCTTAAATTTAGCTTAAAATTAGCTTGGTAATAGCATCTTTGATTATTGGAAACGGTTCCATCCCACCCTGTATTTTGTTGACTAAACTAATAAATGAAGCTGCTGCAAAAGATCATAAGAATAATCTACTAATTAGGTAACTCAGTCCGATGCTATGTGCGATAAGTTAGTTCTTTGGTGACTAGATCTTTTTGGCGGTTATATTGGCAGTAGTGACTAATGGTTCAGAGCGTTATCGGAAATGAGGTAATTATAATAATTAAATACCACAACTGGTTAATCCTAGCGTTTATTCGCGTCTGGAACTTAAAAAGTAAAAAGCAACGGAGCTTGCAGTCGCAGCCGCATGTCATGACTGCGCACAATTTTGTTTAAGTAACAAACTTTGTCCCTACACCTTAATAATCCTTTCAAAATATTTGTATAGAATACACTAGTACAATACCTAGTCTGCACGTGGTCTTTGAGATTCTGTTTGTAGAGATTACTCCATTTGCATATAATATTCATAATGGCTTGGTTCAATCGTTTCAAGTTAAGTTTTAGCCAACCGTTGCAGAGATAGTCGCCTGGAAGGGCCGCGACTTCATCGTACATGAGGTTATATTTGTCAATCTGAAATTCAATTTTGATTTCACATTTTTTTCCTACCTATGCTGATAGCCTTGAGAGGGTATTTCAGCTTCGCCTTGACGTGTAGGTGAGCTCAGGGGCTCATCCTGAGAAAATTTGCTAACACGAATCCTAGCAAGAGCAGTGCTTCGCAGAATCTACCACCGAATCGGAAACGCGACCCACTGAGAAGATGAATGGAAATGAATCATTGCTCACGTTTTTATTATGTGAATATGAGAAAAATCATCTCACCTCTTTCTGGTATTGCTCTAAACTTGGTTTACTCTCGGGGGGATCGCAGCAATTCTCAAATCTGTACTTATCAAATTCCTCCGGCGGTATGACGCGGCCGTATTTCATGAAAGCAGCCAGCGTTTCTTGCCTGTCCTCCATCCACAGAGGAGTGTACTTTTCATACCTCTAAAACGTGAGGAACCAATATAATAGCTCCATCTGGGTAATTTAACCTTTCCGTTTAACATTAGCCCACTTACTCACTTTTACATACTTAATATCTATTTTTTTTATTTCCAAACGAGATAGATTTTAATAGGTAATGTTTTTAATTTCAATATCTGATTTATGCGTTTTCTTACCGTTGCATACTGAACGATATCATTAATACTGTTTTCAACTCTTTTTAATATTTCATGATAGAGATCTATCATGGCCTCCTCTCTGGCTATATCATCTGTAAAGTTCAATCGGCCATTAATTCTATAATATGTAGTTCCCACGGCACAGAAAAATCATGAGACACTGGAGATATTGTACCAACCAGGTAGCTACCACCATCCTACCTATTACTGACGTAAAACCGTCACGCTTTCCGATTTGAAGAGTGAGACAGCCCGAATGGAATATAATTGAGACTTTAACCTCATGTCTCAACAAGAGTTGACAGTTGTAATGTCTTTGACTCCAGGGAATTTAGACAGGTTGGACTGTGAGATCGTTCAGCCACGTAAACAATAAACAAATAACGGGAAATATATGACATAACACTGAACCTTCATAAGTCGCCAATGGAACGATTGGATCGATTCTCTCAAAGAGTGTGGCCTGCAGGAACATGTCCTTCATCATTTCTCTGAGTGTATCATATAAACCATCCTCGTCGTCTATATCAAGCGATGGTGAGAAAAATATATCTAAAACGTAATCAAAATGTTAACGAAATCAAAATTAAAATCCACAACATAAACATTTCAAACTTAGACAAAGTTGCTCAAAAAAACAATTTCAACAAATTAAATTTTATTAAAAGGTATTTTTAAATTTGTAATGTTGTTTATACAGTTACTATTTACTTATTATATAGCTAAACTAATACATCAGCAATTATTGAATAAATTACCTGGATCTCTGAGTTCAGCAATGATTTCCAAAAACGCAACTCGGGGACCTTTCTCCAAATCTGTTTGTTTTTCGAATAAATCAAGACTCGATTGTATGGCTTTCATTATTTGTTTAGAAACCTATAATTTTATATGTCGAGACAGTTTAGCGATATCAGCTCCTTTGATATTATAATTATAAATTCGATCGCGTTGGAATTACTTACCAATGAATCAACATACTCTACATAGGCGGGCCATCGTTCTGCTCTGAAAGCCTCTTCCTCCATTTCTATGCGTTCCGCTTCGATATCTGCCAATTCTTCAGGGTCTACAATTTCTTCCTCTTCCTCTGCAGGAGATTCTACTTCTTCACCTTAAGATAAAATTATGTAGTTAGTACAGATTCACTTTCTGTAATATTCCGATTTATTTTTATAATAAGAAAGTTTTTATTGAAGTACAAAAAATATGTATTATGGATAACATACTTCCAACCTAATTTTCATAAACTTTCATAAATAATGAAACAAACCTGCATCTCTTCTTGATTGTCTCTCTGCTTTTTCAGCTGCTTTTTCCTCAGCTTTTAGCCTGCGCGCTTCTCTTCTTACAAACTTAATTCTAGCTGCCTCCGCTTTTTCCATCTCCCTTTCTTCCCGTACGAGTCTTTTTTCCTCTCGCCGTTGCATGATCTCAGCTAATTTGGCAGCTCGAGCTGCTTTCTCATCTTCATCTATTGTACTTTCATCAACTTCTTCCAATTCTTCTTCTTCATCTTCAGACTTAAATTAAAAAAGAATAAAATAGTGTACTTTTTTTTTACTCAAGCCCATGAATGAAATTCATAGTAACAAAATGTATTTAATTAGGTTATAAATTTAATATTACAAGTGATGTAACTTACCTCCTCCTCTTCTTGAATATTGAAAAATAGCTTATAATTATCTTTCAAGATAGTCTGAAACTCGTCATGACTTGCTATAATCTGGCTACGTCTGGAACAATAATACATTAGTTGTTTTAAAAATTTAAAGGAACCCCACTTTGAAACTTAGCAACATCACTGCCCACGCGAAGACCATACCTCTTGCTGAATCTATGATGACGTTCGTTTACAGCCAAAAGTTCTAATTTGTCGGGATTTACTTTACGATTATGTAGCGGCTTGTCGCCCCATTCGGCGATGTTTGCCAATCCACGCTTGACATTGTTTTGAGCTGTTAGTACACGCTCTTGCAATGTGTTGATGGCCGCGTACACTTCGGCTATCCAATCGGCGACTGTAGAGAAAATGTTTCGAAACGTATTGCATTTATTATTAACTAAGGTTATTTTATCTCAGATTGTACACCAAATCATATTTAATTATGTGTGTTAACTAATTACTATCGGTATATAAAAAAATATGGAATTAAAGAAGTTCGAATCTAGTTGATTATAAAATATTACAGTCATCGTTCCAAGTGAGTTCCTCAACGCCACGACCCAGCAGTTCATCAATAGCCGAAATCTCCTTCTCAATAAGCGCCACCTCTGTTTCATGGCTTCCCTCTCTAATAGCGTTATACCAGGCTATCGCACGGTTTAAGCGATTCATATCATACTATAAACACATAAATAGTGAAGCGTTAATAAACACAAACATACTCGGTAATTACCGGAGTCGGTTGTACTATATGTACCTGTAACTTCTCATTACGACCATACAGTTCTAGGCCATCAGGCGGAATCCCTTGTTTGTCCAAATACTTCATGTATTTTATTTCTCTCAAAAGCATCACCAACTGAAAAAGTTAATCTCATTTACTTAATCATCAAACAGATAATGTTAAACATTTCTGACTACTCATACTTATATCATCTGACTCACCTCTGGACTAAAGTTATTCCTTACGAATGGTGGATCTCTGTATATAAGGTTCTTTGCTAAATGTGTTTTGCAAATAGGCGGCACAGTGGCGCACCATTGCTTGAACTGTCGATCTTCTAAAACGTTCAAGTATCCTAGCATCTCATTGTGCTTTTGTTTCATGTACAAGGCGGATTCTGTTTCGATTATTCTAGAAACATTTTCACTTTCTAAGATGAGCATCATTACTTTAATTGGATTTTCGCAAATCGTAAACATAATTGAAATTAATTTTACGGTTTAATCTCACGTTTTTAATATCATTATATGTATTATTTCCGACTTTTCAAATTTTTTACATTTTTCGTGATCCCGTAAAAGTGATTTTGACTAAACATGGCTAGATTGCATTTAAATTGTGTACCAGAGATTTTTACCATAAATTTCGCTAAATTAAAGCATTGTAAAATTTGGGTTTATTTGTTAAATTTTATTAATGAACTTACGGATCTTCAAACAAAATAAAATCTTCCATGGGCGCTTGGATTCTCCTTCGCAATTTGTGAATCCACCAAAGCATACCACCGATTGGCGGTAGATACGCGTCTACCATGGGTCTTTCCGGACCTTTCGTCATTTTCTGTACACACCCAATATTTCAAGCATGAAACTAATTTAGCAAATGTTCAGATAAACCGAGAGTAGTTTTAACACGCTTTTATTAACTTGGTATGTACGTACATACACATAATATGATTATATTTATGTATGTTTGTTTATATGTAACGGAATCTTTGGACGTCATTTTCGATTTCAACACGTCCAATTAACTTTATTTTATTTTATTTTTTGTTATTGCTTAGATGGGTGGACGAGCTCACAGCCCACTTGGTGTTAAGTGGTTACTGGAGCCCATAGACATCCACAACGTAAATGCGCCACCCACCTTGAGATATAAGTTCTAATTTCTCAGTATAGCTACAATGGCTTCCCTTCAAACGCTTCAAACCGAAACGCGTTACTGCTTCACGGTAGAAATAGCCAGGGTGGTGTACCTACCCGTGCGGACTCACAAGAAGTCCTACCACCAGTATTTACCCAAATTATAATTAAATTATATTTACCCAGCGCGGCGTCCGTGCAGCTATCTATATTATAATTATAATTTTGCGGGTTTGATTTTTATTACACGATGTTATTCCTTCACCGTGGAAGTCAATCGTGAACATTTGCTGAGTACGTATTTCATTAGAAAAATTGGTACCCGCCTGAGATTCGAACACCGGTGCATCGTTCAACCCGAATGCACCGGACGTCTTATCCGTTAGACCGCGACGACTTCAACTTCAAAATATGCACACACACTAACGGACTAATGACAATAAATGTAAAACTTCGCCAAGAGTCCTGACTAATATAAACCAAAATAAAAAAAAACCATGTAATTAATTATTGTTTGCTTGGTTTGCTATTTAAACTTTTTTTTTTAGTTTATGATCTACTTAAATTATTATTAGCTTCTTCTTACAGCCATTTCTTCGTCAAATATTTCTTTGACGGCATCCAAATTACTGTGCATAAAGTCCAGTAACTTCGTTAGTTTCGGTTTCAGTTCTTTTTTTATTATGGGACGATGAAACAAATCTCCGATGATTTGAAAGAACTGAAACAACATGTTATGATTTTAATGCCATCGTTGAGTAATATTGACTTTAAGCATATTTCCGATTCTTATAAATACCTTGAAGAAATGTTCTAAATTATGACATTCGTCTAAGCCTTGGGAGAACAAAGACGCAAGACGTCTATCAACATCTTCTAGCACGGCCATGTGCTTTTCGTAATCAGCAAGAAACTTCTCATCTTCAGGATCGGCTGGATCGTACGTCATATTACCCAGATTTTGATAAATTATTGTGTACTCTTCTAGAACCTGACAACAGACAATATTTGTGGTCAAATTAGAAAAATTAATGTACATACGTATTTAATAATGACAATGCAGTTTCGCTTACCTACAGGTATTCTGCGTTATATTACATAATTATAAAGAACACCGAACTCTCCTCCATCGTTATAAGTGACGGTGGATTGAAACTGCCCAAACCACCAATACGTATACATTTTCACTCAAAGACAGTTAATTTCATAGCGTAAATGCCCATGGCCTTAGTTTGTTGGTTCTATGTACTTAACAGTATTTTAAAACTTAAAGCCATTATCGGACTCAACAAACACCTCAATTACGTACGTTACAGAATAACAACTCTCTAATCCTACATTCCAGAAGGAAGGTCTATTTCATAGCAAAAATTGGCAGGATTTGTGTCACAAAAATCACCCATGCCCTTGTTATTTTAAGGACAAAATATTTTCATGTACATAATTTTTTTATTATTTTTTTATTGCTTAGATGGCTGGACGAGCTCACAGCCCACCTGGTGTTAAGTGGTTACTAGAGCCCATAGACATCTACAACGTAAATGCGCCACCCACCTTGAGTTATAAGTTGTAAGGTCTCAGTATAGTTACAACGGCTGCCCCACCCTTCAAACCGAAACGCATTACTGCTTCACGGCAGAAATAGGCAGGGCGGTGGTACCTACCCGTGCGGACTCACAAGAGGTCCTACCACCAGTAATAAAATAAACATAAATCCTAGGGTTGGGATTAGATAAGGATTAAATAGGGTTGGCAGTTAGTGTTTTGTGTTTTAATTACTTAAACAATGCAACTCAAACGCTAGCCTCTATACACAATCATCATAATCGAAACAGTAAATTTGCATATTTTTTTTGCTTTGGTGGTTGAATGAGCTCACAGCCCACCTGGTGTTAAGTGGATACTGGAGCCCATAGACGTCTACACCGTAAATGTGCCACCCACCTTGAGATATGAGTTCTAAGATCTCAGTATAGTTACAACGGCTGCCTCACCCTTCAAACCGAAACACATTACTGCTTCACGGCAGAAATAGGCGGGGCGATGGTACCTACCCGTGCGGACTCACAAGAGGTAAAAATAATACGTCACTCAATCTAAACATTGTACCTTCATGCATTCAGTACTCAGGATCTTGCCTCTGAGACCGCAAAATTCAACTTTCTCCAACTTCAGTATTTCAACGGTCGACTCTAGAATGTTCTCGATCATTTTCAAACGCTTCATGTACACGTTGAACCGCATGAACACGCGGTCAAAATCGAAAGACCAACGGACCGGCATCACGCCGCCGGGAAAGAACGTATGCACTTTGTCACGATTTACCTCATAAGTCTCACTGCAAAATTATATTTTCAAATATGTTTATCTGTTTCGCGTTATAGCCGGATAAGCAAAACTTTGTAGCCGACGCGGTCTGTCTGTAGTCATGTGACAAACAAAGTTAAGTTTTAACACAACATAAATATCGGGAACCCTCCAAATTTAATTTTTTTTTAGATCGTTAGCCATTTCACAAATGCTCTTATGAGTCGACTATTATCAAAGGCGGCAATCTGACTTTTGGACAATGATTGGTAAATCAGAAAAACGAATTATTGACTTTGTATTCCATTGGCAGTCACAAAACTCTTCGGAACGACATCTTAGATAAATAACAGGTTAACTAAACGTTAACGTTATAACCATTT
Source organism: Bombyx mandarina (assembly GCF_003987935.1). The sequence goes on along the minus strand of NW_021011527.1, from coordinate 1,303,897 downwards.
ACGTAAATTAATTGTGTTATTATAGTATAAGCTAGTTGAATGGTTTATACGCTATGTTTGTATAAAGCGAGTTACCTGCAGTCAAACTGCATAAGCAGTTTTGCGGGGCATGTTTTGAATGTAAGTGTAACTTCTTATGAATAAATATATTACATTACATTATTATTACAACTATTAACCTTTATTTAATGCAGGTTTTGAACCGTATTCTTTGAAGGAGACGATTATATTCAAATAAATCTGTATTGACATATCAATAAAAATTTTTTGTCCAAATGTACAGATTGCCACCTTTGATAATAGACGACTCTTATATCCGTTTTTTTTTTCAAGTAATTTTCAGTAACGAACAACAACGCACACACATCTATAACAGTCCTACCTGACTCTTACCTGAGTGAGTAAATACCTATAACTTACATGAAATGATTTAAAATGCTCATTGCTTTTCTTATTTTAAGAAGCTGTTCTTCAGCGTCTCCCTGAAATATGGCCGTAGGGTCTATGGAGTTTGTACACTGCTGGATAACTAAGTTACACACTTCACGAAGTAAAGCTAAAAAACCAGAAGACTATATATAGGTGTTATTTTTACATAAATTAATTAAAACATTTAAATTCGTCAAATATTTCCTGACTATTAAATTAAACAAAATGTTACTTGAACCGTAACTTACGAATTAACTTTTCGATATTACAGTAATATCTTGAATTGCCCCACAAGAGACAGATGCAGTGAAACATGGGTCGGATGAGACTCTTCGCGTCAGCAAAATCTGTTCCTTCAAATGTCTCAAAGTGCATTATCAATGGTTTTTGGTACACGTAAATGTCACGGCACTCGACGATGGCTGTTAACAAAACAAATAAGATTTGAGAGAAAATAAATGAGATTTGTTTGTGAGAGTTTCCTCTATTGTAAGTCCAGACTTCAGTTCTCGTGCTAGTGAAAAAGAACTACCTTGCTAATTCTAAATGAATTTGATTTTTTTTTTCTAGCAATGGTAATTTCAAAAATCAAACAAAAAGCTTTTTAATAAAAATCCGAACTAGATATGAAAATAAATATTTTTTTATACACTTGATTAAAGTGACAATTACATTGGAAGATTCCGTTTCATGGATAGATCAAGCATTACTAAAAAAATCAATTATTATCCTATCCTTTAGGCGATAATGATATACTAAGCGACACTTTTGAAATTTCATTGAATTTTAATCGTTCATATTATGAACTATAGGCCAATTCCACTGTTCGACATCGACCGATATTTGCCGTAAAGCAGTCAATAGTTTCGCTTTCAAAGTTACAATAGTCGTTATCCTAATGGAATCGAGACTTCTACATTGTTGTTCAAATCGGAGCGTGAACTCCAGATGGAACGCGAGCTCGTGTGCTCATTTATGACAAAATACATCAAATACTTTCGGGCCGGGTACGATCCAGAGTGGCTTGTTTGACTAGCCGATGCCTACGTCCGCATTGCTGTTAGCGTGGACCTATATGTTACTCATGACGACTCTTGTAGCTGAAAGTAAGTATTGTACTTTTTGACGAAGCATGTTGCGGATAATAACATGTACTTTTAGGCCATTTAGGAATATTATATTCTTTTTTATAACAAATACAAATAAATTATTTAAATACATCAAACTGTCAAAGACTCACCGGCTACCACATTAGTTAGCATAGACTTGAAGCAATTGAGATAAACGCTTTGGGTCTCCTCCAGATAATTGGCCATTCTCTTGACGCGAGGATCCCTTAGTTGAGAATATATGCCCTCAAGGTTGCGGAGTCTGGTACTATAGAACTCTATATCGGCGGTTGGTAATGGGAATCTTGTTCTCTTAAAGGCTATAGGTATTGTTTGAGCAAAAAAATATTAGTATTCAAATACAAATGCAAAAATATCCATAATTAATGAATAGATCAATAAATCACCCATATAAGAGTCTTCCTTGAGCAAATCATGAACTTGTTGTGCCCATTTTATGACAGCGCCTTCGATGTTGGTCTTTAGGTATAAATCGACATCTTCACCGTCGCTACAAAAATACAATTTTACACTAAAATTATTCTCTTCATATATAGTACATAGTTGAAATAATGAAACAAACTTCAGTAAGACTTTGTGAAGTCGTCACCATTATTTCGCTATTTCTGTCACATAAACGTATTTTTTACCTTTCTTTTAATCTAGTTTCCGCGTGATAAATATTTTCGACGCCAGCCGGCATGGGTAGCATGACCTGACTCGACATTTCGCCTTTCAGCTGTGAATATTATACGAAACAAACGTAAGATACGCATTATAGATAAGCCATTAAATTTATTCGACTCTAAAAAAATTGGTCAGTACAAAACAATAATGATCAATGAATAGGTTTTATTAGAATAGGTTACACGGGCATTATTTTAAATTCATTTATACACATTGAACACAGACGCGTTTTGTACATAGGGATCGTCAAAAAAGAAATATTAGCGAGAAAAATAACTGGTGCTAAGACGTCATGTAGGTGCCAACAACCTGCCTAATTCTGCCACGAAGCAGTAATGGGTTCGGAGTTGAATGTTGGAGCAGTCTTCTTACTAATTGAGATTTAGAACTTATTTTTCAAGGTAGCGACATTTACATTCTTTATGTCCAGGTGGGCTGTGAGCCGGTTACCATCTAAGCAATTTACAAGTCCTATAGCATCGAAAACAATAAAGTATTCTTGTCAAACTACTCGTGACCGGGAAATATTCTGTTCCACAAACACAATTACATCCCAACCTGATGCATTAAATTCCTTAAATCATTAACATGTCTCTTCATATCGTTTTGCACAATTTTAGGCCATCCCTTTTGATTCTCTGGATTACAAAGCATAGGCCCTATTACTTCATCGGCCAACACGCTCAGATCCATCAGAACGTTACCTGACATTTCACCTATAGTTACTGCCTGAAAAGTCACAAACGGAAATTCATCATCATCCTCAGTAGTAAGTATAGGCTGAATAAACTAATTAAATCCCAATTTCATCGGATTTTGTGATGTTCACATTAACCCAACTGACTGAAGCTACAATTTTCTTGCTATTTATGTATGTCGGAATTTCCTCAAGAATATTGTCTCCAACCATGAAAACCTTGTTACAGTGCTCAGGATCACTATAAGGTAGTCAAAAAGAAAAAGTACCCGCAAATACACACTACGGGTCTATTTACGGTGGAAATTTACTCGTACTCGCTTTTTGTAGAGCTTGTGCGGAACTAGATATGTCCGGGTAATATTTTAATTGAACACAACTGAGGTTCCGTCATAATCAGGACACTTCATTATAATAATAATAATACAGGCCTAGTTCCGGTCAACACTCTCGCTTGTTTCAAAACCGTTCAAAGCACGGAATAGATAACCTTATTTATCTATTCCGTGGTTCAAGGTAACCATAGACCTTTAAAGGTAACGTACTAGGTTAAAACAATCCTGGTGAGAGCTCACTAAATAATATTTTAATAGTGTAAATTGGCGCGCACATTTAAAACAATTCGTAGCCATAAATAATAAATAAATAAGTACCTTACGAAAATTGGCTTGTGTTATTTTATCGTCAACATTTCTTAGGAAATAAACCATCTTTCCCCTGCTTATAGGTGGAAAACTTGTCGAACATGTTAGCATGCCAGCCGTGTTCATTCGAAAGACTATTATGTCATATTTTGGCATATCAAAATATCTAAATAGAATATGCTGAAATTAAACAAACAATTTATTGCATAGAGTGGTGAATGAACCTGGTGTTAAGTGCTCAAGTAATCAGTAAATCAAGTAATCAGGTTATACAATTTTCTGAATTGCATTTTCATGAAAATGCGTTAGTAATTAAATTATCTAATAAACATATAAGAGCTTATTAAACCCACTCTTTCATCTCCAGTGATGAACTTAGCCCACTTGTCTGCCTTTTGCTTTAATGTCTTCAGTAGGTATTCACTCATAAACTCCAGACGAGTATCGACATCTTCTTTCTAAAATGAGCAACCAAAATAAAGGCTACGTGCAAAAAAATCGTTTTTATTTTATTTTATTTAAACCTTATTTTGTTGATTTTCAAAATTAACATACGTAAATCATTTAATCTATTTATAGTAATATCCATAGTTTAACCAGCCCATTCTTAATTAAAAATTAAATAAACGAGTGATCTCTTGTTGTTTCGATTTGTTGTGAAAAAATAAAAATTATTGTAGGCTAATCTAATTTGGTATTTCCAAATATCCATAAAGTTCTTAAAAATAACCTGTTACTCTCTTTTAATTCATTTATTTCATTATAATTTCAGGCGCTTCAAATACTCCACAGTAGAAATGTGTAATGTTAAAATGACAATGAAGCTGTAGGAGTTGAACAAGAGACAGCATACTGTGCTAGATTAGCCCGTGACTGCACTATCTAAGGTTAAATCGCAAATCGTTCCAGTCATTTGAACATCTTTGCTGAAAAAAATCCTATAAATTTGGCTTTGGGTAGCCCATTGGGGAAAAAAACGCATACGTGCAACATAATATGCTTATACGTTTTTATTCTTATGGTATACAGGCCCTTATGATATTGCAAAATAGGCTTAATTTACTACTTTTTGTCAGTTCAGTGTCTATTGAATATTTATGGCCAATGTCGACAAAGGCAAAATAATTATAAAAATATCTCCTCCTATTTAATTAAAAATAACTTCTATTTTCACTTACATCTCCCATGACTAAATTTGACTCATAAATTAACTAGATAACATTCGTTATACTTTCATTTTGCGTAATTAAATAAGAGATATTTGCATACAACTCGAAACAATCGATCGATATTTAATCAACAAATTCGTAACCATAGCAACCCCGCCGTAATTTAAATTTTACAAACAGTTGAGGTTTTAAAATAGTAGCGATGAAATGTTAAAAATGATCACCTCCTTTAATTTTAAAGAGAAATAAACAAATAAAATAAAAATATTAGGTATAATAATTATTATTTTATTAAATTGAAATTGAGCCTTCGAACTCAAGCTCCATTAATTAAATTGTTCTGGTGTTTTGTTACTCAAGTGCAGTGCCAACATCCACATTGTGATGTCGACATGCTCCAGTAAGGTCTCAATTGCATAGTGGCTGTCCCAATCCAAACGGGAAGGCATGAATCACTTTTTTTTTCTACCTACGGTGGTATCGTTAGAGGGTTATGCCAGCGTCACTGAACTAGTAGGTGAGCTCACGGGGATCTAACCTGAGGACGTTACTAACAATAGCCCAAAACAAGAGCAGTACTTCGCAGAATCAACCAACGGAGCAGAAACGCAACCGACTGAAAAGGAAAACCGGCGAGAAACTCTGTGAGCTGTGTCTGTGGGTTAATTTACTTACCGAACCCTTCGTCGCACGCGACGGTTTCGATGACCGGTGCTCGAGGTACCTAAAAGCACCTAGTCAGGAGGATCCAAAATGACGTGCTTAAGGCGACGTCGACTGTTTATGATTCGGTCCGCAAGATCGGGTACGTAGTTACCAGCGGCCACGGCAAGAGGGTTTTCGTGTTGGGCCGCTTTCTCAAAATGACGCACCGATTCTGACTGTATACACCTACTGATGGAGTCTAACTCCATATCGTCGTGAAGATCCACGTTCCTCATGAACCACGGTGCTCCAACGGCTATCCTGCAAAAACAAGATTGGATGATTTGAAGGGGTTTCAAATTAATTCGAGGCGCGTAAGCGAACACTACACTTGCATAGTTCATGACTGGACGTATGCAAATTTTGTATAGTGTCATCTTATTACGAAAGGACAATTTACTTTGCTTGCAAATCATCGGATAGACCTGCACAAATGCGGGAAAGAAACAAAGGCACTGGATGTAGCTTCTCGGGATCTTCCAAAAGGCAAAAAGTCTCAATAAGTAACCACTATTTTACTGAGACAATATTTCATCCCATATCATCTCATCTCATTTCATTTTATTTCGTTTTCATTTCATTTTATGCCATGTTTCTTAATAATCAACTTCACTTAATTTCATAATATCATTTAACATAAAAAAAAGTTATCATTTATATTAAAATAAGACTTGACCTAAAGGTCTTAGTTACCAGGTCATAAAATCCCTTAAAAAAAATTATTTTTCGCGCCAATTAAATGTGTTGGGAAACGTAAACTTGTCAGTGACGATAAAATTAGTTTTAAATTTAAATTAAATAACATTTAACGGGTTAGTTAGGTTGTGATTTAGTAACATGGAAGGTTTTGATGATCCTGGTGTATTTTTCTCTGATAATTTTGGTGTAGAAGAAAACGAATCTCAAGATCATGTTAATTTACAAGCAGTCAAAAAGAAATTCAAAGAATTCATGAGACAGTTTCATACTGGAAACTTCAATTACAAATACAGGTAAAAAATCGTTTCTTAACCAGTACCTAGCATAGGATTTCAAACTAAACTTCATTCCTTGATGCAAATTGTAGAGATGCCCTCAAACGCAACTATAACCTAAACCAATATTGGGTCGAGATAAATATTGAAGATTTGTCTAGTTTTGATGACGTTCTTGCTGAAAAATTATACAAGAAACCAACTGAACATTTGCCTATACTAGAAGAAGCTGCTAAAGAGGTATTAAGACAAGTTGTTGATACATAATATTATGGTATAACTAATTATTTATTACTCCTACTACTACTACTACTACTACTACAATAAAACTGTGGATACTTTGACAATGCAAACCCACTTAAAGAGACTTGTAACATTAAATTGTTTTGGACCAAATTATTATATAGTAAAACTTGAATACAGTGTATATGAGCTGTTAAAATCTTTACATACAAACTTTAAAGGTATTACTAAACAAAACTATCTTTAAACTAGATAAAGAGTAAGTAGGCTGAGATGACTTTAGTTTTTTTTGAAGTCTAAACATACGAGAATGCCACCATCCACCTGGAAATAAAGCTATAGTCATTATCATACTATTTTCAATCACACTTAAGATAAGTGTAACAACATTTTAAATTTAACCTACATAAGAAAGAGACTGTTTTGAAGTCGTCGTGGCCTAAAGGATAAGACGTCCGTGCATTCGTATGTAGCGATGCACCGGCGTTCGAATCCCGCAGGCGGGTACCAATTTTTCTAATGTTAAACGTACTCAACAAATGTTCACGATTGACTTCCACGGTGAAGGAATAACATCGTGTAATAAAAACCAAACCTGCAAAATTATAATTTGCGTAATCACTGGTGGTAGGACCTTTTGGGAGTCCGCGCGGGTAGGTATCACCGCCCTGCCTATTTCTGCCGTGAAGCAGTAATGCGTTTCGGTTTGAAGGGTGGGGCAGCCGTTGTAACTATACTGAGACCTTACAACTTATATCTCAAGGTGGGTGGCGCATTTACGTTGTAGATGTCTATGGGCTCCAGTAACCACTTAACATCAGGTGGGCTGTGAGCTCGTCCACCCATCAAAGCAATAAAAAAAAAAAAAAAGACTTATTTTTTTTATAATCTGTTAACCTCTGCTTGTTTTGATATGCAGCACCTAAAGGTTGCAATCAACTAATGTACATTTTCCAGTTAGCTGATGAGTTGACTGCACCGAGACCAGAAGGTGAGGAGAAAGTTGAGGATATTCAAGTGCTTTTGTCATCAGATGCACATTCATCAAATTTGAGGGAGCTTAAAGTAAGTTAATATTTATCTAGTTATAAAATTTAAAAATAGTAAACAGATTCAAATTTAATTAACATTTCGTTATGAGCTTGTCTATACATTTAGGTTAGTAAAATAAATGTTGATTATATGACAAAATACAAAATGAAAAATTTTGTTTAGTCAGAAACTGTATCAAGACTAGTGAAGATTCCTGGTATTGTAATATCAGCATCCGGTATTAAAGCAAAAGCCACAAAAATATCCATACAATGTCGCTCATGCCGCAATGTTATTCCCAATCTTCCTGTGAAGCCAGGTCTGGAAGGATATGTCATGCCAAGAAAATGCAATACGTAAGTTAATTTCATTCCGTAATTACATAAGTTAAGTATTCCAATTTTAAAAATAGTATGTTCTTTGGGACCACTAAATTTGAATCTAAAGTAAATATTCTCTATTACTGAGTCATACCAGTTTTGATTTTGAGCCACTAATCTTATGTTTTATTATATGAAGAGAAAGGAGAATCTATGGAAGAAAGTTTCTCGATTACTATACCCTGGTTATATCTTGAGACTGCTCTAGATAATATATTCCCTAAACTCATTCGTGATTTATCTTCATTTTTGTTCTTTCATTTACACATTTCATGTTTCAATTTTCAGAGAACAATCTGGACGTCCTAAATGTCCTTTAGATCCATATTTCATTATTCCCGACAAATGCAAATGTATCGATTATCAGGTAATTGTAGTATTAAGATGTCATTATGTAAATTACATTACAATACTTCTATTTTTAACTGTCAGAAATGTTTTGAAATGCATCATATTAAAAGTATTAATGGTTTAGTTTAGTGTGCACATGTGAATATCTTAGAAATAATAAGAGATATAAAAACAGTGATTTTCAAATTAATTTACAGGTGTTGAAACTTCAAGAAGCACCAGAAAGTATTCCACAAGGAGAAATGCCAAGGCATTTGACTGTATACTGTGATCGTACATTATGCGAACGTGTTGCACCAGGCGCACGAGTCACGGTTTTGGGGATTTATTCTATAAAAAAGATAGCAAAAGTAGGGGTTAGTACTGAATATGACTATCATTTAAGAATGACAGTAATAACAATTATGCCAATGATTTTATCAAAACTTCGAGCCTGCGAATTATTGTAGTTCGTGATTTGACATTTACAGCGCGAGGGTCGCGACAAAGGCTCCGTAGGCGTCCGGTCATCGTACCTACGAGCCGTAGGGCTCACCGCAGAGGAAGGTGTCACTAGCGGCCTGAGACCCTTTACTGCAGAAGAAGAAGAGCAATTCAGAAGACTCGCTGCCTCTCCAGACATTTATGAAAGGATCGGAAAGTCCATTGCTCCAAGTGTTTTTGGTGCTGTTGATATGAAGAAAGCTATCGCTTGTCTGCTTTTTGGAGGTAACAAATTACAACAAAACAATGAATAGGTTGTATTGGAAAAACTCTTGCAAACGAAAGATGGATGTAATGATTTCATTAATGCAACAAATATTGTTTGCATGCAATGTAACACGAATACAATGTATCAATAATAAATTTCTATAGAAAGAGTGGCGTTCTAGAGGTTGTGCTATCATATACTTTGGCTCTCATTCTGGAGTTATTAAAAAGGCAAAAGAAAAATATTTGCCTTTGTTACTTAAAAGTAGGATAGTACCTCATTACCCTTTCATTCTTAAAAGTGATTTCACAACCCGTACAATTAAAAGTGGCTTAAATGTTTGTAGAGTATTTTTATAATTCTGTTTTTTTAAATGCACCCTTAGATCATATGTTCTTCATTACTAGTTACTCCATGTCTATTTACAGGATCTAGAAAACGCCTACCGGATGGCCTGACTCGTAGAGGAGATATAAATATACTTTTACTTGGAGACCCTGGTACTGCCAAATCTCAATTGCTAAAATTTGTGGAGAAGGTTGCCCCAATTGGCGTTTATACCTCAGGAAAAGGTTCGAGTGCAGCAGGTCTCACCGCTTCAGTCATTAGAGATCCTGGAAGCGTAAGAAATCCTATAATTTAATCAGAATACCCAAACACATTAATTCTGTTTAACCTGACAAGAACTGAATAACCATTCCCCAACAATCCCTAATTATCAACTGTTTAAATTATCAAATTACTACTTTGCTATTACTCATCCCTACATACTGATACTACATACATCTTGCTCATTTCAACTCTGAAATAATCTTGCATTCTACTGTGAATTAGACATTATTCCTATTGCATTTATTATTGGGGCTATGCATTTTTATAAATAACCATAGTAAATATATTTTTTATCTTTAGCGTAACTTCGTAATGGAGGGAGGGGCTATGGTTTTGGCCGACGGTGGTGTTGTTTGTATAGACGAATTTGATAAGATGAGAGAAGATGATCGCGTCGCCATACACGAGGCAATGGAACAACAAACTATTTCTATTGCTAAGGTGAGTTCATATTATCCTCTTATTAACAAATGCTTATTGATCTAACTACTAACTAAATACTTGCAACAGAACTCAAACTTCTAGAATTACTTTTCGTCCTTACAACACGTTTTGCTCATTGCTCACAAAATTTCAATCCGTTTCATTATTTCGGTACATATAAATACAAAATTATATTATACTAGCTGACCCGGCAGACTTCGTAGTGCCTCAATCGATAAATAAAAAACCTAAAGTTTTGTATAATATAAACTTAAAACAAACAAAAGGAATCCGTCCGACGGGGGACACATCAAAGGGAAAACAAAATTGTTATTTTTATTTAACTCCGTGCATTTTCATATTTATCTACCTTTTAAACGTTCTCTGGACTTCTGCAAATAATTCAAGACCAAAATAAGTCAGATCGGTTTAGCCGTTCTCGAGTTTTAGCGAGACTAACGAACAGCAATAAATTTTTATATATATAGATTGCTTTATTTCCAGGCGGGTATCACCACTACGTTAAATTCTCGTTGCTCTGTCCTGGCGGCCGCCAACTCTGTATTCGGACGATGGGACGATACTAAAGCTGATGATAACATTGATTTCATGCCAACAATTTTGTCCAGATTCGACATGATTTTTATAGTCAAAGATGAACATGATCAGAATAGAGATATAGTGAGTATAGCCTATATCAGTTATTTCAGAAGCACTAGACCATTAATAATGCCATAGAAAATACATACTAGCACGCGCTTTCAGGAAAGAGACAGAACAGTTTTGTTCTTGCCCTCCTCAATCTGAACAAAAAATTGTGTGTACGCTGGTAACGAAGTAAAATTTCTGTGACGTTATATAATTACTACTAGCTATTACCCATGTCTTCGCTCGCGTGTTCAAACATTAGTGTCGTTGTAGTTTCCCGCGGGAACGAGATGTTTGTACATGATAAAAGGTAGCCTATGTCACTCGCCTAGCCTAATACTATCACATTTAAAAAAAAACATATCATTCCGCTGCTTCGTTTCTACGTGAAAGAAAGACGTTTGGCTTTCTTTTACACTTTCACTTTTGAAAATCTAAATGTGATTTATAAACTCACACATGTATGTCTTTTTTAAATACACCCTTGGTGTCTTAATTTTTTTTTTTTTTTTTTTAATTTGTGTTACCCTCTTTAGCTCCACCTTCGTGGAGTCTAAACATTTAGCTCTCTTTTTGTCTACGTAACATCTTTCTACTTCAAATTATCGTCCACCTTCCACGTCCACGACTAAGAATTTTACCTTTAAAAAATTGTGTAACATCGATGCACGTGCGCAGCAACTTCATCTCGCGTTTAAAGTACACTGTTCCCTGTACTCACCGAAAAACATATTACAAAAAGAAACTAGTACGTAGGTATTAATAATATATTATTAAATTATAGAACTTTAATTTAATTTATTTAAAATTATTACACGTACAGCAATATTGACGATCAAGTCTTTTGGTGCTTTTAGGCAATACAAGCACCGGTCACCGTCCTCGTCGAACCCGTCGCTTGCAACGAAGGGCTCGACGAGCGAATTAACCCACAGACACAGCCCACTGAGTTTCTCGCCGGATCTTCTCAGTGGGTCGCGCTTCCGATCCGGTGGTAGATTCTGCGAAGCACTGCTCTTGCTAGGGCGGTGTTAGCAATTCTCCGGTTTGAGCCCCGCGAGCTCACCTACACAAGCTAGGGTACGCTGAAATAGCCTCTCAAGGCNCCCACAGACACAGCCCACTGAGTTTCTCGCCGGATCTTCTCAGTGGGTCGCGCTTCCGATCCGGTGGTAGATTCTGCGAAGCACTGCTCTTGCTAGGGCGGTGTTAGCAATTCTCCGGTTTGAGCCCCGCGAGCTCACCTACACAAGCTAGGGTACGCTGAAATAGCCTCTCAAGGCTATCAGCATAGGTAGGAAAAAAAAAAAAAGTCTTTTTAATATAAGGGCCGAGTCACACCGGAATGGCAGCGGCCGACGGCTGTGTCGCAACCTTTTCAAACTTTTCAAGCGATACTTTTAAGTGTATAGATAAAGTTTAAAATTATTTCACACTGAATGTGATCGCCGCGGCGCTGCCATTCCATTGTGACTCGGCCCTAATACTCATGCTTAACGGCCCTCGGCAGACGCTCGCGAAGCACATAATCAGCGTGCACATGGGCGGAGAGAGCAGCGAGCGTGCGGCGGCGGCGGGCGAGCTGCCGCTGACGACGCTGCGTCGGTACAGCGCGTACTGCCGCGCGCGCTGCGGGCCCCGCCTGGCGCCGCCCGCCGCCGCCCGCCTGCAGGCGCGCTACGTGCTCATGCGGACCGGCGCGCTGCAACACGAGCGACAAGCCGACAAGCGCCTCTCCATACCCATCACTGTCAGGTATCTTTCATCCTACATTTAACACCAGTATTTATTAATACTAGTGTCCCCCGGTAGTCGAATTTCTTGTATAATTAATTATAATTATAAATACACTATTACGATTCATCATAATATGATTTATAAGTTTTGGTGATTTCATATTGTGCTTAACGATATATATTTATGTTTAACGGTATTATTTATTTATTGTATGTATGTATTTTCTTTAATAGTGTATTGTTAATAGTACACCTCAACATAGCTGCTGTATCTGAGTCGACTATTATCAAAACCGGCAATGTGACTTTTGGACAATTATTGGTAAATCAGAAAAACGAATTATTGACTTTGTATTCCATTGGCAGTCGCAAAACTCTTCTGAACGACATCTTAGATAAATAACAGGTTCAGTATTAACCTTTATTTAATGCAGGTTTTGAACCGTATTCTTTGAAGGAGACGATTATATTCAAATCAATCTGTATTGACATATCAATAACCTTTTTTTGTCCAAATGCATAGATTGCCACCTTTGATAATAGACGACTCATCTTTATCTGTCCAGAATTTCGGGTAATTAAACGGTTGTCTGGAAGAGATCGCTTTTAGCGATAAGACCGCCTATTGTACAATCGTATCTGCTTGTTGACTGTTTTCTGATGTTATGTGTTTTGGTGTGGTATATTCTCTCTCTCTCTCTCAATTGTCAAAGACTATTATACTTCTATAATCACAGATTTCGCCAAAACTACACTTTAGATAAGTATTAATAAAGACAAACAATATTTAATCTATTCTGAATTTGAGCTCACATAACTATTCTTTATGCAATAATAAAAGTTTGGCAATAAACAAATAATATGCATGCGTGTGGGTGTTAAATACATGGTAGTGTGTGTAATGTTTTTTATTATTGATTTAATGTACTTTTAAAACATAATTTAAAAAAAATATTAACATTCTGCAGTCCTCTATATTCTCTATAAGGGTGGGAAATTTCATACTCCTCCGTTCGCGCAATTTTCGTAAAAAGGGATAGATTTTTTCTCACGTATTAATATATAGATACCACCTCTCTCAGTGTGTCTCCTTTAAGGAGCAGTGGCATGGCGACTTTAATGCAAATTTATTTTTAAAGCCAAAGTAAAAAATAGTGTGCTACGTATTTCAGGCAATTGGAAGCCATAGTTCGTATATCAGAATCTCTCGCTAAGATGCAGCTACAACCGTTTGCGACTGAAGCTCACGTAAATGAAGCACTTCGACTGTTCCAAGTGTCCACGCTAGATGCGGCTATGACTGGTAGTTTGGCAGGTAAATAGAAATTGAATAGTAATTACTGAAAGTGAAATGAGTAAAAATGAAACCCGCAAAATTATAATTTGCGTAATTACTGGTGGTAGGACCTCTTGTGAGTCCGCGCGGGTGGGTACCACCATCCGGCCTATTTCTGCCGTGAAGCAGTAATGCGTTTCGGTTTGAAGGGTGGGGTTGCCGTTGTAACTATACTTGAGACCTTAGAACTTATATATCAAGGTGGGTGGAGCATTTACGTTGTGGATGTCTATGGGCTCCAGTAACCATCTAAGAAAAAAAAATTGAAAGAAAATACGAAGTTGCCCATTGTATACAACTATAAGATCATTTTATTTTTATTAATATTTACTCATTTTATTATATTAAAAATAAAATAACTAATCCTCACATCTCGGCGGCTTAAACTTTGATAGTACTTTATTTAATGATAATGTTACTACTACCTTTAAAAAAATACAGCACGATAAATAAAATGTTATTTTCTATTCTTAACCGATTACTAACTATATATAAGTTTCGTATTTACTGAAGTCAAACTTGTTGTGAAAATATTAACAAAATTGTATTACTGATACTAGGAGCTGAAGGTTTTACAACAGAAGAAGATCACGAAATGCTGACTCGCGTCGAGAAACAATTAAAGCGCAGGTTCGCTGTGGGCTCTCAGGTTTCTGAACAGACAATCATTCAAGACTTCTTGCGACAAAAATATCCAGAACGAGCCATTCTTAAAGTAATACATATGATGATACGACGAGGGGAGCTTCAGCATAGATTACAGCGAAAAATGTTGTATAGACTCTCATAAGCTTAAAATATACAAAAATAAAATTTCTTCAGTTTTTTGAAATAAAAAAGTGATTTGATTCCGTTTTAAACGAATTTTATTAATGCGGAAATTGCATTTATTGGTCAAAGCGCCAAGCGTACGTCATCAGTTTTACTGATAAAACAACATAACAGAGTTGCATGCTTCACAAATTTAACAGCAATTAAATTTTAAATAAAATCTAAATTACGTTAATGAAACCATAAATAATTTTAAAAATACTTCAGTGGAATTCATTATATATTATCAATGGTTATTTATAGTTGCCTTGCATTAATGCTATTCCATAGCAACTTATTCAAATGAACGTATTAATTACTGTTTGTCTTTGCTGGAATAATTTTTTTCAATATGGAACGGATATTCAGGGTGTTTCTCCACGCCTTTCCAGAATAGAAAATTAAAAATACGACCACTCTCCCCCTTGTCCAACTTCTTTAGCAAATCCATTTCAGGCGCTGACAACTCGAAATCGTAAATATTCATGTTTTCCTGCAAATTAAATTGTTTGTTAGTTTTATTTTCAAAAACACTATATTTCATTATTATTTAGACTATATAAGAACTCACTCTTAGTCTATGTTCACTTGTGCTCTTTGGTATTACAACGACCTTTTGTTGTACTAAGAAGTTTAGTAATATTTGTGCTGGTGTTCGGCCGTGCTTATCAGCAATCTCTTTTACTTGTGGTAAGTTTAGTAAATCGGGGAACGTATCCGGGCTATAAATTAAAAATAATTTTATTAATATTATAACTCAACATGCCTTGAATAAATAGATTTTACTAAACTAACCTATAGTTGTATTTGGTAACGAAATGATCTTTAGCTCCGGGACTACCCAAAGGCGCGTAAGCCGTGACTACGATGTCATTATCGGTACAAAACTTCCGAAGTCCCTGTTGTTGGAAATACGCATGCAATTCTACTTGGAGGACTTGTGGCTTGATTGTAGATGACTTAGAAATTTTTCTTATCTGCTCCTCGTTGAAATTCGACAAACCAAGATTACGGATTAAACCTTCCCTTTGACATAGTTCCATTTCCTGTAAATGCCTCTGGATTATGCAAATGAATGGAATGGCCTTCTTTTAACGAGGTTCCAAATAAGTCAATGCTAGGCATCAGTAATGCCACTCGTTAGTTCACTGATGTCCAAGAGCTACATTGACAACTTACCAGCAAACAAAAGCAAAACTTATTCAATAATTTATGTGGATTATTTAATCTGAATCAACATGGCCGTGACTTTGTACGTATATATTTTGTGTAAATTACCTACAACATATATCACAGATTGCGTAGTTGGAGTACCTTCCAAATAGTAAGATGATTGGTATCCATATCTACGTCGTATTCCCCATCACTCTTGACCCTTGGAGTCAGCGTCTCCGGATCGCAGTGGAACCCGAACGGAACGTGAATTAAATATAAATCGACATAGTCCAACTGCAGTCGACTAAGCTGGAGTTCTAAAAATTTCTTCACATCAGATGCGCGATTACCCACGTGAGGAAGCTGTAAAGATTATCTGAGTAGTACCTACTTATAAATAAATAATCATACACGAATGCCATAATAAAGTCGATGCTCAGTTTCAAGGATAGGGCCTTACCCAAACTTAATTTTATTTCGAATTGTAATTTGGCTTTCATGTACTTATAAATATAAATACTGGCGTCCGTGGCCTCAACGTTGAAAGTGAATGGAAAGTGGTATTCTTTAAAGAAGCCAGGTGAACTTGAAACCAACTTATTATAGAGTAGCTAGGTACCTAAGCCCTTAGACGTCTCTTTCCGTGAAAAATAAGTTCGAAGCCTGTTGTATTGTGTCGGGTGTCTAACCTGTTAAACTGAAACGCGTGACTAATTCGAGCAAATAGGCAAGATGGATTCAATTTAATACATAAGGTTATTGGGTCAATGTAGAAGTCGTTCTGAACACGTTGGCAAAGTCGCTTTACTTGATACTAGTGCACAGGATGTACTTACCTATAGATCTTAAATTGACGACATTAATCTTATAATATAGTACCATACATTCTACGTACATACATATACATACGTACACTAAATGTGGAACTCAGTGAAAATTATTTAAAGTATTTTCGGCAGGTAGCCTAATTACCTTAGTCGTGACAAATAAATCAGTTCTTGTTCCTTTGCCATCATCAATCCACTTCTTAAGGGCTCTTCCGATAGATTCCTCATTATTATAATTAAATGCTGTATCTATGTGCCTATAGCCCAAATCTAAGGCTTTGTATACAGTAGACTCTATAACATCAGAGGGAGCCTGAAAAATACGTTTTAATGAACATAATAAAATAATAAAAAATGCAAATGTATGTGTATTTTACACGTTACATACTTGCCACGTTCCAAGACCTAATGTTGGCATCAAGTCTTTCGTATATGAAAGTTCCACGTGCTTCATTATTTTATTGTAGCAGTAGTAAAAACAAAACCTTGTTCGAAATGATATTTTTAGAACACGAAATAGTTTTAACCCACAGTCCATCTACTGAAACTCGCAGATAATCTCAAAATTGGCTGAACGCCAATTTCCGAATAACGTTTTCTTATTTCTTCACAGTACTGTCTGCTCTTAATAGATGATGCACCCAATCATTTCCCCAAAAGAAGTTATTGATTTTCCGGTGACAGTCCAAATTGAATTTGTATTTTGTTTTAAATTTCGCGGGTTCTGTTGACGTTTTGCAGACCCGTGTTACTGTTTAACTTTCGCATGATGTTTACGGAATATCTTAAAAATTTCACAGGATTAAAACTTTAATACGCTTTTACAGGTAAGTAAGGGTTCACCTGTCTAAAGTTTAATTTGTTTGGAAGTGGAATTCATTATTTCACTATTTACTCAAAATATTAGTTTTAATATTGATATGATAATCTATATATATAAAAGAAAGTCGTGTTAGTTACACTATTTATAACTCAAGAATGGCTGAACTGATTAGGCTGAAAATTGGTGAGGAGGTAGCTTAGAACCAGGAGAAGGACAAAGGATACTTTTTATCACGTTCCCGTTGGACGTGACATAAAACGTGGTATAACAAAACGCAACTGATATTGAATAACAAAACGCAACTGACAGCGAAACGTAATATATTCTATGATAATTATAGTAGAATTTTGAAGTTGACTTTTTGGCGGGAACGCGAGAAGTGAAGTTGTGTGATTTGTTTTATTTTGTCTATTTAGTGTTTCTTCAGGTTTAAATGTATAATAATGGTGGTTTATTAACTGTTTAATATCTGTGAAAGTGCACAAATGTGGGAAAATGAAACAAAGCTGCTGGACGTAACTTCTCGGGTTCCTCCAAAAAGTCCACTGAAAAAATCTCAGTAAAATTAAATGACCACCATTTTACTGCGATTATATTTCATCCCATATCATCTCATTTCATTAAATTTCATCCCAGTTGATTAATGTCTCAAATTAATCATCTTCATTTCATTTCACTCCATATTATCATTTTTCATAAAATTAAGAATATAAAGTAAAATAAGACATGACTTAAAGGTCTTAGTTACCAGGTCATAAAATCTCTTTAAAAAAAAAAAATTTTTGAAGTTGGGTAGGTAGCACCACCCTGCCTATATCTGCCGTGAAGCAGTAATGCGTTTCGGTTTGAAGGGTGGGGCAGCCCTTGTAACTATACTGAGACCTTAGAACTTATATCTCAAGGTGGGTGGCGCATTTACGTTGTAGATGTCCATGGGCTCCAGTAACCAGTTAACACCAGTTGGGCTGTAAGCTCGTCCACCCATCTAAGCAATAAATAAATAAAAAAGTTGACGTGTTTAAAACAAACTGTGTGGCGGAACAAAGTTCGCCGGGTCCGCTAGTATTATTATAATGATCATGGTGATGAAAATGTTGAAATATTTGAAACATGTTTTACCTCACTAGGTACAATTTTTACCAAACCAATAACAACCAGCAAGTTATCCCACACAATATCACGGTCGAAACAAATACCTACGCTTTCAATAACACCTATAATAATTAGTCTGATAATGACTACATATGAACTCACGTAACTCATCTTTGTATGGTTAGCTGCAGAATTGCATGAATATCTTAAGTTATATGATCAGTTGAATCCAAGAGAACTCTTCGTGTTCTAAAGAATGACGTTACCGTTGAACTCCTATTTTATATTTTCAATTAAATTTACAATATATTTTTATATATATAATGTAATTAATTTATAATTATTATTTTTATAATAATATATAATAATTATTTTTTTGATAACGATTGAAATATAATGATTTTAAATGATAACTAGGATCTAGTTATCCTATTTATTAACTTACCTATCGTTTCATTCTAAACGTAATCCACCATACTATAAATCCAACTGTTAAACCCAGCCCCGTAAAGACAACTCCAAAGCAACGTTTATAAATTCTATCTATGTGATTGCGACCTTAAACACGAAATTTTGAAAATTGAAATATAATATATAATTTACACTACTAATGCACTAATGTAATGTTCACTAGTGTGATGTACACTAATATAATGTACACTAATAAATAATAATAATAAATAAATATTTACTAACAATCACGCCACGTTAACTGGTCCCGTGATAAGTTCGTAAAGAACTTGTGTTACAGGTACCAGATAACGGAAATAAATGTAAGATTTTTATTATACACCTACATATATTTAACTAATATAATGTACATTAATGTAATGTAAACTCACAATTATATAGATAAAAATTAATGTATGCTAACATATTTATGCTTTAAGCGTTTTTATGCCATTCGTTCGATTGTGATAAAACTTGCCACAATTGTTGTAGGCACTTTAGAAAGCTCCATAGTCCCATAGCAGTGTATTAAAGTTAAAAAGACAGAGTTTCTCGGATTTTTCTGATAGTGTTAGTAAATTCCAATATTTTACTGAGACAACTCAGCTTACCTCGTTCCTATTCACGTATTTCCATCGCATAGTTAATGAGAAATAAATTTATTTCATTTAAATACTTTTCATGAAGATTTGGCAAAAAGACCAGAAGTCATTATGCATTGATTAACAAAAATAGATTTTTTGTTTATTTTGTCCAATTAGACAGGCAGAGGGAATAAATCCATAATATGAAATAAAAAAATCCAACTCATGTCAGTTATATTAACTTATGCACGTTTTACATTATTCCAGTCCAGTGATCCAGCGAGGATCTGTAACGTCTACATTATTCCAGTTATTTAGAAGCCGTTGAAATGTGAACTCTAGAGTGATAATGATTTCAAGAAGAGATTAGGTTCGAGAGTGTTTCAAACATGCTTAATTACTCTTGCTATAGGAAGTTATTAATGAGGTTGATAAGGAACTGTTATCATTAGTTTCAATTAATATTAATGATATGTCCCATAAACAAGGATTTTCTCTGTATAAGCTGACAAACTTTAAAATTTGATGTTCAGATAATTTCTTCACCATATTCCAATCCAGTTCCTGGACTGGAATGCTAACTGGATTCAGTGCATTCCAGTGTCGGTTTACATTTTTCCAGTAAGCAATCCAGCGCTGGATTCGATCGTTGGACTAGAATTATGTAAACCGAGTATTATACTTTTTATAAGGGATTTTATGACCTGGTAACTAAAACCTTTAAGTCATGTCTTATTTTAATTTATATTCATATTTTTATGAAAAATGATATTATGGAGTGAAATGAAATGAAGATGATTAATTTGAGATATTAATCAACTGGAATGAAATTAAATGAAATGAAATGAGATGATATGGGATGAAATATAATCTCAGTAAAATGGTAGTCATTTACTAAGATTTTTTCAGTGGACTTTTTGGAGGATCCCGAGAAGTTACGTCCAGCGGCTTTGTTTCATTTTCCCACATTTGTGCACTTTCACAGATATTAAACAGTTAATAAACCACCGTTATTACACATTTAAACCTGAAGAAACACTAAATAGACAAAATAAAACAAATCACACAACTTCACTCCTCGCGTTCNAAATGGTAGTCATTTACTAAGATTTTTTCAGTGGACTTTTTGGAGGATCCCGAGAAGTTACGTCCAGCGGCTTTGTTTCATTTTCCCACATTTGTGCACTTTCACAGATATTAAACAGTTAATAAACCACCGTTATTACACATTTAAACCTGAAGAAACACTAAATAGACAAAATAAAACAAATCACACAACTTCACTCCTCGCGTTCCCGCCAAAAAGTCAGTAATAAACTCTCAATCAATCACCATAGATAATACACTCATTAATTGATCAGTCACTAATGTCAACTTATCCAACTTTCCTGAGTTCCCGCTATATTTTTGAGATAATAATTTAAATAAACAATCACAAATCAAATAATTTGAAAGTAAAGTTTTATTACCTACAATCAGTTCTAATTTAAATAATGGGAGTCAGTATATTGTGCAGATTAAAATAGCAATACTCTTGTAAATTATGTGTATTTCTGAGCAATTCGATTTTTACAATGTTTTCAGAAAAAATCAATAACAGCTACAAACAAACAGAAAGATAAGCGGCTTGCTAGAAAGCAAGAACAGAGGCGCATTGCTGATGCTATGACCCACGTTACAACTGCGAATAAACTTCAAGACTTGGCATCCTTGTGCAAAGAATTGTTAGTTTTCCGTAATCTCGACCTGGAGGTAGACATGTATATACAAAAGGTCACTGAACTGGATAAAAAGGTGTTACAGTGGGCCATAGACTTGACTGAAAAAAATATGAAGACACTGTAAGTATAGCAAAGCTTTTTGCTTTCTCATAAAATTATTTACATAATCTCTAATCCATAACAATAATATTATCATAAAATACATACTAGCAACAAATAGAAACACAACCATCATACATTTTATGCAGTTTTGAATATGCCACTCTTGAACCACTATATTTTTATTTATAATGGCCTCCTTTGTATTTGGTACAGGAGTTTATGTTCATTGAAATGTCAATGCTGCTTAGGGAAAGCTGCAGCCATCACGAGACGAGACTAATTATATTGTAATAGTGGCTTTTTTATTGCTTTGGGGGGTGAACGAGCTTACGGCCCACCTGGTGTTAAATGGTTACTGGAGCCCACAGACATCTTCAACGTAAATGCCGCCACCGACTTTGAAACATGAGTTCTAAGTCTCAGTTTTTAAAGTACAACAGCTGTCCCACCCTTCAAACCGAAACATATTATTACTTCAAGGCAGGTACCTACCTATGCAGACTCACAAGATGTCCTACCACCAGTAATGACTATTCTATGGAATGACAATTCTATTCCTTGAAGCTGAAAACATCATAACAGAAATAAGCAGGATGATGGTACAAACTTTTGGACTCTCATAACTTTTCATATTTAGCTAATATATAATTTTACACAATTGAGTCGTCTATTATCAAAGGTGGCAATCTGTGCATTTGGACAAAATTTTTTTATTGATATGTCAATACAGATTAATTTGAATATAATCGTCTCCTTCAAAGAATACGGTTCAAAACCTGCATTAAATAAAGGTTAATACTTAACCTGTTATTTATCTAAGATGTCGAACAGAAGAGTTTTGTGACTGCCAATGGAATACAAAGTCAATAATTCGTTTTTCTGATTTACCAATAATTGTCCAAAAGTCACATTGCCGGCTTTGATAATAGTCGACTCAATTAACGTTCCATTAAAATAAATTTATAGCTATGAAACTTGTGCATGGGGTTGGAATCCTAATCGTAAGCTGGAGGAAATGACTGATGATGCAGCCTGGTACCTGATAGCCCGTGAGAAAAATGGAACACTCCTAGCTTTCTCACACTTCAGATTTGACCTGGACTTTGGAGAACCAGTATTGTATTGGTAAATATCTAATAATGATAATAATATGAATAACCTTTTAAAATAAAAGCATTGAAGATTTTGCTTTTGTTTTAAAACAGAAAAAGTTTTCTGAAAGCTTTATTTGGTATTTAAAATCTAAATGGCCATTCCTATGTATTTATTTATTTTTAATATCTATGAAATTTAATACATCAATTAAAATGGCGACTGCCATCTATGGCTATTAAGACACATTCAATTAATCTTTACTTTACACTTCCTCAGAAGACATACAAATAATGTTACATTATTTTTAAAGAGTCTTTTTTCAATTACAATTTTTTCTTTAGGACACCATTTGATGCATTTTGTACACAAATATTTAAACAAAGCATGTAAAATGAATACAGACACAATTGTAATAGTTATATTAATTATTATCACATCAAACAGTAAGTACTGTGATAAGGAAAGGTCTAGGGCTGGTGATCTCATATGTGGCGCACCTCGGTATCTCAGCACATATTCAATCCAGTAGACGCCCATATCTAAAGGATTTATTGGTCTATCTAAAAATATTTCTTTTAGTGTTTTTGAATTTTCTCTATACCTGAAAAGAACAAAGTTACAGTATACATTAAATTCTCAATTGACTGAATTTCCTTTTTTTTTATTGCTTGATGCGTGGACGAGCTCACAGCCCACCTGGTGTTAAGTGGTTACTGGTGCCCATAGACATTTACATCGTAAATGCGCCACCCACCTTGAGATATAAGTTCTAAGGTCTCAAGTATAGTTACAACGGCTGCCCCACCCTTCAAACCGAAACGCATTACTGCTTCACGGCAGAAATAGGCAGGGAGATGGTACCTACCCGCGCGGACTCACAAGTGGTCCTACCACTAGTAATTACGCAAATTATAATTTTTCGGGTTTCATTTTTATTACACTATGTTATTCCTTCACCGTGGAAGTCAATCGTGAACATTTGTCGAGTACGTATTTCATTACAAAAATTGGTACCCGCGTGAGATTTGAACACCGGTGCATCGGTCAACACGAATGCATCGGACATCTTATCCGTTAGGCCGCGACGACTTAACTTGGCTCATCAATCAAATTCAGTCAATTGATACAAAAACTAATAAGATAACAATCCCAAGTTTGAATTTGGTACTCACTTTTTGTTACTCAATAAATCATGTAAAGCTCTCTTCCATTCATATTTATCAGCCTCGTGTAGATCCAGAATTCTGGCAACGTTTTTATCAAACATAGACTGAGAATTAAGAGCTTGGTCAGCATATAGAGGCACCATTAACATAGGTACCCCACAAGCCACTGCTTCCTGTGTGCCAAGCAAGCCTCCATGAGAAATGAATAACTTGACGTTTGGGTGACCTGAAAACAAACCAAGTTGTAGCCAAAATACAAAAAAAAAAAAGATGTGTGGTGTCCTGAGACACCCACGAAGGAACGAAGTTCCTTATTATAAAAATATTAATTTTAAGTTCTATTCGAAGTACAATGAAAATAAATAGGTTTTGCAACAACCCACGGTCATTCGGTAATGCGCGAACTTATTGTGGTACACTTCATTCACGGTTGTTTGCATAAGGGTTAGTGTATTGCGCAAACGAACGCTCCGAGATCGTGGTCAATGAATGATAAAAAAATATGTTATTTTTTGTACGTTACTACAAAGTTAAATCGTACACTGTGTGCATTACTAATAAAAATCTGACGTTACGAACGTTTTTTCCCGGTTAGGGTACCCCTCCGGAACGTGCTATAAGGAACTTCGTCCAAAAAAAAAATTATGTCTACAACGAAATAAAAGTGAAAAAAATATTTGGTTTATTAAATATTCAAAACTAACTCACATAATGTAGCATACTGCGGAATCCAATCCATAGTATATACATTGTCAGGCACAGTGATATTCTTTGTGAGCCTTCTTCTATCCATCTTCACGAAGACCAATTGTGGTAGTTCAGATATTGCTTCAAATATACCTGAAAGCTTTTCGCTAGGTATCGTTTCTATTCTGGACATCGAGCCAAAGCTCCAGTAGATAACACCGTCTGTTGACGCATCTAAAAGTTTCTTCATGTTCTAGGGACATTAAAAAACTGGTATGAAGGTTTTGAAAACAGGATTCGTCTAGTTGTTCTAGGCGATACAGTCGAGATAAACCGTCCAAGCTAACCTTCCCTCATGTCATTATTCTTTAACAATGATCCCTCAAACAGTGAACAAGTTTATTATTGTCGTAATATTCTGCTCCACAAATCACTGACGGGCGTAACCAGCACGCAAAGAAAACAATTGAACAAATTTATCATTGACATAATTTGTTTGAGATAAACAATAAATGATAATAAAATTAATAGGGTCGTGCAGGCGACAGTGCACCTTATATTGCAATTGTAAAGATATCGAGCTATAACTAACCGAGAGATGATTAATTCTGCCGACCAGGACATAAGCTGATTATTTTTTTCAATGTTATATGCCTACCTATTAAATTGACAGAATTCATGGTTGGGGCATGAGGGGCTATCGGAGCACACAGAAATGTCTCCTCATGCTGAAGTCTCAAATGTTCCGTGGAACATATGCACAACCCTTCCAACCGACATGTGTAACTGCTATGCAGCAGAAACCGGCCGAACAAACCGGTGTGAACCCACTATACAATGTAGCGTCAGTAAAAACGATTCCAGTAAAAAAGATTCACTATTGTTTTCATTATCGACTTACATTAACAGTCGTCTACAGTTCTATTTCTTCAAGCCAAAATTTCCAAAACGAAAACCTTGGAACCTAAATATCGTGCGTTCGTTAGTAGTGACTAATATACAATTAATTCTTCGCGCTACAATACTTGCTAGTATCACGGCGGTACTCATATACGATATTTAGGCTTTTCCTTAATCATGGACATGTCAGAGCGTACACAAATGGCGACGTAAAAACCATTTATGAATGAAAACCAACTTATGGAATTTTGACTTTATTATTATACTAGCGACCCGCCCTCGCTTCGCTTCGGAAACATTAAAACACACAAAAAACCAAAAAAAAAAATTTAAAAAAAATTAAAAAAAGTAGCCTATGTTCATCAGGGACAATGTCGGCTTCTAATGGAAAAAGAATTTTTCAAATCGGTCCAGTAGTTTCGGAGCCTATTCGAAACAAACAAACAAACAAATCTTTCCTCTTTATAATATTAGTATAGATTAGTATAGATAAATTTTAATTTCAAATTGCAAAACAACAATATGACGCTAATAATGACGCTAAGGGCGCTGTTCCAACTGCATACAAAATAGGGTTAACTTTTACGCTATCGCGAACGTTAAAATACTCGCACTAAGCAGACTGTATTCGTATTGATGGGTGGAAACAGATGCGTAGTATAGAGAGGGCGGTGAGGGCACCATGTTTTGGGAACGACTGAATTGCACAACAAGTATCGTTGTCACAACACGTCTTGTAATCTTAACTAAAAATTTGGACCATTTATTTCATAAGAGTATATTCCGATCATAGAACAGGCATGGATCTGGCGATGGTCTTAGTTTACATTTTGTGAAGAAAGTTCTTAACTTAAAATATTCGTATCGTGATCTTCTATTATTACGGCTAACACGGTCAATAATAGAAAAATCTTGAAGCAGCATCCAAGTTTAAATTTTACTTAGTATCGATATTTCACGTATCTAGTGTCAAATCAATATTCAGGACTCACTCGAAAGATGAGGTCAAATTGTCATCTAAATTGTTGGGCGTTTAGGCGTTAACAGAAGTTCGTAACAATACTTCACGCCTAGAGTAAAACGTGCGTTATAAGGTATACTAAACAGATTTGGCGTCAAGTGGTATACTGTTTTCATTTCAGTATTGGAGGTCCCATGTATGCATAACCTAAATATACGCTATGATACAATGTTCATCGATTGAGTTTGAACCTATGTTTTTTTTTAATCCTTAGAGAGATGGACGAGCTCACAGCCCACCTGATGTTAAGTGGTTACTGGAGGCCATAGACATCTACAACGTAAATGCGCCACCCACCGTGAGATATAAGTTCTAAGGTCTCAGTATAGTTACAACGGCTGCCCCACCCTTCAAACCGAAACGCATTACTGCTTCACGGCAGAAATAGGCAGGGTGGTGGTACCTACCCGTGCGGACTCACAAGAGGCCCTACCCCCACTATGTGCCATTGCTGTTGAGTCCTCGGTTTTTAACGTGGCGGAAATGTATGCTCGCGAGTCGTTGCTCCAAATAAATGCATTTCATAGATTTAGCGATCAACACATCTAAGCGTGACCGGGATTCACTAGTAATAACTAAAATTACATAACGCTCATATAATGATAGAAAGAGTTGAATATCTGACCTAGTGACTTTAGGAACACGACAGGCGCAGCACACGCTCTATGATATGAATGGAGATAAAGTTTCGAGACGAATGCCTTATCGGGTGATTCATTGGCATAACAAATCAATAGTCTTTCGTAATATTTGTTTAACTTAAACAATTATCGAGCGCCAAAATGTCTCGACTTTTCGGAGCGGTCTTTTGAAATATTACTATGATTTTTTGCATGTGCAATAACAATATTTAAGAACTTTACTCACCTTAGGAAGTGTTTGACTGTGATCCAAATGTAGACCGCCTACTTCTACTAGACCAGGCACAAGAGGTCGGACTTCGTTAATGCTAAAGTGACTGTTAGATAAAATCACACTGTAGTTTTTCGCGAGCTTTTGTAAGTTATTTCCATGCCCGAAGACTCGATCTACTATCACCTGCAATTATATTAATCGATTTAACACAAACTCAGAATCAGATGTCATCCCTAATGCTATAATTAGAGAAATAGACTCCCATTGCTGAACGTAGATTCCCCGTGGTTCATAAGACGGGCTTTTCAGGAGGAAATCAAATGATTCTTTGGTTTGGGAGTTAAATCGCTGTATTGGTAAGCGATGGCATGTATTCAGTATTTTCTGAATCATAAATCGACAAGGGAAGACACGGCCAACTTGGTATTTAGGTTACCGTATCCCATTCACATCACATTAGTGACTTGAGTCACTAATGACTAATGACATAGTCTTATTGATTATATTTGGATAGGGGCAGTCTTTATCCTATTTAACTGGAATTCATTATTTCGGTCCGGCATAATTAGGCAGAACAATAGGAATGACCAGCACGTTGTTTCGAGAGCTAAATGAGGATATTAATACTACATATGGATGATAGAATGGTATGGCATATGGTATGGATGGAATGGCGTTGTATACGCCGGGTTTCTTGAACAAATTTCACTACATTAACCTCACAGACTATTATCTCATTATTCTACTCATAAAAAAATATTAAATTTAATATTCACTTGTGAAGGAATCCTTGATTTGTATGTGTATAAAATCTTAGCTAATATAATAGCTATTGTGTTTGATAATCGTTCCCATAGGCTCATGTGTTGTCTATAACCCATCATGTAGGAAGGTATGTAAGACGCTGTTTCTGGGTTGCCAAGGTAATCATTGACCCAAGGTAGAGGGACACTAGACAATAATCCGACAACGGGGGCCCGGAATCTATGACCTAAAGGTAAAAAACAATCACTTCCGAAGACTTCTACGATAATTAAATCAAAAGAAGCGGTCGAATTAAGTAACTCTTTGAAGGAATCTTGCTGTACTACTGTTTCGCAAGCATTAACGCATTCACTGATGATTTGTTCCAAATTGCGGATGAAGCTCGGCTTCAAAGAATCATATTTTCTTGTAAGATTATTAGTGATCTCCGGTATTGTTCCAGCTAAGCTTATTTGATTAATGTTAGGTTGCGGTGCGTCCTGAAACAAATTATAACGTGTAGCTAGATAGATTATAAAAGAAAACTATACTTAGGCTTAGAATAGCACTGCCCCATGACTTTTTATATATGTCAAAGCGCATTTTCTATGAATTATATCAGCGTACTGGTATACCAGCGCGGGTGTGTGCCACAATAATGCCGATTTTCGTGGCGAATCATACTTTTCGATTTTAGGATGAGACCGCTATGACACAATACAACGGAGGTTTTGACCTTATGGTTCAAGCAATCATGCCTTAAGGTAGATGGCGGCATCCATATTATGATGTTCATTAACCTACCTGTGATTACGCGATAAAACCTAAAAGGGTCCATATCTATTGTAAAATATCTTGTTGTTTTTAAATAATAGGATATTTACAAATATATATGATGTTTTGGTCTTATGGCGCTGTCTTATCACTAATGGTTCGCTTAATAAATACAGTTTAAGTACTCCGTAAGTGCTTTGTAAATTTGGTTCGGCAAAATGCCAATGATATGGACGACACAACCATTTTTATTAGTTCATCTACACAACCCACTGACTGATCGTACTGGCAGGCAGCATTGCAAGACTTCTTCTAAACTTCGACCAAATACACCAAAGTGGGTTGTGGCAAGCGTCAAATTTCTTGTGCAAAACCACCTCTGCATTTAAAACTTTAGTTAGGAATTACTGACTATTTTACGAGCACAGAGAAACTTTTAAGAAGAAATACGTCCATGGTTCTGACGGCAAATATTTATCACATATCACAAACTCTTCCGTATCTATACATTCAAATCTCCGCATAACTTGGGACTCAACTTTCGTTTCGTAATATAAAAATATATATTTAATAATATTAAATGTTAACTAAAAAAGTTTTATTTCATACTCAATTATTATGAATTTATTATAATAATAGTTCAGGAGTCAATGGAATATTCTTAAAATAATTATAGTTTTTTTTCTTCTTCATAATAAAAGCTCGTTGACTCATTTAGTACAATAAAAATAGCTTAATACCATTGTAACTTTTTCTCTATATACGATACGCCACATTGCTTTCACTAAAAACGAAAGCTTTTGTGAGAAAACGGGGTGTCCCTTTAATATAACAAATGAAAATATTATAAAGTTTTATAATATGAGAGGCTTAAACTGTCAAGGTAAAAAATTTTGAAAAAGAAAAAAAATCATTATTAAATTATTAGGAGCAAAGTTTGACACGGCTCATATCGGTTTCTTAGTTAGAATTCCCAAATACTTACCACAGGGAAGTGTGTGATAACGGTAAGTTGATGGTCCCTTTTCGCTAGCGCCTCAATAAGCCTGCTATACATAGCGTAATGGCTCTTAGTGTTTGTGGGCAGCACCACGAGCAGACGAGCAGCGCGCGCGACCGTCGCTAACCACAGCAGCCACGCCACCCGCATCTCTCCGATGTTCGAAATCGTGTGTGACTAGAAATATCAAGTGCCCGTTGCGTACATTGCATTTGACGTCACCCTTATTGATAACTGCATAATCCTTTGAAAACACTTTGAACTCCTTTATAACGAAAAACTCTTATAACATACACTGTGCGGTTTGTTTATGATCATTCGGTTGACACCCTTAAACTAAAGCTTTATTTTAAAAAGAAATAAATCGATATTAAAATGACATAAAAGACCGTTGAACTTGGCGTTGAGACATTTATGTTTCCTATTTTTTTGGTGACAGCATTTATAATTAGACTACGACTTTGTTTACATTACGTACACAATCACATTTGTAAATGGATGGAGCTTAGTTCAACAAACTAATAGTTTACATTCGATTAGACAGCGTCCGGTGAGTATCGTCGTTCTGTTGTTATAACTGTTGTATAGCTTCCCAGTTTGATCAAAGAAAAGCCGATTCCCTTGGATTTTCAGTTGTCCCATTCGCAGTGTGACTGCTCGTATACCAGTGTGCTTAGTGTGAGTTTTTTAACGTTCTCGATAGCGTAAAAGTTAACTCAAATTTGTAAACTGGAAAGTTTGCCTACGTTTGCTGCTAGAAGCGCTGGTCAAACTGCATACAGATTTTAGTTAACTACGCTATTGATAACGTTAAAAAACTCGCACTAAGCACACTGAACACTGTGCGAAACAACTCGTGCGAAGCTTTTTTTATTTTATTTTATTGCATTGATGCGTGGACGAGCTTAAAGCCCACCTGGTGTTAAGTGGATACCGGACCCCACATAAATCCACAACGTAAATGCCGCCACTCACCTTGAGATATGAGTTATAAGGTCTCAGTATAGTTACGACGGCTGCCCCACCCTTCAAACCGAAACGCATTACTGCTTCACGGTAGAAATAGGCAGGGTGGTACCTACTCGTGCGGACTCACAAGAAGTCCTATCACCAGTAATTACGCAAATTATAATTTTGCTGGTTTGATTGTTATTACACGATGTTATTCCTTCACCGTGGAAGTCTATCGTGAACAATAGTTGAGTACGTATTTCATTAGAAAAATTGGTACCCGCCTGCGGGATTCGAACACCGGTGCATCGCTTCAACACGAATGCACCGGACCTCTTATCCTTTAGGCCACGACTACTTCAAAAGTCTATGAGGTGTGATAAGTTTTAGCGAGGAAACCACAAAGAACCGGTGAAGCTGTTATCAGAGTACCAGAATGTCAGTGACATTACACAGAACGCATTCTTGCTTCAGAAGATTTCGAATTCATTTTTTTTAAACTTGAGAAATTTGTTGAAAATTGTTTGAATTTGAATAAATTCAGGTGTGAATTGAATTTAGTTACTTCAAGGGATGCGCGGAAATATACATATCGAGGGTTGAAAGGCTGTTTGATTTAAGCGACATTTTTGCAGCTGCACAGGAGCCATTTAAATTTTGAAAAAAATATCATAACAAAAAACTTCTTCAACTATTTGAATGGAGTAAACTTAATTGCAGTTCTCTTAAAAACATCGGATTGTTGATGCTAATCACTACATAGTATAGAACAAAGTCGCTTTCTCTGTCCCTATAACTGTCCCTATGTATGCTTAAATCTTTAAAACCACGCAACGGATTTTGATGCGGTTTTTTTTAATAGATGATTGAAGAGGAAATTTTATATGTATAATAACATCCATTAAATAGTAGAGAAATCAATAATAAATTACAGTTTCCGAAGCGAAGCGAGGGCGGGTCGCTAGTACCAAATAAAAAGGACCTTTAATTACAAAGATAAATGTCGCTTAAATCAAATAGTCTTCCACTCCTCGATTTAATCTATTGTGTTTGTAATGTATACGGTAGGTGGTGGTTTCGCTGTGTCTCCGACCTTGGTGATATTCATGAACTACTATGGCCACTCATATCAGGCGGGCCATGTCAAAGTCACATAAACACGCAATTTTCTTTTTAGTGAACTTCTAGTAATAACTATGTATGTATATAAAGTGTTATATTTCATTTGAAATCATCAGATTATATTTGACTAGCGGCCCGCTCCGGCTCCGCTCGAAAAATTTCAACGATATTTGACGTTGTTTTATTTAAAAAAATAAAAGAACACCTATTACGGCATAACTATAATAGTTAAATATATGCTGTTGCGAAACTTTTTGTAAATAATGATCTAAAGAATATTTTAGGTAATTTTTTCACACCTTGGGTTACATTATTGGAGTTTTCGTAAGGATCCCTGATTTTTTTCAGTAGGGAATAGTGTAGCTTCCAAATAGTGAAAGAATTTTTCAGATCGGTTCAGTAGTTTCGGAGCCTATTCAAAACAAACAAACAAACAAATCTTTCCTCTTTATAATATTAGTATAGATTAATTTGTATGTAGAAGGTTTCTTATGCGATGGACCGACCAAGTCAAGTCGGGTGTTTACCTGAGTGTACCAGGCTCACCACAAACCGTGAGAAGTGATAACTGATCTGCCCACAGCAATGATATTGTATGACGACCACGACCGCTCTGACAAGAGTGATAAGACAAAGAAAAGAAATTTAGTTTAGGTTTAGTTTAAGTGAATAATATAATTTATATTATAAACAGTTACGAGGTGCAGGTAGAGAAGGGCGGACGTCGTCGCGGACTCGGCCAGCGCGTCCTCAGCGTGCTGGAGAAGCTTGCGCACGCCACCCACATGCGTTGCGTGCGTCTCACTGCGCTCACGCACAATCCCTCCGCCGCCGAATTCTTCAAGGCTTGCGGGTTTGTATTGAACGCTAACCAGATTTTCTTATTGCCGATATAGATAGCTGCACGGACGCCGCGCTGGCGAATGAACTGGTGGTAGGACCTCTTGTGAGTCCTCGCGGGTGGGTACCACCACCCCGTCTATTTCTGCCGTGAAGCAGTAATGCGTTTCGGTTTGAAGGGTGGGGCAGCCGTTGTAACTATACTTGAGACCTTAGAACTTATATCTCAAGGTGGGTGGCGCGTTTACGTTGTGGATTTTTTATGGGCTCCTGTAACCACTTAACACCAGGTAGGCTGTGAGCTCGTCCACCCAACTAAACAATTAAAATAAACTGAAGACAACGTCACTTCTACATGAAAGACAATTTAATTATATTTATTCGAAATTAGCACTAGCCTGCGGCTCAGTGGTACCTCTAGCATCTCTGATGTCCATGAGTATCGGTGACCACTCTCTGAGTGACGATAAGCTCGTTAAAGCCAATGATTTTTTGACCTTTTTTTATTGTTTAGGTGATTGGACGAGCTCACAGCCCACCTGGTTTTAAGTGGTTACTGGAGCCCATAGACATCTACAACTTAAATGCGCCACCCACCTTGAAATAAGTTCTAAGATCCCAAGTATAGTTACAGTTTATTGCCCGGCCCACTTGATGGTGAGTGGTTACCGTCGCCCGTAGACGTCAGCAATGCCAGGGGCAGAGACAAGCCGCTGCCTACCACGTAGTATTCTCCATAGTTACTATTGTTTGAAGAAGGACATGTCATAGAGCTCGGGAAACACCATAGAAGAAAGCTCATTCCAAAGCCGAATTGTACTTTGATCCGCCTTCTTGATTTTATTAGCAATGTTTTATCTACTCGTCTGTGTTGTCTAAACCGTTCATAGGATCGTGATAAAACGTCGTAAATTTGTCGTGGGAACTCCAGAAAATGATTTTAACACAGTACCATTAACGTACGATAGATGGCGCACGAATAGTTTCAAAAAGTTTTTCATACAAATATTGTTGCGATAGTCATAGCGGAGCATGACCATATGTCACTCTTGTTTAATACAAACATTACTAAGCAATAATTACTTGTTTTTTCATTAAATTTAATGAGTGATTACTTATTCATGGGCAAAACTCAATAAACAAAAACATTACCTTGTATCATTAATTTTTGTGGTGGAATGCTATCGACACGTGTAGGTTCGTTTGTGTGAATGAACTGAACCAAACTATTTCTTCCAATATATTTTTTTTCTATTTTCATAACAAAAATGAATCCATCTCCAACAACAACTCGTAAGACATGTCAAGCGAACCAAATCTCGATTGCATTTAAAATCTTATTTTACATTTTAAACGCATGGGTGTTTTCCGACAAAAACAAATCGAAACAAGAAGATTCGAGTTTTCTATTTTCACAATAAAAATGAAAGCATCTCCAACAACAACACGTGAGACATGTCAAGCGAACCAAATCTCAATTGCATTCAAGATCCTATTTTACATTTTAAACGCATGGGTGTTTTCCGACAAAAACAAATCGAAACAAGAAGTTTTGAGTTAATTCTTTTAGAACGTGTTCGATGCGTTGAAACAATTCGGATATGTCTTTATTTCGCAGATACAGTATAGACGAGACGAGTCCTCCAAAAGACGAAGCGGCTCATTACGAGATCTTAAGCAAGGCAACCGTTAAATCAACAGACGAAAGTGCCGTGAAGGTATGAAAACCGTACGAATGGAAAACGAAGGACTAAACGAAAACAATAGTTCATAAATTAATTAACGTAATGCCAAATCTAAAGGTCAATTCTAGGTTTTGTCGTCTGTATCATAATATAATACATGCATTCGTAATGTTTTATTTTAGTAGACAATAAACCTGCAAAGTAGTGAAATTTTGTTATACATTGTTAAATTTAATAACTGGTGAGTTCCGAATGAAGGCTATATTTTCTAATCGTCTCTTTTTTTTTTATTGCCTTTGTAGGCAGACGAGCATACGGCCCACCTGATGGTGAGTGGTTACCGTCGCCCATGGACTTCAGCAATGCCAGGGGCAGAGCCAAGCCGCTGCCTACCGGATCTCACAGAATAACTAGTACAAAAAATGTGTTGAACCTTTTTATATGAGTTCAGTTGGAATTCTCACGTTGGCAATACAGCTCCGAGAGTACCTACGTCGCTAATTTGGACTAAAGGTCTAGATACCAGGCCATAAACTCAAAAAAAAAAACCTCGCTAATTGTTTCAAATGCTATAACATTAATGTGACGTCAAAAGTAAATATCCCAATTTTGGTTTATCTGTTAGTTTATTTTTGCACTTTTATTCTAAATTATACTTAGATTCCGCTTTAATCCTATTAAATCGTAAAGAAATTAGTAAATTTAGAAGTAAATTAAAAAAAATATTCGAATAATTGTTTATTCGATAACACCAGAACGCAAATATGCTATCAGTAAAATGTTAATGAAAAACGACTCTGTGTTACTTTTTTTATTCAAAAACATCTTAATACTAGTACTTAAATAAAATAGAAAGTATCTATACGAGATTCTGACCAGCTAGGAATGGTTTGGTGACGCCAATGGTGACCCATTGCAGGAATTTAGCCTTTAAATATCTAATATAAATCTTTCTCGGATCGTTCGGGTATCTTATGAGGATTACCCCACGCAAAGAATAATTGTTATAATCTATACTTCTATACTAATATTACAAAGAGGAAAGATTTGTTTGTTTGTTTGTATTGAAAAAGTGTCGGCACAGCATATGTCTAACTATTATAGTTACGCTGCAATAAGTGTTATTTTATTTAAAAAAAAAAAAACAACGCCAAAATATATCGTTGAAATTTTGTTAAAGACCCGAGCCCGGCTAGTTTAACTATAACTATAAATTATTCCAAAAATGAAAACTATATTGAGAATGCGTCACAATAGTTTAAAAGTTTCAAATTTTTAATTTAACTGCAAATTTTTTTACATCTTTTTATGAGTCTATTTAATGTCCTGAAAGTGAACTTGTAAAATTTGTTCTGTGCTGATAGTGGTGGACATTTGGACGGCCTTGGTAATTGTCCTTTAATTATTACTTAGTACAAACTCATGAAAATTTTTCCTTAGGTATATAGAACCATGCGATTTGTTAGATCGCTACCTACCACTGGTTGTGTCTAATGTGAAATAAATGTTTTTTTTTTTTATGTAAAATAAAATTTATTACACGAATGAGACTTTTACTTATAATTTATTGCATTGATGAATTACAAAAACTGAAGTCATGAAAAATTTCGATTTCTGAATTTTATTGTGTGTACAGTATTCAAATCGGCTCATCACACCTCTGTGTGCTTATTGCGAGTTTTTTAACGTTCTCGATAACGTAAAAGTTAACCCGAATTTGTATGCAGTTGGAACAGCGCCCCTAGCGGCAAACGTTCGAACTGCATACAAATTTGAGTTAACTTTTACGCTATCGAGAACGTTAAAAAGCGCGCACTAAGCACACTGGTGCTGAGAGGTTCACGGAGCTAGTAAAGGGGAACGTATAGGCTGCCACCCACTTTGGTACATGAGGTCGAAATCTCGATTGTGTTGGATACTGGCCTCCTCATTGAACTAGATCCGTCAATCTAGAGCAGGACTCTTCAGAATTACGGCTAAAAATGCGGCACAAACTGGTGAGACACTTGAAGAAAATGCTATCAGTCTTTTTATTACCATAATATGCAAACGGGCCATCTGGTAGTAAATATTACCGTCACTTATGAACATTAGCAAAGCAAAGGACACAGCCAAGCCGGTCTCCAAGGAACAAAAAAATCAGGAGAAATCCTATATTCACTTTCTAGTTTTATTGAAAATTAAACTTTAACAAACAAATACATAGGGATTAAGTTGGTTAAATGAATTTGTTATCAATAATTAAAACTACTTTTAAACCTCACGTTTCTTATTTTCCATTTTATTAGTTCCGGCGCTTCGAATATTATGCTTTCTGTGGCCACGGACCGCTGTTATCAGTGTTAAACTCCAGACCCTCGTAACCTTTGTATGCAAATTCAGTTTATCGATGACACCATTTACGGAATGGTTTTACATTATTTGAATATTATTAATACTGACAATGACTTTACAAGAATACCAACCGGAGCTGCAAAAATTACTTTACATACTTCGTCAGAGGATCCTTTTGGTTTCTTTAAAATAGTGAAACGTCATCATCCACGACATAAATAAATGCATATTTGGATGAGGCTGGACAGAAATAACAGCAGAAACATTTATTTTAAATTAACTGAATTTATCTCTTGGATTAGGTACCAATTTTTTTTTATTTGCTTGCGTGGGTGGACGATCTCACAGCCCACCTAGTATTAAGTAGTTACTGGAACCCATAGACATCTACAACGTAATTGCGCCACTCACCTTGAGATATAAGCTCTAAGGTCTCAGTACAGTTACAACGGCTGACCCTCACTTCAAACCGAAACGCATTACTGCTTTACGGCAGAAATAGGCGGGGTGGTGGTACCTAGCCGTCCGGACTCGCAAGAGGGCCTACAACCAATAATTACGCAAAATAATTATTTTGCTGGTTTGATTTTCATTACACGATGTTATTCCTTCACCGTGGAAGTCAATCGTGAACATTTGTTAAGTGCGTATTTCATTAGAAAAATTGGTACCCGCCTGCGGGATTCGAACACCGTTGCATCGCTAGATAAGAATGCACCGGACGTCTTATCCGTTAGGCCACGACGACTTCAAGTTGGTTATCCCTTGGGCCCGCGGTTCACTCCCGACCTCTGCGGACCGTCCAGTCCCACAAACACGCGGGGCCCTTGTAAGAGGTTCGACCCTCGGTCTCAAAAAAGGTACCAAGTAAGTTTTATAAAAATGAACAGTGCAGTTATTCCAGTGCAGTGCCAATTTTGCAAAAAGTGAATTCTGAAGAAACATTCTTTCGTATCGTCGTGAGGAACAATGAATCTTAAATCAATAATTTACTACAGCTAGAATAAAACCTTTATTTTTTTAGTATTTTATTACACTTCATGTAATATTTCAAATGGCGGACTTAATGCATAAGCACTGAAGTATGAAACCTATGCCTAGGGCCTTTCGCTACCGGTCAAGCAAAGGTAGTTCAGAATAAATAAAAAATAGTTAGGTTATCACTAAAATATAAAATGTTTTGCTACTGCTATACTGTGTCTCCTACAAATCATATTATCAAGAAAAGATGCCATAACAAAATTTTTACATGGTGTTTTTCATAAACGCACAGAAAAGTTTAGAAGCCACTTGCTTAAAGATTTTCTTGGCAAGACACGATATGACTTTTGCTACTAGAAGATTGAGAAGGATACGAATTATAATTACAGAAAATTATAAGACGAAAACGAGGACGTTACTACAGACGGAAATGATGAAGTAATTACCGACATTACAAGGACTCTGATTGGCCGAGGTTGCATACACGTATCGTCATATGAATAGCTAGACTGTTGGACGGTTCTATTTGAGGGGATTGGGTTCTGGAAGTGAGTGGCTATTTTAAAACACTCTGCTTCATGGTTTATATATATTACAAACACTTTGTACACTATTACAATATTTTATTTTTATAAAACCCTAAGATGTTTCGCTGTCCGTATCTAGATGAGAAGTCCTAGTGATGACTGAAGAGAAAACAATCATCTGTTTTAAACATTTAAATAAACATTCCAATATTCGAAAACTGTTAATTCACATGTGACAATTGTTGCCTGCCATTACTTACTTAATAAAATTATTTTTTTATTGCTTATGTGGGTGGACGAGCTCACAGCCCACCGGGTGTTAAGTTGTTACTGGATCCCATTGACATCTACAACGTAAATACGCCACCCACCTCGAGATATAAGTTCTAAGGTCTCAAGTATAGTTACAACGACTGCCCTACCCTTCAAACCGAAACTGCTTCACGGCAGAAATAGGCAGGGTGGTGGTACCTACCCGCGCGGACTCAAAAGAGGTCC
The DNA here is from genome assembly GCF_003987935.1 of Bombyx mandarina. Next base: position 1,265,287 of record NW_021011527.1, on the reverse strand, counting down.
TACCACCAGTTCACTCGCCAGCGCGGCGTCCGTACAGCTATCTATATTATAATTATAATTTTGCGGATTTGATTTTTATTACACGATGTTATTCCTTCACCGTGGAAGTCAATCGTGTACATTTGTTGAGTACGTATTTCATTAGAAAAATTGGTACCCGCCTGCGGGATTCGAACATCGGTGCATCGCTTCAACACAAATGCGCCGGACGTCTTATCCTTTAGGCCATGATGACTTCAAAATTCCAACACAGACCATCATTACAAAGCGCCTAGTCTTTTTATCTTTGAAAATGAAACGAAAGTATGCCTACAAGAAAAAAACTGGTGAACTCCCACTGAGTTTCTCGCCGGATCTTCTCAGGGGGTTGCGAATCCGATCCGGTGGATTCAGCGAAGCACTTCTCTTTCTAGGGCTAGTGTTAGCAAATTCTCTCAGGTTGAGCCCGTGAGCTCACCTACCCGTTCCGGCTGAAATGGCCCCTTAGGCTACCAGCGAATAGTTCGGGAAAAAAAGTTTGTCTTGACTATTTGTTTCGTGATGCAGTCATGCGTTCCGGATTGAAAGATGAACCCTCCGTTATACAACTGAGACTTAGAGCTCATGTCTCAAGATGACGTTTCGCGTAGTGATGTCTAGGGACTCTGATAAGCACTTAAAATCAGGTGAGCCGAAAAGTCATTCACTGGTCCATGCCATAAATAAACTAATTTATAGCTTTCTTTAAGCGGGAGGTGCTAATTTACAGAAAAGCCAGTATGACAAGTTAAGCTGTACGTCTGTATGAAGTAAGGTATCTAGAGATAAGGAGTCCCAATATTACAATACAATAGGAGACAAGTTGAAAAAGTGTCCAGCTGGAAGCAGCAATCTACAACTCAAAATCCCACACCGAAATAGCACTAGCGTAGCAAGTAGTATAATATGAAAGTGGCAGTGTTAAGGGATTGAAATGCGACGAGTTCAAAATTTTAATTTAAGAACTTTTGGGACTACATATTTTTAAAATTACACCACTTGTTACGGTGATGCTACCTTATTTGGTGGTTCTTCGACGGACACTGTTTCATACTTTTCTGGTGGTAGGACCTCTTGTGAGTCCGCGCGGATAGGACCACCACCCTGCCTATTTCTGCCGTGAAGCAGTAATGCGTTTCGGCTTGAAGGGTGGGGCAGCCGTTGTAACTATACCGAGACCTTAGAACTGATATCTCAAGGTGGGTGGCGCATTGACATTATAGATGTCTATGGGCTCCAGTAACCACTTAACACCAAGTGGGCTGTGAGCTCGTCCACCCATCTAAGCAATAAAAAAAAAACTTGGAGAATGCTCTTTACCTCTCCCCTCCATAGTTGTTAGTCGGTCACTGTTATATTTTAATTAAAAAGAAAATGATAATAGTCTATTAGCACACAAAAAACACTTCATTCTATATATCACAGGATTTAATCGTTTATTTCTAAGAACAAACATCTTTAAATTATACATTTAGTCTAAATTTTTACTACTAAAATACATTATGAGGTAATGTTTCTTTTTTGTTTATAAATATTATCGTACCCTGTCGTGCCCATATTAATTCACAGACAAAAGTGGTTATACACACTAATAGGTCACTCAATGTTCATATTATTCTAGTTCACATCAGCACACGAATAGTTATCATCTCAATGTTCCACAGTTTCGACATCTAATGGAGATTCCGATTTTTCAATTTCGCCAAAAGACTCCGAGTCTGTTCCACACGTTAACATTCCATTTGCTTCTATAATTATATTTCTAGTTACATTTGCCTCATTTTGTGCCATCATTAAAGCTTTCGTTGAGGATACTCCAAAGTTATGTTGTTGAAACCATACCGAATTGTTTATAAGGCCGGTTCGAGATGTAGACGTAGGTGGTAGTGTGACAGCGACTGGTGGCCTAATGTTCGCACACTTCTCTCTGCGTTCACGAGCACGACGATTTTGGAACCAGATTTTAATCTGTGAATGATTACAATACACTCATCATTATGTTAAGCGCCCGTGGCTTAATACATAGTATGCCTGGTGTAGGAATACCATTACATCATGCTTCGATTCTGCGAAGGAACCGATTTTTATATAATAATGTACAAGATCCCCGCACGTGAAGTAGGTATGTGGGATTATCGTCTACCGAAGCAGGAGTCATCGGAGATTGACTAAGGCGGAAGAAAGATCTACTAAATGACTACTCGCGCCATTAGGTAGAGAATCCAAGCCTCGCCTAGGACTGTACCCGGAAAAAGTACAGGGATAAATCTACTCAACAACGAAGGTCTCTTATGGTGGGCAGCTAGACTAGCCGCCCAGGCGCCGCTAGCGGTACTTCCGGAAAAGTTTTTTTCTTTTTTTATTTATTGGTTAGGTGGGAGGACGAGCTCACAGCCCACCTGGTGTTTAGTGGTTACTGGAGCCCATAGACATCTACAACGTAAATGCGCTACCTACCTTGAGATATGAATTCTAAGATCTCCGTATAGTTACAACGGCTGCCCCACCCTTCAAACCGAAAGGCATTACTGCTTCACGGCAGAAATAGGCAGGGTGGTGGTACCTACCCGTGCGGACTCACAAGAGGTCCTATGTACCTAAGTATCGGCCCCTTGGGCACGATTGATCGTTTTCTATTTCCTTATTGTTCATTATAGCAGTTCGTACTGGCAGTCCTCATCGTGGCAAATCAAACATATATTGTCTGCATCACTGCTAAAAGTGAATTAGTTAAACCTTCAATGAAATTATAAAAGTCGGCTGCATATTTAGTAAAAACTGACCCTGTCGTCGCGTAGCTGTAAGGCCGCAGCGAGAGCCCTCAGTGCCGGTGGTGCGAGGTACGCAGCGCGAGAGTATGCGGCCTCCAGCGCGGCCGCCTGCGTCGCTGTGAAGGGGACCCGCGCGTGACGTCCTGATCTACGTGACCTGCAACCACTGTTCACGGCACCTACAAAATACGAACAAACATTCAGAAATTTAAAGTACCTACAAGAAAAGCAATCACCTCTATATTGTTCTGTAATCGAATAATAAAATTGAATATTGTTATGTCGTGCAAAACAAAAACATTTCGCCATTTTCCTGAATGATTAAGCAAAATTTTCTTTAAATGCCGAGAGCTGGACATGACATAGCACTGAGTGAACACTAGGAAAGTATATTCCTATGAAGACAGTATAAGATAGAAACGACATCTGGAAAACAACTGTTCGTAATGGAAAAGGCTCCTAGAATGAACTTCTTGTCAACGCTTCTAGAAGGTGAAATACGAACAAAAAATTTAAATGCTCTGATGAGCAGAGACAGATATCTATAGTCTTATAGATAGATACAGTCTTATAGCACTTCCCATGCTCCCATTTTTTTGTGAAATATACTTAGAGGCCTAAAAGTCCATTCGCATATCGAAAGACTTCAAGACAATCGGAATTCCCGATTGGAATCCCCTACTTAAAAATGGTATTTAAGAGGTCCGGCCCAGATCTTAGAGCAATGTTCCACTCGAGGTTTGACAAACGATTTGTATAGAAAATTTGTATAATCACTTCATGCGTGTAGTAACCTATTTCACCTGTCTAGAACAGGAAATTTATTTAGTGTCGGACTTTTATTCTTTTTTTTGTAAACCTTGGCCCCGTCTGGCCCGTTGGCTCTTGGGTCTGCTTGACACTAATTTACTAAAAATATTCAAATCAGAAGCAAGTGAATCAATTAATAAACTATCGATGCAAACGACGAGCGAAGAGGTAAAATTAAGTTCAAGTATATGCATTGGAAGTTGCAAATTGGATATGCATCGTCTTTTTTTTCGTACTTTTAATCCATTATACGGTTAAATGAAAATATTTTATATCGCGCCACATTTAATTAAAATTTATTTAAAGACATTGATCGTCAATACAGTCTTTAAATAAATATATAACACACACTGAATAAATCAGTAATTTTCTAAAATCACTAACGTGGCAAACGCGGTGGTCTATACCGGGTACAGCATAACCAATCCGGAACTTTCTTGTCTTCTTTATTTTTTGAATCATCACTCAAGATTCTTTCAATGCTAAAGTCAGAATTACACTTAGAAGTGGACTGAACTGACGATGGATCCATGGCGTTGTTACTGGTCCGAACAACAAATGACCGGGATTCAGAAATTCTACCCTAAATTTGTTGCACAATACTGGGAGGAGTCACGACATCACCCCGCCCTTACCGGAGGTTGGATGTTGGGCTCCTAAAATGTGTTTATGTTATCAGTGACCGCAATCAAGAGAAACTTACGCCTCACTGAACCCACTAGTTGTAGTATTGTGACGTCCTTTCATTCATACGATACTCAAACAGAATGGGGAATAGATACAATTTACACACAAAAGAATGTTATAACTTTAAGGGTATGTGGGAAAATTAATTTGTAATTGATATTATATTGCTTTTGTTCTCTTGTAACTTGATCCTTTATTGTGGAAGGTGAATTAAAAATAGCTAATCCCATCTGTCATAACACTAATACATTTTCAATTAACGATCTTACACGAAGGATTTTGCTGGTTTTTTTTTTGCTGGTTAGCGTAAAATTCTTAGATTTGTCCCATTTTAAAAATTAATCAAGGCCTTGAATGCGGGAATTATTTCTTTATACAGGCTTTTGGTTGTTAGCGTTTTGCAAAACGAAAACAACGGCCGTCTGGTGTAGTGGTAAGTGACATGGTCACTACACAAGGGGGTCGCGGGTTCGAATCCCGCCAAGGGAAGATATTTGTATGATAAATATAAATGTCTTTTCCAGGGTTATGGATGTATATTAAATATATGTATGTGTATAATAAAAATCTTACATTTATTTCCGTTATCTGGTACCTGTAACACAAGTTCTNAATTTATTTTTTTGGTTTCATGTGTGTTTTAATGTTTCCGAAGCGAAGCGAGGGCGGGTCGCTATCTATACTTAATATTATAAAGAGGAAAGATTTGTTTGTTTGTTTCGAATAGGCTCCGAAACTACTGGACCGATTTGAAAAAATATTTTTCCATTAGAAGCCGACATTGTCCCTGATGAACATAGGCTACTTTTTTTTTATTTATTTTTTTGGTTTCATGTGTGTTTTAATGTTTCCGAAGCGAAGCGAGGGCGGGTCGCTATCTATATTTATACTAATATTATAAAGAGGAAAGATTTGTTTGTTTGTTTGTTTCGAATAGGCTCCGAAACTACTGGACCGATTTGAAAAATTATTTTTCCATTAGAAGCCGACATTGTCCCTGATGAACATTTGCTACTTTTTTTTTTTTTTTTTTGGTTTCATGTGTGTTTTAATGTTTCCGAAGCGAAGCGAGGGCGGGTCGCTAGTATTAAAGAATTTCCTTCATTCATTTGTATATTCGATGTAAGCCCTAAGAATTCAGTCAACCTCAGGCACGCATGTATCGTATACCAAGTTCTTATGGCCCTCTGAAGTAGCAAAGGACATCCACAGTGCTTCTGCATAGCTATAGATCCTTACGTTAAAATTCACTCATTGATTTTCTGCCTCAACTTGCCTTGTGCGCAACCACATTTGCTTAAGAAGCTTGCGCCTTCCCTGGGCCTTTCAATCCATCGCCTGTTAGGCCATAGGGTTCGATCCCCTACGAAATGTGTAACCGACCCTCTTCCTCTCGCGATGCCTCATCCGGAGGCCGATTGGCGTTCCAGAAATTGCGCATAGTATCCGAAGATACAGCGCGCAAATAAAATTGTATTGCGAGCTTCAGTTTAATATTAAAGCCGTTGAACGTACTATAAAATGACTTTAAAACGGTGTCTTAAAGACTTACCAGAGTCCATAAACAGCGCAATATGAAGGCTACTTTGAGACATGAGGTCCCATTACAAGAACTACTGAATTGAGGTATGGCAAAGGGGTAAAGTAAAGACAGTAATTCTCAATCTTAAGGTTGACAGCTTACAAAAATACGATATTGTAATCAGTTTTATTTGTTACATATAAAATAATCTAGCTTTGATTTTTTTTACAGAATTAACAGTAAACTCAACGACAACGATAGTTGGAAAGTGAGTAGAATTGAATTTAGATAATTTTTTTAAAGTAGAAATCCGGTACGTCTCCTTGTACATTTCGAAGGGCGACATGATTCCACATGTAAATATAGGACTGTATAGTCAATAAACAAACAAAGTACAAGAATAGAAAGAGTACTCAATAATTGTAGCTGTGGTCTATTTGTGGTTGGCGTCGTGGTACTTTTAACCCACAGACACAGCCCACTGAGTTTCTCGCCGGATCTTCTCAGTGGGTCGCGTTTCCGATCCGGTGATAGATTCTGCGAAACACTGCTCTTGCTAGGGCCAGTGCTAGCAACACTCCCGGTATGAGCCCCGTGAGCTCACCGTCAAGGTGAAGCTGAAATAGCCTCTCAAGGCTATCTCAGCATAGGTAGGAAAAAAAAAGTGGTATTGTGTCACTGGCGTCACAAGTGCGAGGAATATACGGGAGCCAACCATTCGACTAGATTAACTTCCGTTTTTACAGTACTAAGGCTACCCCAATTACGCAAATTAATATTTTTGCGGATTTGATTCTTATTACATGTGGTTATTCCTTCACCTTTTAATTGAACATCGGCGAAGTACGTATTTCATTAGAAATATTTGTACCTCTTTGCGGGATTCGAACACTGGCACAGTCACATCGCTTGATACGTATGCACCGGGCGTTTTACCCTTCAAGCCACGACAACTTCAAACATAATGAGGCTTGCGATATAATGACATAAACACAAAATATCTGTACTGCGTGAAAATTGCAAGTTTGTTTTCTCTCTTGTGTGTTTTCCGCTATCAGTAACGCTGGAGCAAAATTCTAGCTCAAGACAGTTAAATATAGAACGATCATTTATATTTACAGCCAGTGTCAGCGGGCAGTGTCAAAAGCTTGAAGCCAATACCCGGAGGCCATGTGTACGGTGAATCCGAGTACACATTCCATTCATCGTCTGACATCAACGGACAGAAGACCGACAAAAGCGGAGGTCACAAAATTATCAATGATGACGGAAAAGTTTACGAGTTCGATTTCAATCCTAAAATAAAGAGTTATTAAGTTCATTATACATTAAAGTAGTCATTAAAGTAGGTGAACTGCGTTGGGAGTGATGTCAGTATTAAGGATATTTGGGATGTAGCAATAGTGTAAAGAAAAACATCACGTTAATAAAAGTAAACGTGGGCTGTTAGTTTTAGACATTGCTCATATAACATGTAACGAGATCAATGACAAATTTCAAATCAAATCCATAAGGTGGTATTTTGCTTAAATTACCTTTATTTGGGCTCGGCTGTAATTTCTAGACTCTTTCTGAGCGTCTCGGCCTCTAGCCTATATATAGTTAATTATATAGGGGTATATCTTCTTGAAAATGATCACACAAATATAATATACTACCGATAGCAATTTAAAAAGCTCTAAGGATAGACATTCGATCATATGGTCCACTTTTGAATTATTTCGAACAGACATCAAGGGATAGGTTCAAAAGGCTTTGTAAGATATAAAAAGTTATCCTGAATAAATTTACTTAGTAAAACTAATAGTAGGTTAACGTAATTCGATCGATGAACCAGAAAAAGCTCAAAGCGTGTCGAATCAATTTACGTTATCTAAATGTGAGTAATGATTTAATCACGGCCGATAAAAATATAAGCATTAGATATAACAATTTTACTGACGCAGTACATCGGAACGTGTTTTATGATAATTACGTATCAAATCATTCGTAATATTAAGATGTTCGTTGTTCTGAAATATGTTTTTTTTAATAGGTATTTAGCACTCGGGAATAATAACCTAATGTTTTATCATAAGCTTTTCATTGTTGATGTTATGTAGGATGTATGTATTCATGTTATCTAGTGCAAAAAAAATTTTCAATTGCAAGAGGAGTCATAATTTTGTATTAATTAATGTTTTTAACCATCCACATTTCTTTGTACATTCTGTGGCAATCACTTTTAATTTTATGATAATGGTAACAAAACTTGTGATTGTAATGTATTAAAGTATCAAAAATATATTTTAATTTTTTAGTTACCTGATTATTTGCTTTTGGTGTGAGAATGACTAACCCAATGAATAAATTACTATTACACCGCGGCAGATTTAGGCAGCGATGAATGTATTTTTGGAATATTACTAAAACAAGCATTATTACATTTTTCATTAGGCTTTAATCATTGGCATATTATCCTTTAAAGGCCGCTTTTAAATTGGTAGATTTAAAATTAATTGTCTGTAAAATATATATAAAAACTACATTTTAGGCGTTTATGTGTTTTGCTTTTAAAAAGTATCAGGCGCTCTGTAATTTAATAAAGTAAAATTAATTTCAAGATGACAAATAAAACAGCACAACTTTTTTTTTTTATTACACTACACAGGTGGACGTGTTCACGACCCACCTACTGCTTAGCGGAGCCCACTGATTCCACGTCGTATATGCCTATCCTGAGAAATGAGATCGAAGTTACAATTGTATGGTAATTCTTGTAATTGTACTTGTGTATAGAGTAGGTTCAGAGTACGGGTAAGTAGTAGCGCGACTGGACCCTTGAGTTTGACGTTGTCCATGGGCGATGGCATCGGTTTTTGGCAGTTAGGCTGTATTTGACACCTGTCCTTAACCACCTTAACAGGCTCATAATTATTAATAATAAATCATTTTATGAGAAAAATGAATGAGTGGGGTACTACTAGCTGTCAATTATTATTGTACATATTTTATTGACGGATGGATATAATAGGTTGGGAAAAAAGTCTTTTCGCATTATAGTATGTATAAACTTGTAATAGAATCTCTTTGGCTGTACTATTTGTATCTGGCTGGTTTTGGTATCCTTAAAAGTTTAAATTTTAAAGAAGATAATTCCAAATTCAAATTAGGAAAATGTGTGATTTTTATTTATTTTTCGTACTGTCAAGTAGAATATCTAATGAAGTACATCGATACATTTTAAAATTTTTCTACAGAAAAGGCAAAAATGCAACGCAAGCCGCGAAAAAAAATTCTGATGTTTATGCACCTATATAGTGCAATGTCTGTGGGAGTAGCACGAATTTGGTTTAAGCGTTTTCAATCGGGAAATTTTGATGTGATCATGATAACGCTAGACCTCACACATCTTTAGCCACTCAGCAAAAATTAAGAGAGCTTGGCTGGGAGGTGTTAATGCATCCGCCGTATAGTCCTGACCTTGCACCTTCAGATTTCCACCTGTTTCGGTCTCTTCAGAATTCTTTAGGTAGTGTCAGGTTAACATCACGAGAGGACTGCCAAAACCAATTGTCGCGGTATTTTGATCACAAGCCCCAAAATTTTTATAGCAATGGGAATATGTCCCTACCTACAAGATGGCAAAAAGTTACCATACTTTAGTTAAATGTAAATAAACTATATTAAAAAAAAAAATGACTTTTCTTAAAAAATACGAAGAAGCTTTTTCCCCAACCTATTATATGTACATATTTAAACGTGTATAAGTAATATATGTTTGTCAGTCTCTGGTACCCACAACAAAGGGAAGCCTAAATTTGGGGCCGCATGATCGAATGGGAATTGTTTCCAATTATTATTATTATTAAAAATAAATAAGTTCGAGGGAGTTTCACAATGAAGAATTATTACACGAGGTATTTATATAGGCGAGGTAGGTCAGCCGTTATTGAAACACAATAGAAAAGGCTTTGGCTTCATATGGTGACTTTACTAGTGGACCTCTTGTGAGTCCGCACGGGTAGGTACCACCGCCCTGCCTATTTCTGCCGTGAAGCAGTAATGCGTTTCGGTTTGAAGGGTGAGGCAACTATACTGAGACCTTACAACTTATATCTCAAGGTGGGTGGCGCATTTACGTTGTAGTTGTCTATGGACTCCAGTAACCACTTAACATCAGGTGGGCTGTGAGCTCGTCCACCCATCTAAGCAATAAAAAAAAATTAAAAAAAATATGTCAAAGTTGACCTTGACTTCACCAAATGGGCCAAAAAATCAGAAAAAACGCAAACAATTTTCCGAGAACAATGAAATTATGTTTTGATATGAGAGCATCGCCGGAATCTGACGTGATATGATTTGCGGTCATCAAGATTAATTTGTTCGTGTAGCACGATTATCTCAGTCATGGTAGGTAAACTTTTTAATCCGTTTTTATTACCTTATGTATGTATGTATCATTTTGTATTTTATTTTACTGCTAAGACAGGTGGACCAGCTTAAGGCCCGAAGGCCAGGCCAATTGCGCTGTTAAACGAATTAAAGGAATTTCTGTCCGAAATCCAGGATGCTGACGTGTTTGCCGATACTTTTGTCTAAAATAAAGTTATTTTTAGGATAATAATAGTACTTAATAATTTTAATAATGTTTTTTTTTTGTGTTAACGGGTTAGGCGTTTTGGTGCAAACTGTAAGCCTGACTTTGTATTGAATGGAATAAATAAATAAATAAACTGAAGAATAGACCGCCGTCCACCATTTTTTACAACTTCGTGGGTTATGTTCTTACGCGTAGCTTCTGTTTGCGCACGTTTAAGAACAATATAGGTTACCATAACCATATATTAGAGCACACGAGAGGCGCGGAGATTAGCTTTTAAAATCTTAAACAGAAATTTTGGTCGCCGTGGCCGAAATCGGCTTGGAACCATAGATGGATGGATGGTTAATTGGTCACTGACGACTATTGTCCGATTACGCTCATCTGAATCTTCAGGATTAATGCTGAAAGCACCATATCGTTTTGTGCCAAGAATTATGTGCGTAGCGTGTACACGCCTGTTGCCGTCCTTGGATATGATAGCCGTTTCTCTAGCTGTTTTTCTGAAACTAAACCTTAATTCCCCTCTAAAACTCCCGCAGTCCCAGTACCTATCGTTGGATAGAAGAACTTGATTATGCTCTACTTTTTAGTGCAGCTAGCAAAACAGTATTATGTTGTTAAACAATAGTTTACTATTATTTTTGCTATTTACTTAAATATGTATGTGTACATTTATGCGAATTGAAAATCTGATTCGGTTAAGAAAAATGTTTTTTTTTTTAAGTTACAATTAAATAATGAAAATGAAGTTTGAAAACTTGAGGTTTCGGAAATCCAAATCGCTGAACACTTCCTTCGTTCGTTCAATCAACAATATTATATATTATATATAGAAGGAAGAACACTTAAAAGTTTAAGAATAACGAATTATTTGTCGAAATATTTTAACCAATCTAATAATGAAGGTAAAAAAAAAACAAATTACCACATATTATTTTTACAGATCTATTGATCTGCATAAAAATATATATATCTATACTAGCCTTTGCCTGCGACTTCGTCCGCGTAGAATCGTTACTTTGGCATAACGCTAAATTTTACCCGCCTCTTTATTTACGTAGAAAGTGAAAATATTTATGTATAATAGAATGTTAAAGAGTTATTTAAGGTACCAAAATCACGCTTTTTAACTGACTTCAAAAGAGACTCTCATACATTAGACAGATACAGATACAGAGAAGACTCTCAGACATTACTTTAGTGAAACTTTAACTGTTTCCGCAGCGCACGCAGTGGAAGCTCTCAAAAAAGGATTAAAACCCCGATTTTGAAACATTCTTAATTTGGTGCTCCGCTTGCATTGGTCTTAGCGTGATGTTATATAGCCTTCCTCGATAAATGGGCTATCTATCACTGAAAGAATTTTTCAAATCGGACCAGTAGTTCGTGAGATTAGCGCGTTCAAACAAACAAACTCTTCAGCTTTATAATATTAGTATAGATACATATATGTATTTAAATTTTGTGGATAAAACAAAATTCAGATCGGTTTTGAGGCCGAGTTTAGTATTCGAATATTTTTATGACATTAAATGAGCTCTCGGGCTTACGAGCGGGATGGTGTTAAGTGTTTACGAGCCAATAGACCTTAAATCGTAATTTCAGCCACTCTCATTGAGTGAGACAAAAGTCGAATTTTAAATTATTTTGTTTGTATTGTAAAGCAAAAAGTGTGACAGTTTCGTTGCAGACAATAGCCGTGGTTTTAGTATTATTTTTTTGTCTTGTACATGGGTATCCGGTACCCACAACTATAAAAAATATTTTCTTAAGATCGTGGAATGAGAGATGTTTAACTTTAATTACCTATTAAAATATTTTTGCAATTCAAATACATATACGTATGTATAGAATTCGCTTCAAGAATTAAAAAAGTTTCTAACAGCTAAGAAAAACTTCTAAATAACAATAAAACTAATATTATGTAAGCTAATAGAGGAATGATAAAACAAACGGCATTCGACGAGAAATAAGTGATAATTCCCGTAAGTTCCCGTATATCAATAATCAATAAAACCGTATTAATAATTCCCGTAAATTTCGCTTCTCACCATCTCCCTGTCTCTAGACAGAATAATAATGAAAAAGGTGATTTTTAAATTGATAAATACAATAGATTTCCAAAAACAGAGATATTCATTGTTTTGACGAAAAATCTCACAGCCCGAAATCGAGTCCTGATCGTGCTCTAAGCCTATAAGCAAATAATCTATACTTAATATTATAAAGAGGAAAGATTTGTTTGTCTGTATTGAATAGGCTCCGAAACTACTGAACCGGTTTAAAAATTTCTTTCACTGTTGAAAAGCTATGCTATCCCCGGGTGACATAGGCTAGATTTATTACATTTTCAAAAAAAATAGGGATTCTTACTGAAACTCCAATAATGTAACCCAATGTGTAAAAAAAATACCTAAAATTCTTTACATCGCGTGCGCTACTTCCTAAGCGAGGCCGGGGCGGACCGCTAGTAAAGAATAAATACAATTAAACCTGATAAAAAAAAAAAGAAATCACCTTGTCGATTTTCATATTCAATAAAATTAAATATATTAATGTTACGTAACAAAATAATATCACTAGTGATTGATATTAAGACACGTTCGACCTTCTCATAGCATTTGTGTATCGTATATCAATGTGCCATGACACGAGATGCTCCCTGCGTTGCATTTATAAGATAAAATGATTACGCGCACGCTATTTGTCTTAGTTTACCTCGTCGCTGATTTTGAACGTGTTTTTAAACCAATGTATTCAATAATTTAATTTAATGTGATTGCTGTTTAACATCTCACAATGGGCCATCAGAGTAGAGTGCATTCTTACTAACTGGAACCACTGCGTTCATCCATAGTGCCCTTCGAGGAAAGGATGGTTAATTGGTCACTGGGGAGTATGTTCCGATCCCCGATCCATTAACAGTGCTTCTAGGTACCACAAGCACCGGTCACCGTCCTCGTCGCATGCGACGGGTTCGACGAAGGGCTCGACGAGCGAATTAACCCATAGACACAGCCCACTGAGTTTCTCGCCGGATCTTCTCAGTGGATCGCGTTTCCGATCCGGTGGTAGATTCTGCGAAGCACTGCTCTTGCTAGGGCTAGTGTTAGCAACACCTCCGGTTTGAGTCCCGAGAGCTCGCCTACACGCTAGGGTATCACTGATATAGCCTCTCAAGGCTGTCAGCATATTTAGGAAAAAAAATCAATATTCAAACATACATTCAATAATAACCATAGTAGGTAATAATCAAACATTTAATAATAACCATAGTAGGTATAATTATTTTGTTATTTAAACTGTTTCTGCGCATCGAGTTAGAATAAACATTATTTAAATGCATACGCGTCATTCCTATCGATAACATCAATTAAACGGGACCAGTTTGAACTCACGGCTCATTAACTTAGATCTTATATCTAATAAAACTCATCATCATTAAAAAAAGAAAAAAAAACCGAAACCATTGTTTACAAATTTTGATACAACTATTGTATAGTTATATTATTCAATAGTCAATTTGAATTTAATGAAATTATTATCCTACAAAACGCTTCATTTACATTTATAAAATTTTTAATGATGTCTTGAACAATCAATTAGGGCTTAATTGGTCGTTTACAAAACTGTTGTATTTTTCGACTGTTATAATTATACGACAGTACAACGGCTACCCTACCCTTCAAACTGAACCGCATTATTGCTTCACGGCAGAAATAGGCAGAGTGGTGGTACCTACCCGTGCGGACTCACAACACGTCCTAGCTCCAATAATTACTCAAATTATAACTTTGGGTGTTTGATTTTTATTACATGACGTTACCCTTTCACCTTGAAAGTCAATCGTGAACATTTGTTAGGTACGTATTTCATTAGAAAAATTGGTACTTTCCTTCGAGATTCGAACACCGGTGCATCGCAAGATACGACGTCTTATCCTTTAGGCCACGACGACTTCAAATAATTTAAAGTTATCAGATTTATGAAATATTATGAAACTAAAATTACACCTCTTAATGCTTAGCTTAGTAAATGAATATTACTTTCTGTTTATGTTAGATTATTAGTTTATTCCTGTTTCGTCTTCGCGACTTACTTTACTCCTATGATGCACAATGAAGCCCTTGCCCAGACTGACATTGCCCCCGGATGCTTACAAACATCTACCTTCAAGAGAACATCAAACAAAACCAACATACGCTACGTAGAATAAGACTCAAAATCGTATAACAAAAGTGATGATTTTAAATTGTAAGCATTCCTGATAAGCGAGAGAAAACCATTTATTAGTCTGCAAGGATCCAACTTTAAACATATTTAGTTGGTCTATCGAAGAGGCTGCCCGTGTGTGTCACTAGTTCTTTATATTCAATATTAGTCATCGTGAATTTTTATAGTACACAACTAATTTGGAAGGTACATGCTTGTGTGAATTAAATATGAGGAATATATTAATGGTTTGTGCCATTTGTATGGTGTTGGCTGTTGGAAACGGTGAGTTTTGTATGATAATCGTTTTGTTGATATGAGGTATGGTTTTAAACTGCTTTTTGGGATAATTCGATTTATCCGATGTCATTATGAGCCCATAATCGAATAGAATAGAAAAACAACTCCATTGTCATAGATCAGTGTTTATGTCGAGATTGCATTAGAGTATCGTAGTTAAGATAATAATATTTATATGATTATTTTTGTTTTGTATTTTGTTCCATTATAATGTGATGGAGACATTTAATTCAGCTTAATAGAAAGATTTAGTTTTTAACTTATATTTAGACTCCTCAGTAGTTTTTTAATCAAAGTTTGAATTGTTTTTTTGATGCGTTAAATTTTAATAGGATCACATACATGAAATCATTTTGAAATCATTTTGGTGCTATACCAGATATCAACACTAAACAAACTACAGAACATTTGTATTTAGAATATGGTGGTTAAGAAAACATAATTAATATTATACTACGGGTAGTAACGAAAAGTGAGAGAACAAAATTATCTATAAATCTTAATTGTGTACTTGAACTAGCTACCGTAAAAACTTAATTAAAGGCATATTATGCTCGTGTAGATTTGCTCAAAACAATCCCGAAAATTATAATGAAGACACGCTAAATGAAAATAAATTAGAATTGTAACATCATGCGGAGGCTGTAATCAAATGAATTCCAATTTTAAATGGGCGTGATCAAAATAACAACTGAATAACGAATTAAAATAAAGCCCGTCGAAGATCTTTTAATTTTAGAACGCAACGTAATCATCGTATTCGTAAATACGGAGTACCTTTTTTTTTTTTATTGCTTAGGTGGGTGGACGAGCTCACAGCCCACCTGGTGTTAAGTGGTTACTGGAACCCATAGACATCTACAACGTAAATGCGCCACCCACCTTGAGATATAAGTTCTAAGGTCTCAGTATAGTTACAACGGCTACCCCACCCTTCGAACCGAAACGCATTACTGCTTCACGGCGGAAATAGGCGGGGTGGTGGTACCTACCCGTGCGGACTCTCACGAGGTCCTACCACCAGTGAACATAATAATAATAAATTCTTCACGGCTGACTTCCACCATGAAGGCAAAACGCCGTTTAATAAAACCGTATACCGTATATATATCACTACATAGTATAAAACAAAGTCGCTTTCTCTGTCCCTATATCCCTATATATGCTTAAATCTTTAAAACTACGCAACGGATTTTGATGCGGTTTCTTTTAATAGATAGAGTGATTAAAGGGGAAGGCTTATATGTACAATACCATCCATTAAATAGTGGAGAAATCAATAATAAATTACAGTTTCCGAAGCGAAGCGAGGGCGGGTCGCTAGTTTGTGTATATTCCGGATTGAAGGGTTAGACTGCTGTTATAAAATACAATTAAAATTTCGAGCTTATATTCGAAGTTCCGGTAACATCGGGTGGAAAATAAAAAATTTAAAGCTAATTTAGCTTTAAATTTTTTATTAAAAACAATGTAGATATTATTATGTTCAAAACGATATTATGCAATTTGAAGTTATGCGAATCGCATTCACGGATACTCTCTGCAGCTCGGTGTCAGGTTTGTCTATAATCTGCGCCAATGTTGAGGGCAAAGGTCACATCTAACAATAGATTGCTAAACAGAAATATATATTTTTTAAGAAATATATGCATTTACTAGATAGTATCTTATTCCTTTTTCGCGAGTAGTGAATATAATTAAAATAAAATTTACGGTACGTCAGATTAAACGGTAAGAACAGTTTTAAGTATAATTCTAGAACATAATTTAAAAAATGTAGGTCTTTTAAGTAAGCCGTCAGCATATGTGCACATCAGCAATATTACAAATTAAATACGCACTGAACTAGCGCAGTGACCCGTAGTGGGTGACCTCCAACAGCAGAAAACGACACCGACACCTAGTTTTAAAATACTCATACAACATTCCCTAAATATGTACCACCAGTAATAATTTTAAGTATAAAATAAGCGGATTTGATAGCGAATCGCGGAGCTGATTTTTATTTATCATATCTGCTTCCAGAGCATCGACGTACACTAAAGTGCACAGAGACGTTTTGAAGCACCGTTATAATAAGCTTACGTCACAATTTGTCATAAAAATGTATCCGTCTTCATAATGGAGAGTATCTATAAAACTGGGTCACGATCGTTGACACGACGCAGATAAGTGACCGTGCACTTGACTCTTAGTTGCTGGTGCGGGTCATGGTGTATACCCACTTGTGTCATATAGTGCACATTCAATTTAAAAGTATCCTATATTTTGCTTTAGATGTCAGCAATTTCAATGTTGACGTCCACAACCAACACGTTGCCTACCGCTGAGAGTTCCTTTGAGAGTGTTGGAAGAAGAACATCACAGGGCTTAGGAAATTTCGTTTCAAGAGTTAAATACAACAATTGAACTAAATATTGGGATAACTCAAAAGTACATTCAGACAGTACATTAAACATAAATTCTCAAATAATAAATGTAGTCAGCCTACCCTCAAATTTAGATATTTTAAAATTGCTATTTAATTGCCAAAATCCCGAGTTCATTCAACTCTCACGAATCAAGAAGTCATTAGAATAACAATTGCAATAGATTATAGATGTTTTGTTAGAGATTACTCATGGGAACTGATTTAATAATTCATTGTTGAGCCATTGTCGGTGCTCAAATAATATATTAAGACCAATTTCATCGTCCTCATTAAGCAAGCAATTTTACGATTTAAATCACGTGTTTATTTCATTGATTTAAAATTTCAACGCCATTTAACGCACACATTAAGTTCCATATACATTCATAAAAAAGTCTATCAATCTTATAATAATTAATTCATAACTTATAATAATTAATTCATAAATAATTCAGTGAATCTTATAATGTCTGTATATAGGTTATCTTTTTATTTATTTATTGCTGAGATGGAAGCCTTAGACAACTACAACTTAAATGCGCCACCCACCTTGAGATATGAGTTCTAAGGTCTCAGTATAGTTCCAACGGCTGCCCCGCCCTTCGAACCGAAACGAATTACTGCTTCACGGCAGAAATAGGCAGGGTGGTGATACCTACCCGTGCGGACTCACAAGAGGTCCTACCACCAGTAACTTATATCTTATATTATATCTTAAATTATGATTCCTAGTTCGCTTGCTCGTAGTATGTCGGTAGCTTTTATAAATCGTAGGTCACATGTTACACTAAAATGCTCCTTGACACATGAGGTCGATGTTATAGTTTTGAGTAACGACCATCTGGAACACAAACTGGAACGCATCGAGGCAATACGAAGCCTACACGTACATAGTCACAACATAAAACTATTAGAAATTAAACTTTCGAACAAGCCTTTGCTTTTAGATGAAAACTAAAAGAAACACACCCACTCGTTTAACGGCCAATAGCTTAATTACCATATCAAGAATGTATTAGACACGCGCCTTATTAGGATAGAACAATTTTATTACTCCATCCCAATTTTAAATTTAATTAATAAATATAAAGAAAATAATAAAAACAACAATGAAAAGCTCTTCGATATTTAACGTTTGTTTTAAAAATTCGTATAACCATTAAAACGGATTAAAAATTATAAGCGCGTTTGATTATTATAAACGAGTCATTGAATATTTGTGCATCACGTCATTGTAATTCCTGTGGAACCAGGATCCACAACTTCTATAACACGAAAGCGGATTTGTCTTGGATACCGCGACAAACAGAAGACAATTGGAGACACACTAACTTAGATTGTAGCTTAAAAGACACTTAGCCAGAAAGTGAGAAGAGATCACTATAAGAATATACAAGAATATACAAGATTTACTGTATCCACGCTGCGAGCAGCCCCCCCTTCATGTCATCCTGCACCCATATCACCCCTGCCCTGTGTGGCAGGAAGATTCTGCCCGGGCAGTGGGGTTCGCCCCGAGGCCCGATCCGTGCCCCCGTAAGGGGGTACGACGACCCCTCTGGTTTTACTGTATTGGAAAAACTGAGAGTTCTGTCTCGTGGTGGAATTTACGTTGTTGGAGCCTATGGACACCAATAACCACTTAACACCAGGTGAGCTGTGAGCCTGTGTGAGTGCTACTGCATTCAGAATGCAGTCAGCATAGTCTGCGGTAAACGCTAAACATCAGGCGAATGTGATCGAGAGCTCGTCTACCAATTTAGCCAACACAAGAAATGAATTAAGTCCATAAGTGGCACATGATAAAAAGTTTATTAATCCCATTGAAATAAAGTGGAAATTTTCTCGAAACAAGAATATAAATTGGTTTCTTAGTTGTTGTAAAACAAGTTTACTTTCTACAAGTTTCTATCATAAAAGAAGAGACATAGATGATAATGTTATAATTTATTAACCTATAGCTCAGTACAATAAAGACGGATATATTTTGTATACAATTAATTGTTTAGTCAAATAAATAACGTAGGTACGTTTTATTGATTGACATTCAACAATAATGAATTACGTTATGCTTATTCAATTTATACTATGTTATTTTTATTAACGAAATATCAATGAATATTCACAACAGTCGATAATTGAATTCCCTGAATTTGTCACACTATTAAATTATTATAATACTATACATAAATTAATTAATTAATTAATGCTATTTAATTAAATAATATCTGCACATACGTGTCATATACGTATGTACAGATATTTTATAAATATGTTGAATTGATTTGGAGATTTTACATTTCTTTTAATTGTAATTGTGATACTCTGATTGATATATTTAATACATCAATTGATACTCTTTTTTAAATGAACAAGGCCTTTGTTTCCATTAACTCCGTCACGCATTCGCATTAATCAGTAATTTCTCGTCCATTTTAAAATAATACTTTTGCGTGTCTCTATTGTAGCAAGAAGTTCTAAAATCTATGGTCCTTCGTGTTTATTATATGTTGTTACAAATAATAAATGTACACAGTTCGATATGTACTTGTAGGGTAAGTACTTTATGAACAGACGTAATGGCGCTAAAATTGAGAATTAGCGTTAATAAAGACAAACCTTTAGTAAGTAATACTTGAGGAAAATTCCTCTTCTTTACTTTATGTTCTTCAATTTTCCTAATTATGAACATCACACATACATTCAATTTCGTAACATTAAACTGAACTCTTGTTTGTATTTTTGTCTTCAAAACCTATAAAAAAGATTTGCATCAGTAAAATGTGTCACGTTTTAAATTATCATATTATTGGACATGGCAACATTCACACTGAATTTAAAACACGTGATTTTTTTAAACAAATTACTAGTAATAAATCTGAGCGGGTGAAGATAATTAAATTTTTTACAAATACCTTTTCAGAGAACACCAAAAATGTTAAGTCTTAAAACCATCGACAAAAACAAAACAATAATACCACTTCATTAAAACATAAAACAGTGAATTTTCCAAACTCATGAAATTCTTTGCAATATTTTTTCTGTAATGAACAAAAACGCTGTGTCTTAAAATTCAAAAGTTATCTTAATTACTACACCGAACCGGATGAAAATGAGCATTATGTACCTAGATTAAATTCAATTCAATTTGCTATACAAACCGACTGTTACAGCGGCTAGGTAGTTTTAGTCTACTGGAAGCTTCTAATAGAATTATTGATTAACTTCATTAAAAGAATTATCTTGTCTATATCTGTTATAATTATTTTATTGTTCGTCCAATATTCGAAATTCGGCTAGAATAACTGAATCAAGATTGAAATGTATTTATGTATGAGATTTTTTTATTGTCTTATTGATTTTTCTTGCGTAGAGGAAGAAAAGAAATGTTTCCTTTTTTTTTATAAATTAGCGCTAAATCTCGGTGACATAAAAAAAAAGAAAGTCAGTTCACAAACTGAGCTAAAATTGTTATTGAGCCGTTTTATCGAAAATTAAATAAATAGGATTTGTATTTGACTATTTATTTAAGTTTTTAATGACCTTAGGTAACTACAGAAAAAAAAGAGTTTTTATCTCCATTAACAATAGAAATTAAATTTATAAACTAATAAGAAGAGCCCACTTAGAATTAAAGGGGGCTGCCATGGCCCACAGACATCATAATGTGGGTTTCAACCATCCAGCTTGATGCACGTGGTCTCTAAGCTCTAGAGCTCTTATGAGCTATTATTAGTTGTATTATTAGTCATGCATCCAGCTTAAAGGGTGAAAAAGCTGACTGCTTCGCGACAAATTAGAAGAATGATGTCATTTAGCCGAGCGGGACCGCAATAATAGAGATTAATATATCAGTTTTCATTTAATTACACGATAATTTATTTTAATTATAGCATTGCCAAAAGTAATTACACAAAATATAATTATTGCGGGTTTGATTTTTAATATACGATGATATTTCTGCGCCGTGGTAGTCCCCGGTCCTTTGTAAACGTTTCTTAGTCAGTATTTCATTATTTAGTACCCAAAAAAACTGCTTGTGAGATTTAAACACCGCATAAACCAGTACAATAGTATAATAGCTCGACACGAATACACCGCGCGTTTGATTCTTCAGGCCACGACGTCTTTACAGACATTTATTGTATTTTCCTGGAATTTTTGAGGTATTACATTCAAATAGTTAGACCTTTATTTATTGAAATCGTATCCTAAAATGGTTGCAAAGTTTCTAAAACGTACCAATACCATTTCGGGTTTTAATTTCGAAAATTATAACTTAATAATACTATTTCACGTATACCATATAGATTATCAATTTTTTTCTTTTATTAGCAAGCTATGAAATAAAATAAATATATAACTTACTTATTGTCGATTGTTTAAAAACGATACTGGTGTCAAATTATTGGTATTCTGCTCTTGATTCTAGTGAAATTAATTGCAGTACTAGCAAGTAATATGAACGAAACAAAGAATTGGAAATACAGAGAAGACAAATTAAAATATTAGAATTATTTAAACAAACGACTTGTTAAGTATTTCTAAATACTTCGATTGCGTACGTTTAAACTTGTTAGTCGCTATATTATAAGAATAAAAATAATCTATTGAAACCTAACGCTAATGAATGTAATCAAAAATATTCTTTATTTTTACCCAATTATATAAATAAAATGTTGTTTCAAAACTAAATGATAACATTATAAAATTTTCATCGGCTTTTGCGAATCTTTTTTATGATTAAAACTATTTTGTCTCTTCAATCTCGCCTTAATTATTTTCATTTTATTAATTCCTTCGCTTGGAATAATTTACTATTTTCGTCCTGACGGTCGTTCGAATTTTTATTACGTTTCAATATTACAGCGACATTAACTAGCTCATTCAACATTATCAATTGGTCCTCTTTAATCCCCAAATACTATGTACTTTCCTACTGACCCTATGCTCATTCATATAGCCAGCGTATAAGCCAACTGACAGAGTAAAATATTTAATCAAATAAACATATAAATAAACATAGCAATTACTGGCAAACAAAATCAGAAATAATGCAATTAAAGTGTAACAGAAGTTTGCATGCAAACTATTCCTCCGTTAATAAATTAATTATCTACAATATAATACTATAGAACTGCATATAGATTTAACAGATAAAACAATAGTTCACTTATTATTAATACCAGACTAACATCATTAACGAATTTTACAAATGTATTATTTATTTATTTTTGTGACAAATCGATACTGCGTATTTGCCTGGTCTCATTTAATCTTAGTCATTGCCTTGTCATAGTACATGCACGAGCCGTGAACATTTTCAGTCTGCCTTCGGAGGTTTCGTTGTCAAATCGTCCGCCATTATTTAATTCATCAGGTAATTCCAAATTTAAATTGTTAATTAAAACCTTTATGTTTATCTATAATAATGTAACGTATTGGACAATTATCAAATGTCAAACAATTCATCAGTCATGTCATTTTGTTAACGTTGTTATAGGGTATTTAAATCGACTCGTCTATAGACCAATAGATGCTCGCGCATTTCTAGAACATTCTAAATTGTGTTTTACAAGTACATTATACACACGACTTTTAGTTAATGTTTTTCATTCCCCGTTTGCGCGTTCGGTATTGTATTCATTGTTCAAGGTGAGATCGGTTACATTACTTATTGTTTACATCGTTTACATTGATTTCATGAATACAATACTTTCCAAAATATTTTTAAGCTGTTATTAATATAATACATATATTAATAATATAATAATTAGCTTTAGAAAACTTTTGTTCGTAATTAATTAAATGCAAACAATTACCACATCACTAATTACCACATCACAGAAAACCAGTTAATAAATTTAATATACTATAATGGTTACTCCCTTATCTAACATAATATATAAATGACAAAGATCTTGAATTGGCTTGTTTTTTGGTAAGCTTAATACATATTCTTGTTTTTTATGTTCTTTATTACTATTAATACTAATAAGCTGAACACGATATTGCGCAGACTATTTAAAGTCAAGCAAGTGGTGCGTAGACATTCAGTTATCTACTTAGCTAGTTACTACTCTAAATGTGGGTCAAACATTACTATTACAGTACTGAAGGCGGAATATTTTGTTTTTTTTTAATTTCCGTATAGTCGGACGAGCATACGGCCCACCTGATGGTGAGTGGTTACCGTTGCTCATGGACTTTAGCAATGCCAGGGGCAGAGACAAGCCGCTGCCTACCACTTAATACTCTCCACAAGCCTCGTTTGAAGTCAGTTGGGTAATAATGATAACTAATGGTCGCCCAGTGGTCGAAATTCGAACATATTAATTGAAATTATAAGTTTGAACATTATTATGTTTCTATTATCAAAGTCTATACTTCTACAATCACAGATTTTACCAATTCCAACTACTTCACTACACTCTAGACAAATAATTAAAGACAAATAATATTAATCTATTTTCAATTTGACCACATACTTTAACATAAACAAAAGAGCATATAGGCGTGTGTGTATCAAATACATTGTAGTGTGTGTACTATTTTGTGCATAATTTTAAAATAATATTATCTTTGCACTCCTTCTCTATATAAACTATAACTGTGGGAAAATTCAAACTCCTTCGTCCGCGGAATTTTCGTAAAAAGGGGTACAATGTTTTTGCTTCACTTATTAATATATAGATAATAACCATGGACAAGTCACACTGTCATCTGGTCGCAAACTATGCATTACCGGTTGTTATACCTATATATGTATTCCTCTCACATTACTCCTGTCCTGTCTTGCTTACTACATCATTTACTAATTGTGCTGTTTTGAGATCCTAAATATGTTTATCAATAAGGTTCATAGTCTGAATGACTCATTTACTAATTGTTTAGTAAATATTATTTGTGTATATATTGCCTTTCTCCTTGAAACTCAGGCGTTCGACGTCAATCTTCAAACTTATAACATCTTAACTTTGTTCGTGTAACATCATATTCTTGTAAAGGATAAATAAATTCAGTGTGAATTAAAATAGACTTTTTTGTTTATAAACTACAAAACTGCTCACCGCGTATTACGGTACTATGGGAATCATAGACTGGTTTACATACTTACATAGGTATATAGGTTCAAATATTATGTAACTATATTAAGAAATTAAGCACTCAAAAAAAAAACAGTAGATAAGGGAAACTAGCCCACGACCCTCGTAGATTGAGGTAACAGCTACGTAGTGCTAAGTTCGGGGTCAACTATTTTGACTAATCAATAATTACATAATCAATATAACCAAAATAATCGGATCAAATATTGCCATTCAAATTAACCTTCTGGCTCTGACATGAATTTCATTCGTCGATGTTACATAACACTGCATTCATAGATTATACACTTAATATATTACTGCATTTGTGTGTCAACATTTTCTTCGTTAGACGAAACTAAAAAGAGTCCTACATAATTGACAAGTCAGAGCCACCGTTGCCAAAAAGTGTGTATTTAAATATAACATAATAAATAAATGATACAATAGCATAGTGACTTCCACCTCAGCATTCGTAGATAATACACATAAATTGGACAAAGATAAGCAACTCAAGCACTTAACAAAAATGTTTACGGGCGTCGGCAACTAGATGGCTTCGCTTCGATTAGTTTCTCATTGCTCCTGTAGATATTAACATATTAAATATCCTATATTTTATTTTTAGTGAAGTATTTTGTAAATTTTCCGAATCCACAAATTGGTAACATTTAACCAATTTGTCTATAACAAATGAAGACTTGTATGATTTATAATTTTTTTAATTTTCTGTGTTTAGGTATACAATAATGAAATGCCTTAACTGTAACAACATATAAGCTTAGGCGCATCCGTTACAAGATGACGATAGTTTCCATACAAAAATATATTTGACTCAAAGTATCGCAGCTCAGGGCCCTGATTCGTGTTCTCATATATCTATTGATTTTATAACGGTACCCATTTAACTCCAAATAAAAAAAGGTAGCCCGTGAGCTAACCCAACCACGTAATAAAAAAAAGAAGTTAAAATCGCCTGTCATTCAACATCGACGGCTGTAAAATACTTTTTGTCCTTTTTTTCTATACACCCATTCACAATACAATCAGTCGTATTATTCTTAGTAGAACTTAAATTAAAATTCACAATTGTACTATGTATAAACATTAAAGATGTAGTCGTTTCAATTTGTTTGAATATTTACACGCTTCTGTACAAAAGGCTGCGCGTGAATCATGACTCAATATTATTTTTAAATCAGACATTAAGTGTTACATTTGATCTACTCAGTCTGTATTTAAGTAGGTGCTTCAACTCGTAGCCTAGTGGAATTTGTTTCTCTCGTATTATTTATTATTATTATTATTATAGTTGTTTCTCTCGTATAAGATATCGCAAGTTCGAATCTAGGTATTTTAATATTGCTCTGAAACACTTGACGTGAAAGTCGTCGTGGCCTAAAGGATAAGACGTCCGGTGCATTCGTATGTAGCGATGCATCGGTGTTCGAATCCCGCAGGCGATTACCAATTTTTCTAATGAAATACGTACTAAATAAATGTTCACGATTGACTTCCACGGTGAAGGAATAACATCGTGTAATAAAAATCAAACCCGCAAAAATTATAATTTGCGTAATTACTGGTGGTAGGACCTCTTGTGAGTCCGCACGGGTAGGTACCACCGCCCTGCCTATTTCTGCAGTGAAGCAGTAATGCGTTTCGGTTTGAAGGGTGGGGCAGCCGTTGTAACTACATATACTGAGACCTTAGAACTTATATCTCTTAAGGTGGGTGGCGCATTTACGTTATAGATATATATGGGCTCCAGTAACCACTTATCACCAGGTGAGCTGTGAGCTCGTCCACCCATCTAAGCAATAAAAATAAAAATGAGTTTTAGGTTGATAGATAGGTACTGTGAAGGCAATGGTTAATTTTTACGGACACAAGCTACGTGAGGATTTTATAAATTCGATTTCATTTGAAACTTTCACTAGTTAAAATGATTTTTTCAATGAAATGACGATAATGATTGATAATGGAAGAATAATAATTTAATAATGATTCAAATAATATATTTTATTTTGTGTTTGTGGGATTAAGAGGCAGAATAGGAGAACTATCTCCGAGTAAGGTTGTACAATTAGACATTATTTGAAGGTTAGGTTTTTAAAGTAACATTATAATTTTCTGTATTTTAAGCCTCTCCGGATCAAAAACGAATGAGACAATGTACCGTTGTGAATTGAAACGTAATAAATAAAAAGGTCATATTAAAAAAACACAAATATATATGTACTCTAGAATTGAGAATGCGACAGACCTATTAACTATATATTAGACAGGATGTTCCTAAAAGTTTCAAATCCACCGCGTGTGCATTATACGCGTTCTTAAATATTACTTAAAATTCAAATAGCTTAAGAAAAACTGGCTGATGACGAACAAAAATTAGGTAATTTTCGTTAATTTAGAAGAACACATATTCCCGCGTTAATTCAGATGTTACAGCGATAAATATTTCAAAAATTGGGTTTCGAGGAAGTGACGGAAATACTTGGGTTGGACTAAGCGCAGTTTGCAGTTCTTTTTTTCCCCCCTACCTAATCGTTGGTAATCTAAGGGGCTATTCCAACTTCACGCGGACTGGTAAATGAAAATATAGTTCTATACCCCGGTGAACATATTTTTTGTTTTTTTTTGTCCACTGTTAGACCGTAAGCCCCTTTGCCGTAAAGGCAAGTGATCCACTGTGCACCGGCATTAGAAATGTGACAGCCTAACTAAATGAGATGCAAACCTTTATCAACGCGTTGATTCTTATTGTTTAAATTACACGTTAAATTATATTTATCGGAAAAAACGTATTCGGCAGAACTTACGGTTGGTGATGAAGTTCAGGCACTTATTGATTACCAATTATGTGACTAAAGAGATTCAAAACTCCTGGTATTAAAAAAAAGAAGTGTGTTGTCGTGGGACACCGGATAGGAACGAAGTTCCTTATTATAAAAATATTAATTTAAAGTTCTATTCGAGGTTTAAAGAAAATAAAACTGGAGGTTTCGCAACAACGCACTGTCATTCGGTAACGTGCGAACTTATTGTGGTACATACACTTCATTCACGGTTGTTTGCATAAGAGTTAGTGTATTGCGCAAACGAAAGCTCTGAGATCGTGGTCAATGAATGTTAAAAAAATATGGTATTTTTTGTACGTTATTACAAAGTTAACTCGTATACTGTGTTCATTAATTACTAATTTGCACGTTATGACAAAGTTAAGTCGTATACTGTGTGCATTACTAATAAAAATTTTACGTTACGGACTTTTTTCCCGGTTAGAGTACCCCTTCGCATCGTCAAATAAGGAACGTCGTTCCAAAAAAAAAAAACACTACAGAAAATGGTGTATTGAATTACATGACCTATCTTTCACAAATATACAGACTCCAACTGAACTTCGTCGGACAGTAAACAGTCTATATCGTGAAATACCAGAACAACACACAATAATACATATCGTTTGGGTTTTCCCGATATGAATGATCTCAGTTTTTCCAAGACAGCGCTATTAGATTAATTTGATTCAAGTTTGGAGATCTTGATTATGTTTAGGCACTAGTCACGTGTGTTGTTGTGTTGTTACATTTGTTTGATTTTAAAATCAAATTATTCATTAATTGTTTTCCATTTAAATACTTTTTATGAAGAAATTGAAACTAACCTGCTGGTTCGTGACAAATCAATTCAACAAAATTAATTTCAACGTGATAGATAGGGGGTTTGGAAAAAATTGAAAATAATAATATAATAGTTAATATTAATTTAGAGATAATATAGCTAATATAACAAAAAATATAGTTAAACTTTATTTTGAAGTGAAAAGTTCTTTAGAATCGTTGTGATTTCAAACCGGATGCAACGGAAAAAACGACAGGCAAGAGACACAAATACAAAAATGTGTAGGATGAAGCCAGCAAAGAATGAGACAGAAATATACATACTATTTAATACAGCGCCATCTGTGAGATTTTTTAATACTAACGTGTGTATGAAAGCTCTTGTAGTGAATTTTAATTTAGGATTATACGTGAAATTAAAATATCAATTCACAGAGGGCGCTACCTTACAATTATTTACTAATGACAAAATTTTACATATACTTAAGACGTTTAGGATAATTGTATTTTAATTTTGGAAGGTTTCACTTCTACCACGTGTGAATTGCACACATGTTTTTTTTCCATTCTTTTAAATAGTCTCGATAACATCGACAATCACTTCAAAATAAAATCCTGCTGTAAAAATACTGTTTTATTCAATTTCGATTCCTAAAATTTAAGTTCTTGTGTAAAAAGCTAAATATTTGTTATAGAATTAGCAACTTGTCGTCAATGACTTAAAATATATCACTTACCTTTTTAGCTGACCTTTTGTTTGACTGTATATATTTTTCATTTATATTCACCGATTTCTTCGTAATTTCTGGACCCATTTAAAATATTTTTATTGTTTAAAAGAATATACTTTCAAGTTCCAATGGATTTGTTTAATTAATATATTTCACAGTTACTGAGAGTTACGCTAATAGTGACCTCAGGACATTTAGATACCGTTCTCGTCGAACCCGTCGCTTGTGACGAAGGGCTCGACGAGTAAATTAACCCTCAGGCACAGCCCACTGAGTTTCTCGCCGGATCTTCTCAGTGGGTCGCGTTTCCGATCCGATGGTAGATTCTGCAAAGCACGGCTCTTGCTAGGGTTCGTGTTAGCAACGTCGTCAGGTTTGAGCCCCGTGAGCTCACCTACTAGTTAAGGCTACGCTGATATAGCCCCTCAAGGCTATCAGCTTAGGTAGGAAAAAATAAAAATAGATACCTAATTCATCCATCGTATGCAGAAAACAATTAACATAATTATTTTTTTCTTCAGCTCTACCCAACAACAGGGGAGTCGGTGCCTTCGCGTATCAAGATTCATCAGGCAATAGGTACGGCGGTACATACGGCCTGAAAGACGGGGCTGTCGTCGACAAACAAGGCGACTTTCCTCCAAATTTCCAACCCGAGTCCTTCCAAGACTTGGATTATTTCTTCCCTGAATATTTTAGAAACTTCGAAAACCTGTTACGAGAGTAAGACCAATATATTTATATTCAACTGAGGCTTCAGGTGGTGGTAGCCGGTGGTCGGTAATCAATCTTATAATTTATATAGGGCTTAACTCACGATCGCTATGTTTTGGTTTTTATTTGTCCTAAAACTCAATAGCTCGACTCAACTTGTTGCTTATAGAACAAGCCCGAAAATGGCGGTGATGGAAATAACCAAAGTACTTAATTAATTAAATCGTTTTCTTCATTTCACCCAAAACATTTTATATTATTATTAATTTTAATATATGTTTTTTAGACCATTTTTCAGATTCACCCCCATCAGGACGAAGTCATTCTTTCCATACACACCACTACGTTTCGAACCATTCAGACCATTTCCATCATATCCACAGAGGTAAAATTCAAAAAGTTCTTATTTAAAAATTAGGCATGTTCATTTTCTATATATATATATACATATATATATGTATTACCAATTAACTGGGCTATATTGATTAGTTCTTGCAATTTATCTTTTGTATTCTTTGAGAGATAGATTTTATGTTATTACAGGGCGTTCAGCTCGAACATCGAGGCCCAAAGGCTGGCGTTCGAAGCCGCGCAAAAAGCGTTCGATTTGACATCGAACCAGGCTGGTTATATTCCCGGTTTTGACAGGTTCCCGATATTTAATTTCCCATCGCCCGGATTCACCGACGAACAGTTCCCCGCGATGCAGAACTATCCGAATCAGTTTGGCGCGTTCGCTGGAGCCGCGGCTGGCCCGGGTTTCAGTCACCAAGTTGCTTCCATTAATCCCCCTAATCCGGTAAGCTGTGTTGAAACTTTTTACTTTCGTTGCCTTAAAAGCTGCTTTTGTGAATAGTTGATGATACCACCAATTTAATAGTGAGTGATCATCGTCGATCGCAGATTATAGACTTACTCAGGACACATTGTCGCTGTATAGTGTTGAAGAATCTTCTTAGATACTCAATTAAAGAGAGTGATGTACGTCATAAGGCTCAGATAACACTAAAGGGATCGCCGGATGGTACGTTGCAAAAAAGATCTGTGGAACCACTGTCTTTAACGCAGTGGTGATGAAAGCATGAATCCGGTATTGTAACAGGCAATGCCATGGTAAAATGTATTTAATAAAATACCAAACAAAACGCAGAAGCGTTATCTCTAATACTTGTTTCATTTTCTTCAATTTAGCAATTTGCGTTTATCCATGAATTAATTAGGCAGTATAGGTTATTTATAAGTGTTTATAAGTTACAATAATTAACCTCCAGTCGAATTTGCAGCAAGATTGTCTTGACCTATTTTTTGTTTACTAAATAAGACGTCGAGGACTAAAGGATAAGAGGATGCCCACTGAGTTTCTCGCCGGATCTTCTCAGTGGGTCGCGATTCCGATCCGGTGGTAGATTCTGCGAAGCACTGCTCTTGCTGGGGTTAGTGTTAGCAAATTCTCTGAGGTTGAGCAAGTGAGTTCACTTACCCGTCCGGGCCGGAGCTGGAATAGCCTCAGGCTACAAACGAAGAGGTTGGATAAAAAAGATAAGACGCTTGGTGCGTTCGTATCGAGCGATTCGGCTATGCCGATGTTCGAAGGCTGCGGGCAGATGTACCAATTTTTCTAATGTAATACGTACTTATAAAATTTTCACGAATGGCTTCCACGCTGAAGAAAATAACATCGTATAGGAAAAATGAAATCCGAAAAAAAAATTTAAGGGGGGCAGCCTTTATGCTCTAAAAACTTAAATATAGAACTCATATCTCAAGAGGGTTGGTGGCATTTACGTTGTCCATGTCTATGGGCTTCGGTGTCCACTTAATACCGGTGGGCTGTAAGCTCTTCCATACATAGTAACAATAAAATAATAATAATCGATATCGTAATCTGTATGTGTGATCAAGCCCCGTGATATCATGACCCATTGTTTATTATCCTCGTGAGCATCTTATCCTTGCGATTATCAGACACGTCATCTTTCTGTTAAAATCTAAATAAACAACCAAAGGCGTTGTATAAAAACGTTGCTCCTACCTACATTGACTTTGAAGGACGGTGACTACAAAAGCGGTTGCTAACCATACAATTAGTGTTTTTTTCTAAAGCATTCGTGATATAAGCTCCTCAGAGTTTTATGGATTTTGTAATTACCGTTCAATTGAAAAGTTAAGCCAGATATATGGAGGTAGCATGGAATAAAGATGTAAATTCCATAGTACATGGAATTCTTGTTTAAGACTAGACGATATGTCCTCAGTTACTTATTTATCTATCGCGGTACCTACCCGTGCGGTGCTCCCATTAGTGAAACATTGTTAAATCAATCATTTGGTTAATATTATTTCTTATTATTTAATACTGTTCAGGGGCTTATCGACAATATGATAAAGGCTTTTAAAATTTTGCGTTTCTGTCGAAACCACGTAACTACTTGAGGAGGGAATAATTAAAGTAGGTACTAATTTTTTTTATTGCCTAGGTGGGTGGACAAGCTCACAGCGAACCTTAACTGGTCACCGGGGCCCATAGATATCTACAACGTATTTGCCGCCACCCACCTTGAGATATGAGTTCTAAAGTCTCAGTATAGTTACAACGGCTGCCCCACCCTTTAAACCGAAACGCATTACTGCTTCACGGCTGAAAGAGGCAGGGTGGTGGTACCTACCCATGCAGACTCACAAGAGGTCGTACCACCAGTAATTACACAAATTATAATTTAGCGGGTTTGATTTTTATTATAGTAAGCGGCACGTAAGTTGGCAAGGTTTTGGTGTAGTGGGGGTAATGTCGCGCATAGTGCACATTCCAACAAAAAAATTGTCACTTTTATTGCCCGCATATAATTTAATTTTATTTTATTTAATTTTTTATTTGCCATAATTTGTATTTAAGCCGGTTTGTTTAGAAGGAAGTTAAAGAAAAGAGAGGAATTCGTGAAGTGTATTAGGTGTTATAAATAAAACACAATTATAAGTTAAGAAGTTTATTTAAAAAAATATACTTAATATTAAAAATTATGTGTCGCCGTCGTCACTATCATTTTCTAATATGCTACCCCTTGGATTAAATTTATGGTAGCACCTGAGCTGGTGGAAGGAGTTGGCTCCTCATCGTTGACATAACGAAGAGTCGCTGTCGTCACTGGCGTAAATAATAAAACGCTCAGTGACTGAATCGACTATATGGTCATTGGTGTTTGGTCCTGGCATTGCAAACAAATTTAAAAGAATAACACTCGTAACAAAAACTAAATTTAAAACAATAATAACAACTCGTAACAAAAACTCAATATAAACAAAGGGTTCCTACAATTTAGTAGGCGCATGTGTAATCAGGAGCGAATGGAACGTGGACGCGGTGCAGGAGGGGAGGGTCGACTGATCCACCAATTGCGCGCTCGGAACGGTGCTACGTCTTTCCCCGCGTCCCGCTTGACAACCAAAGAGACCTAAAAAACGACTTCTGCGCATCTAACGACTCTTACCAAGTTACGTGCCGGGGACTATACACGATGTTATTTCTTCACCGTAAAAGTCAACCGTGAACATTTGTTAAGTACGTATTTCATTCGAAAAATTGGTACCCTCGTTGCATCGCTCGATATGAATACACCGGACATCTTATCCTTTATAAGGCCACGACGACTTCAATAATTTAATTGTAATGATATTATTATGTCCGTCTTGTACATATAATATAATATAGCGTAGCTACTCCTCTTTGAACAGTTTCGGCAATGACAATCACGTATTTTTTTAATTGCTTTGTTCCATATCTTCGTTTTGCATTGTGTTAAGTAATTACAAAATTATTCGTAAGCACACAAAAACGACACGTAACTTCATATTAATCGCTGCAGATAAATGTAATCTATCTTCTGTGTGTGTTGTTCAATTGTTTATTCGCATACTACCTTTTTAATCATAAATAGGATTTCGACACGGACACGCCGAATAGTCGTGACTAAAACGTTTATTAAATTTAAATGAGCTTCATTTTTATAAACATATTTAATACGATTTAAACGTAGCATATAAATATTAATCGTGGGTTATTCTCGTCTCATTAGATCTGTGAAAAAGTTAATTGGCAGTATAACGTATTGTCCTGTTTAAAAACATATGTCCTGTAAAAAAGTTATATGTCCTGTATGTTTTTTTTCGAGGTACCTATTATGTTTTGTTCAGCTCGATTAAGATTTTACGTCAACTTGAATAATCTTTTCAGAACCAAAGATGTTTATATATCTTGTTGTTTCGGTAATATTTAAGATAAGTTTGCATGTGCCAATGTAAAATTAAATCAGGCTATAAAACATGCTGGTGGTAGGACCTCTTGTGAGTCCGCACGGTTAGGTACCACCGCCTTGCCTATTTCAACCGTGAAGCAGTAATGCGTTTCGGTTTAAAGGGTGGGGCAGCCGTTGTAACTACACTGAGACCTTAGAACTTATGTTTCAAGGTGGGTGGCGCATTTACATTGTAGATATCTATGGGCTCCAGTAACCACTTAGCACTAGGTGGGCCGTGAGCTCGTCCACCCATCAAAGCAATAAAAAAAAACATGCAAAGAACTAAGCGCGTCGAAGGCGACAAGTATATTTGATGGTGAATCAGTCATGGCTGCTCATGAATATCGGTAATAGCAGGAGCATGGCCAAGCCCTTCAATTGTCTCAATGTCTTTTACGAAATATTGACTTATATCTTTTTTTTTCCTACCTAAGCTGATAGCATTGAGAGGCTATTTCAGCATAACCTTAAGTAGTAGGTGAGCTCACGGGGCTCAAACCAGAGTGATGCTAACACTGACCCTAGCAAGAGCAGTGCTTCGCAGAATCTACCACCGGATCTGAAACGCGACCTACTGAGAAACTTAAACTCAGTGGATTGGACTTCTATCAGACATCGAACGTAGCATCAGTAGCTTCAGAACTCACAACTAGAATGACGCACCTCCTATGCAATTTAAACACTACAGTGTCTTAAATTTTGGAATTTCTCTGATAATCATTTATTTTGACAGAACATGCCCAATGTGAACAAGTATACGAGCTATTCTGGTGCTCAGCCAAACGACGGTAATCAATTCGTCAGTGTCTCGTCTTCTTCGTACTCCTCGTCTGTGAACGACAACGGAGAGGTCAAGAATCACAGAGCTGCAGAAACAGTTGTCAATAACAACGGAAAAGTCACCAAGTATAAAGTCGAAAACTAAACTCACAAGATCTCAATTAAAATAAAATTTCTCTATGCAAATTTTCAGCGATTCACGTTAATTTTCAAATGTTCGCATAATAAAATATCTACTACATACCAGCTTGATTACATTTTGGTTTTTAAATTTTCAAAAATAATTGCTAAACATTTTCTAATATCCAATTTTATTCAATATAATATTTAATTATAAAATTACACGTTCGAATTTTTTTTTAACTGATCGTTTGGATTTGAGAACCCAAAGCTGAAAATTGATTTATAGGAATGAGATAAGAACTAATAATGTTAAACTATGAAAAAACTATAACGATTTAAACG
Source organism: Bombyx mandarina (assembly GCF_003987935.1). The sequence continues at coordinate 1,230,279 of NW_021011527.1, read as the reverse complement.
ACCTTAACGCTGTTGTTGTTGTCAAAATCTCGGCCGAATTAAAGTATTTTTGTTATGTATTTCAAATTGGTAAAATATAATGTAATTAAATATTTTGAGTCTTTGTTTTATTGTAACAACAAGTATTCTTGCCTGAATTACTTTTTCTGTATAACAAAAGAAGATCCAATTCCTTAAACTGTTCTATTATTACAGTTTTGAACACGACTTTGGGTTTTGCAATACTGTCGGCATCGTTCTTAGAAGAACACAAGAAGCTTAATTTGATACAGTTTTAGAGCAATTGTCTTTCAATGATATTTCGAAGATGGTTTTTTTATGGCTTAGATGGGCGGACGAGCTCACAGCCCACCTGGTGTTAAGTGGTTACTGGAGCCCATAGACATCTACAACGTAAATGCGCCACCCACCTTGAGATATAAGTTCTAAGATCTCAGTATAGTTACAACGACTGCCCCGCCCTTCAAACCGAAACGCATTACTGCTTCATGGCAGAAATAGGCAGGGTGGTGGTACCTACCCGCGCGGACTCACAAAAGGTCCTACCACCAGTAAATGGTGGTAATGGTAATTTAATCTGGCATAAAAATTTATCTTACAAAGCTATTTTATCGTGTGCCAGTAAAATCTTACTAAGCTAACTCCTTTTTAGATATAGACATTCGGTCACTTCATTCTTGTGTCAACCAACCAGAAATCGAATCACATGGACTTAGATTAATTTATTACTATAAGTAAAATTTGTATGTACAATAGGTTATAGTAGGAGCATCTACAGAAATCTAAGACCTCATTTTGCTTCAACAGGACTTAGTGTATGTACATTGTTATATTCTCCATCCATATGCGGTTCGGGTTGTTGACACCTATTAATAACACCTCAACCATTCTTAAAGAGCGTCAAACGCTATTTGAATTCTTAATCGTGGGAATCGCTTCTATTGAAATATAACCGCTACTGTTATTTTGAAAAGCCTTGTAAATTCATTGTTTTTGTGATAGTGCGCAATCTTTCTGACATTTCGTTATTAATACGTTTGCTTGAATGGAATACGTTTAAATAGATAAACATCAAGCCTTTGTTCTATTTGGAATATATTAAAGCCTTTTTTGTAGTTGTAGCTGAGTTCAGACTAAAACCTTTTTTCAGGTGTTTGAATCACATCCTTTGGTTAATATTAAATTGAATAATTTACAATTGCAATGCACCCAATGAAATCTATAAGTAAGGCAAATATATTTAGAATATAATAGTTTCAATCAATTGTAAATTTATGAAAAATGTGAACAATTCTGGTTCAATAGCATTCCGCTCATATTTATCTCATAGCCGTTCGAACTTAGAATGAATTTTATGATCAATCTATGCTTTGTTACCAACGAATCCCAGTACTTTGTATTATTTTAAATAAATAGATTTTAAAACCACTTTTTGTGGCATGTATTTTCCAGTTTCAAACTATACCGACCAATGAAAATAAGTAACTTTTTATTTCTGACATTCACTTGATAATAAGTGCTCTTAACAAAACGAACACGTAACGGATTTAAATGACTTAATCCATATTTTTAAGTACTTTAGAGGAATATTTATTTAAGACAGCTGTAAGATCTCACTACGCCATATACATATATGCATATTGAGATTATGCAATATATATTTTTTAAGCAGATTCGTAACAGTATCGTTCAACAAAACAAAAATCTAGTATTAGGATGTTTGGAGTCCACTTCTTTATCTAAAAACTCAAAGGCCGTAGCTAGGATTTGAGCATTATTTTTGTAGGGTGCAGGTGAAGAAGAGCTCTAATATAAGCATGTTGCAAAAACTTTTGACTTTATTTCCTTACTATTACTTTTGTGTGCTCATTAAACAGAATCTGTTACTTCAAATAGTTCTGTGGTTTTGTTGATAGGTTTTAAGAAAACAGGACATCTGCTAGTATCCAACAAGCTTAAATTAGTTAATGTGTTTTTAAAATTTTGCTGGGAAGTCATCTATGCTGCTGTCTTCGACAGGTTGTTATTTTCAACGCAATCCATTTTAAGACAAAATTTCAGGCTTCAAGATGGGTACTAACCACAGTATACACGACGTGTGACATTCTAATCTATTTGTAAATCTGTTTATCGAGACTACAATATGTATTCAATGCATCAGCATAGAAAATGATATCACACACATTTAACATGTGCATTTATTCAACATCCATATCGATCTATAATACAAAAGGAAATACGAAACTGCTTATCAAATAGTCACTAATAGTGCTTAGTACTTGGACTATTCAAAGGTCTTTTAAAATATTTCTTATTTTCACACAATACTATATTTCAAGAAAGAATTTTAATCACTTTTGAACCACAGTCTTCGGAGAAAAACAATAAGATGAAGGAAATAAGGATAACCGAACATAAATAATAAAAATACTCAGTGCACAATTACGTACATACGACTCATGATGTACCTGTAGCTATACAACCTCTGCCGCATCTCAAGGTCGACGAGATAAAATCGGTAAGGTTTTTTTTTCTACAAACCATTACGGATGCGAGATGAACAAAAACAATGGGACGCGTCCATTAGTTTAATTTCGCCAATTTACCGTCTAACTTAATCTTTGTTGTTGTTGTTTCTTGTTTCCAATTATTTCTTTGCTGTGCACATCCTCCTAAACCCAGTCCATTCGACAGCTCCATGCATTTCTTACAATAAAAATCTTTGACGCTATCTTCAGCTATTCTTCTATGCAATTTATTCTCATATGCTGCTCTATCAGCATTTCTACCGATGTTGTAAGGCACGCCCTGATTCCAATTTATGTTATTGTAAATGCTTGAAGGTCTCCACTGCGACGGATTCATAGCTACACTAGGATATAAATCGTATTGATCTCGTATGTTACGATTAACGAGCGTCGATTGTGGATATTCTGTATTTTTATATCTTGTATCAGGCGCTCTAATTTGAGTAGTCTCAACAGCTTTGTAACCGGCTATGATTGGTACTTCACCGCTATCATCTTTCTTTTTATAGTTATTGTCGTATGACAACGTCTTGATTATACCCCTATCTGTAAGAATAAAGAGTAATGTGAAATATTACAGGTTTAGGAAAACGTTCCGACGTTTGAAGTCGTCGTGGCCTAAAGGATAAGACGTCCGGTGCATTCGTGTGTAGCGATGCACCAGTGTTCGAATCCTGCAGGCGGGTACCAATTTTTCTAATGAAATAGGTACTCAACAAATGTTCACGATTGACTTGAAGGAATAACATCGTGTAATAAAAATCAAACCCGCAAAAATTATAATTTGCGTAATCACTGGTGGTAGGACCTCTTGGGAGTCCGCACGGGTAGGTACCACCACCCCGCCTATTTCTGCCGTGAAGCAGTAACGCGTTTCGTTTCGAAGGGTGGGGTAGCCGTTGTAACTATACTTGAGGCCTTAGAAACTTATATCTCATGGTGGGTGGCGCATTTACGTTGTAGATGTCTATGGGCTCCAGTAACCACTTAACACCAGGTGGGCTGTGAGCTCGTCCAACCATCTAAGCAATAAAAATAAAAAATAAAATGTTAGAAAAGGAATCATTAAGTTATTAGGATCAACAAGTAAAAGACCAAAATGTAATCTTGGAATTGGGTTAATTTTTATTTTAAATCTAATTTATCGATTTCCTTTTCAGTTCAAGCTAAGCGCGTTCACTAAAAACATTTAGAGTACGCAAACAATTGGGTATCAGGAAAACAGATTTGAACCTAATCAAATTAAGAAAAAAATAACCGAAATAACTAAAAAACTTGACGTTACTGTATTTTGTCTTAATAGGCAAATGAGCATAGGACTTAAACGATGATGAGTCGTCAACGATGTCCATAGACATCAACAGCGCCAAAAACACAGCTGAACTGCTGCCTACCAAAGACCTCAAGAGCTTTAAGGTTTTAAGTGTATGGTCAAATTTTACCAATAATTTTCTAACCATCCTCAAAACCGTGAATTCCTCTTCTGTTGTTATTCCTCAGTTTAGTTGATACTATAATAGTGTGCTTTACTTCAACGTCTTCGTCTTCTGCTTTACTTGAATTCGTGACAGCTGAGGTTTCCTCTCCGCTAAAGTTCAGTTTTGTTGAAACACCATGACTGGTACCGGAGAAAACTAAAAACAACGTAACACACAAATGCTTAAAATAAAAATTACCGTAGGTACTTCATCGAAAGATTAACGAAATATTTCACATTTTTTTATTATTTTTTTATTGCTTATATGTGTGGACGAGCTCACAGCCCACCTGGTGTTAAGTGGTTACTGGAGCCCATAGACATCTACAGCGTAAATGCGCCACACGCCTTGAGATATAAGTTCTAAGGTCTCAGTATAGTTACAACGGCTGCCCCACCCTTCAAACCGAAACGCATTACTGCTTCACGGCAGAAATAGGCGGGGCGGTGATACCTACCCGTGCGGACTCACAAGAGGTCCTACCACCAGTAATTACGCAAATTATAATTTTGCGGGTTTGATTTTTAATACACGATGTTATTCCTTCACCGTAGAAGTCAATCGTCAACATTTGTTAAGTACGTATTTCATTAGAAAAATTGGTACCCGCCTGCGGAATTCGAACACCGGTGCATCGCTAGATACGAATGCACCGGACGTCTTATCCTTTAGGCTACGATGACATTTGTATTATCGGTTTTTATATCGACTTCGTGTGTGTATTTGATGTTCGTACATTATACTTTCTACTAGTTACAATGATACGCATCTTAGTTAAATTTGTATCTCAGTTAAATTAGCTCATTGAATCAACAAAATCACATATGTACCCACGTCAAAATGTAGATAGCTGTAGGACAATAAAGTGCGACCTTTACACGACACATTATGTGAACATTTTTACGAGGCATTAGAATCAATGCCATTACGTTATCTATAGATGGATACTCACTTACATATGGTACGTCTTTTGGGTGAATTTGGCAAAATTAAAATTGGCAAAAGCAAAATTATAATTTGCGCAATTACAGGTGGTAGGACCTCTTGTGAGTCGCACCGGTAGGTACCACCACCCTGTCTATTTCTGCAGTAAAGCAGTAATGCGTTTCGGTTTGATAGCTTGAGCAGCAGTTGTAACTACACTAAAACCTTAACTCAAGGTGGGTGGCGGTATTCACGTTGAAGATGTCTATAGGCTCCGGTAACCACTTAACAGCGGGGGGCCGTGAGCTCATCCACACATCAATGCAAAAAAAAAATTCTGTTGCGCCATCATATAATGTTAATAACATAGTTTTTGTGAAACACTTCCAAATAATATCACAACACGAAAAACAATATATCATATCATTTATATCTACTGAGATTTTGATTTCAAACATGGCTAGCTCTGTTCATTTCTAACTTTGAAGTGATAGATAGTGATTGAAGAGGAAGGTTTATATGTATAATAACATCCATTAAATAGTGAAGAAATCAATAATAAATTACAGTTTCCGAAGCGAAGCGAGGGCGGGTGGCTAGTATATAATAAAAAAACGGCAACCTCACCACAAACAGCCAAACAGACAGACAGAAACTTCGTCATCTTATCACGGAGACGTCACGGGCAAAGATTTCAAGAATCACGCCACACATCTTTTATACCGACTCAAATTGAGCGGCACGATGTCGCAAAGGAAGTACAGCAATTATGAACAGTCTTGGTACGGAAAAAAACGAGTAGGAAGACTTAACGTGATTTAATTTAATACTAGAGGTCCCGCAGTAGTCGAAATTGACTATAACTAATTGGAATTGTAAGTTTGTACACTATTATGATTGTATTTTATACTTAATAATCACAAATTTCGCCAAGACTACACTATAAAAAATATTAACAAAGACAAACAATATTTAATCTCGATTTGACAACAGACGTCAAGAACATAAGTTTGACAATAAATAGCATGCATGCGTATGTGCGTCAAATACATGGTATGTAGTGTGTGTAATGTTTTCTTTATTGATTTAATGTATCTTTTATGCATTATTTTAAAAAAATATTAACATTGTGCACTTCTTCTCTATATTCTACGGATACAAAGTTTTTGCTTCACGTATTAATATATAGATTTATAATGTTTTTAAAGTTATATTAGTTATGTCGACATTTCAAATTATAGATGCTTTAATCTTAGCGAGCATAACACACGTTCTTATATGTATTATGTTTACGTAGGTTACACGTTGTTACGTTTTTTTTTATTGCTAATTGGGTGGACCAGCTCACAGCCCACCTGGTGTTAAGTGGTTACTGGAACCCATAGAAATCTACGACGTAAATGCGCCACCCGCCTTGAGATATAAGTTCTAAGGTCTCAGTATAGTTACAACGGCTACCCCATCCTTCAAACCGAAACGCATTGCTGCTTCACGGCAGAAATAGGCAGGGCGGTGGTACCTACCGGTGCGGACTCACAAGAGGTCCTACACCAGTAATTCTCAAAATGTCCATCTAATGTCCAATACATTAATTGTACTTTAATGTTCCATTAAAATAGACAGGGAATTAAAAAATAGTCAGAACCGTTTCAATTTTACCAGAACAGATTAACAATTTTACCGAAAGCTTCTTGTAGCAGGTAGGTAGGTACTTTAAACGGTTGAACATAATGAAGAACTCGTAAAATGTTAATTAATAATAAACTAAAAAAGTAAAGACTCAAAGCAAAATATATTGATACTTTTTAATACTAAACCAAATGATCCTATACCAGTTTATGACAAAGGAGAAAAAAAGATTCCTTATCTTTCAGTGAAAATCACATAAAATTATTTTGTGAAATGTTTCATCTTTTCATCATAAAATATTATCATAATAATATTACACATACAAGTTTCATCATATTACACAAACAATTTTGAGTAAGAGTAGGCTGAGCGTGGACCGTATTTAAATCGCTAATGAGTAAAATCGTTATAATATTATTAAATGATAAATCAATGAAACTAATCTGATACACTTTTGATAAAATCCTATCCTAAGTAGGTAAAAGCGCCATCTAGTATATTATTATAGTACTTTTTAGTTTCGTTTGTTTTTCTAGATGGCGCTTTAATAATAACGAGATTTTATTTTTTTACCAGTAATTAACTAATAAATTAACATTTTATTTGAAACAGTTCACTAAAAATTCACTAGATGGCAATGTATTATAAGTTCGGATGCGGTAAACTCGTAAAGTTAATGCCAAGTTTTTATCTACTTATTGCTTATACGGGACAACGAGCTTCTTTTCCGCTTGATTGTAAATGGTTACTGGTCCTTATGCACTCTGGACGCATTTTTTTTAAATAGCAAGCTTAAAAAATTGACATCAAAAACCAACATGAGTATTCTTGAACATCTATTACGAGTATTACCCTTCGAAATGGAATTACGTCAGGAGTCACACGAGAAATTTTGTGCTCCAAGCAAAAAACGCGCCCAACGTGGGGCTCGAACCCACGACCCTGAGATTAAGAGTCTCATGCTCTACCGACTGAGCTAGCCGGGCAACTGCACTACGGAATGAAATTAAAATATATATTCAAAATGTTAACTTTTTAAAACGCTTTTATTACATTTTAGCACATAAAGAACATGTCAAGCAAAACAACTCGATGATAAAATATCTTCGGTCACTTTAATGACCTGATTTAAAAGTCATTTTTCATTACTCTATACGTCAAGAAGTTCACTAACTATCCAGTTCTTTGCCTTTAGCAACGGTTTGACAAATAATCCGCGGGCCGTTTGCCACAATCCCGCGGGATCGACTCCCTTTGAGTCTCTTTGACGGGACGCTCGCAATTTCCAAGTGCAAATACGACCTTATCTTAGGTCGGAAGAGCGTTAGCTTTGTCGATGCATAGTTAGTCTTGCCTTTGGAACGCTATCATCTCGGCACTTGCTGTATGCACATTCTTCGCATAGACATTTCATTTACAGAATATTACACCGACTCATTTTTAAACTACATTTGAGGTACATTCATCGTCCTCCTCCTCCTTCAGTCGATCGCTCATTACTGAGCATCGTGATGCGCCCGCCTGTGACGTTTTTTTGTAATTTGTAGCCACTTTTGTCGGTCAGTGGCACAGTGAAGTGCGTGGCTCAGTGTCATGTCCAGACACTCTGATACTTGGTCACTCCATCTTTTTCGGCTCCGACCTCTGCTGGATCGTCTTCCATTCACTTTACCCGTCACTATGAGTCTCTCCAGGTTGTCAGAGGGTTTTCTTGCTATATGACCAAAGGTACATTACAAATTCTTTAATTTAGCGTATTCATACCATGACTTTCAATTTAATTTGTTTGGCACTATATCAGTGTTTCTACTATCGTCATATACACTGAATGTCAGTCTATGACATTGTTTATCACACGTGTGAGATAAACCAGGCTGCGGCAGCAATGTGTGTAGCAGGTAAATCAGTCTCTCTGAACTCTAACTCGACCATATGCATACTCACTACAACTAAGGATTCGACAATGAAATTTAGAAAATCAAACTCAATTAAATGGAAATTAAAAAAAAATAGTTTTGCAAATCTAACTCAAAGGGTGTTTGTACTGAAAAGCTTTAACCTAATTGCGTACAGCTATATTCATATACTATACGAATTATAAGTACTAGTCCTATCTGTTAGACTGTATTATTTTTACAATTGGATACAATACAATACAGTACATTAGAAAACCCCACGTTTGTTCAAGACTGCCGATACCGCGTGTCATTATAACTTTAAGCTTTGATTGTGTCCGGATTCACCAACTAACAACAGTCTTCGCTAACGGAAACGATCGGGCAATTAATGCAATTAAAGCCTTACAAAAACCATAAATTAATAAACTTTATCATTATTTTTTTCTTCACCACATTCATGAACGATTCCTGTCGGACCGCTCCCATTTTTTTGCTTGTATTGATAGCTATATTCCAGAAGAACTACTTTTTACAACATAAGCAATTCCCATGAGTACAGTCGTGAATAAAAGTGCAAGTAGACGAAAGAAAAGTGGGGATCATTTGGCGGCAAGGAAAACGGAGACGCTTTCAAATTACGAAGACTGTGCCAGTTCCCGGATCGGTTACACTCTTACGTACAGTCGTGAACGAATATCGGGCCGAAACGTCGTTTCCGATCCGGTGGTACATTCTGCGAAGCACGGCTCTTGCTAGGGTTCATGTTAGCAACGTCGTCAGGTTTGAACCCCGTGAGCTAACCTACTAGTTAAGGTTACGCTGAAATAGCCTCTCAAGGCTATCAGCTTAGATAAAAAAAAATCGGACCGAAGCTTTGAAATTTAAGAGTCTAATTGTCAAACAGCATGTAGCCACGGAGCTGACACTAAAAGTGACATTTGACGTCATCGCGGCCTAAAGGTTAAGACGTCCGGTGCATTCGTATCAAGCGATGATGAAGCAACGGTTTTCAAATCCCGCAGGCAAGTACCAATTTTTCTAATGAAATACGTACTTCACAAATGTTCGCGATCGACTTCCACGATAAAGGAATAATAATTTGTAATAAAAATTAAGCATGCAAAATTTATTGTCAGCGAAATTGGGGAGTGCTCTGAGGAATTGTTCGAGATGATACCAACGTCTCGTTTTTACCATCGCACCGCTCGCCACCGGAGCAGAGTTCATCCATACTACCTGGAGCCACTACGTTCATCCACAGTGCGTTTCCAGAGGTCTTTTTTGCCACGTACCATCCGGCTATGGAATGAGCTCCCCTCCACGGTGTTTCCCGAGCGCTATGACATATCCTTCTTCAAACGAGGCTTGTGGAGAGTATTAAGCGGTAGGCAGTGGCTTGGCTCTGCCCCTGGCATTGCTGAGCTCCATGAGCGACGGTAACCACTCAGCATCAGGTGGCTATACAGCATTAATAATAATAACAATAATGAATGGTTGTAGGTAGTCTTTTGAGTCCGCGAGGGCAGATACTATCACCCTGCCTATTGTTGCCGTGAAGCAGTAATACGTTTCGGTTGAAAAGATGGACAGCCGTTGTATTATAAAACTGAAACTTAGAACTGGTGTCTCAGGGTGGGTGGTGGCATTTACGGTCTCAATCTTTCCGGTAACCACTTAACACATAATGGGACGTGAGCTAGTCCACCCATCTTGGCAATTAAAATCAAGAAACAAAAAACCTTTAGTGGATTTTTGAATACTCTGATCTGAAAATAAGATTTAAAAAATGTACTTTACTGGTATTCCTTGCATTACGCGCTGTGTATAAAATCAGAATTAAAATCAGCTTTTTCTGCCGGTTTACACTTAGTAAAACTCCAGCACGAACATACCAAAACGACACGATGACGTTTCCCTCAAACGTAATTCGCTTTTCGATACTTTCAATTAAACAAAAAAAAACAAAATGTGTGCAATTCACACGTGGTAGAAGTGAAACCTTCCAAAATTAAAATACAATTATCCTAAACGTCTTAAGTATATGTAAAATTTTGTCATTAGTAAATAATTGTAAGGTAGCGCCCTCTGTGAATTGATATTTTAATTTCACGTATAATCCTAAATTAAAATTCACTACAAGAGCTTTCANAAAATACAATTATCCTAAACGTCTTAAGTATATGTAAAATTTTGTCATTAGTAAATAATTGTAAGGTAGCGCCCTCTGTGAATTGATATTTTAATTTCACGTATAATCCTAAATTAAAATTCACTACAAGAGCTTTCATACACACGTTAGTATTAAAAAATCTCACAGATGGCGCTGTATTAAATAGTATGTATATTTCTGTCTCGTCCTTTGCTGGCTTCATCCTACACATTTTTGTATTTGTGTCTCTTACCTGTCGTTTTTTCCGTTGCATCCGGTTTGAAATCACAACGATGCTAAAGAAGTTTTCACTTCAAAAAAAAAAAACTTCACGGCCACTTTCTCTATCGACTGTACTCAATACGTTGATGCAAATGGCACACGCTTCGCAATCAACGGAGTGCGGCCCGTCTTGGGCACTCACGGTGCTCCTACCTGTACTCCCACGAAGAAAAAGTAAGGTAAGAACACGCTCGGATGCCAATACACATTTACATAAAAGAAAGCTAAACGAATACCATATAAACGCTTGTTTACTTAGCTATTTATAGCGATATTTATGAGGCGAGCCTTGTATAGAAACTGAGAGCCACCAATTATGCCAGTTTTCTTTAATCTATAGTAATATTATAAAGCTGAAGTGTTTGTTTGTTTGAACGCGCTCATCTCAGGAACTATTGGTCCGATTTGAAAAATTCTTTCAGTGTTAGATAGCCCATTTATCGAAGAATAACATCACGCTAAGACCACTGGTGCTGGCGGAGCACCAATAAAGAATGATTCAAAATCGGGGTTCCACTTCGTGCGCTGCGGAAACGGTTAAAGTTTCGCTAAAGTAACGAATGAGAGAATTGTAAAAGATCTAAAAAAAAGTCTGCGACAGCATATGTCTATATGTTGAGGTTGGCTCACTAAAACGTTTTTTATGCTAACCAAATTTATTCTAAAATAAAGCATTATTTGTGAACTATTACGAAGTCACGGGCACTTAAAACGATTATTCTTTGCTAAAATTTGGCATTATGATAGGAGGCTGCTTTAAGGTCTGCTGAAAGATATTAAAAAGTAAATGTCCAAAAGATTTTGGTCTCTTTAGGATAAATTTGAAAGGAAATTAAGAAAAAAACCTTTGTACATAATTTAGATTAAGCATTTTAAAATTCGATGCCGAAGTTCATTTGTTATCTTTTTAAAATCATTAATGAAATAAGAAAAGGAAGTTGAGATTTCTTTTGCCCGATTTTTATGATGCATTAAATTATTTTATGATCACTGTATGTATTTATTATCTTCGGTTTTTACGGGTCGCAGTCACAGCTTTCGCCGAAAAAATCGCCGGATCCCCACCCGCGCGGCAGGTACCGCGCAGGACCGGGCGGGAACCCAGTCGGAGCTATTGAGACGGCGGGACAGATCGGGGCAGAGCATATTACATCCATCCCGCCGTACCACAGACGCCGGATCGGCGGCTGCCGGCGACACGACCACCGGTTCCCTCGGTCAGCGGGCCGAGTGCCCGTCTTGATGGCGCCACGCTACACCTTCCCCCGGAGCGGTCGGGGGAACGCGTTCTACCAGCACCCGGCTTCCTACTGCGGGCTAGTGTGCAAAGCACGCCGCCCCACGTCTGGGTCCCTCCCTGCATAAAACGGGTGGGACCCCAAGCTCGTAGGGGGCCAGGTCACGGATACGACCCCGGTCCCGACCTCCTGCACGGCGGCGGCGGGTTTCTGCGTAGTGAGGAGAGCTTTGCCTCACTCGCCCCGCCGCCTCCTTCTGCGAGTGTCTGCGACCATCTCGCTGTCGAGTAGTCACAGCTTAATGTAATTTTATGGTACAAACTATTTTTTTTTATAAATGTCATTATATTATTTCCGACTTTTCCGATACTCTACAGTTAACGTAGTGATGACTAATACGGCCCTAGTCGTCCGTCAAAACAAAAATTATAAAGTATTTTTAAAGACAGCCACTCAAATAACTCTTGAAATACAACATACGCTACTATAATTGTATTAAAAGAAACTCTTATGAAAATAAATATTATACACGGTGGCCACAAAAACTAACAACACCGTTTTCGGCGAATATCACAAAGCATTCGCTCCGAACTGTTTTGATACAAAAAACAAATTAGACTATACACGGAATAATAAACGTTAGCCGATACGAACATGCTCTCCTAACATGCAAACGAGATAGCAATAACAGTCGGCAGATGCAAAGGAATACAAAAATACAAAAACGAATTTACTAAATAATTAATTGGACTAATTGTGTGTTTTATAATTGTTACCGGTTGACTTATAGATTTACATAAAATAATCGGTAATTTAATTGAGATGGTTGTTATGATTATTAGATAACTAGCGGTCCAATCTTGAAGATTGAGTTGAAGTCATATACGCAATAAAAATTGAATTGAGTTAAACGAAGGGAAATGGTTCGCAGTAAGGCGATGATCCATAAAATTGAAGTCCCTCGGTATATATATATATATATATTAGTATTTTTTTATTTATTGCTTAGATGTGTGGACGAGCTCACAGCCCACCTGGTGTTAAGTGGTTACTGGAGCCCATAGACATCTAAAACGTAAATGCGCCACCCACCTTGAGATATAAGTTCTAAAATCTCAGTTTAGTTACAACGGCTGCCCCACCCTTCAGACCGAAACGCATTACTGCTTCACGGCAGAAATAGGCAGAGCGGTGGTACCTACCCGCGCGGACTCACAACAGGTCCTACCACCAGTAAGATTGAAGCAATAAGACACCTAATGACATGAAATAAACTTACTTGTCATCATGACGTGGCTATTGAATGTATTAACTCTACCGCAAGAAGAGCCACAGCCTTTTAATACAACGACACAAAGTCAACCTCTGCGTGCCTCTTTTCAGTCTTAATTGTATATTACGAGTACTTTTCAATGGCCTAATGGAATCCTATGTTACGCTGTAAAGTGGCTGAGTTTTTTGTACACACATACGAGCAGGGCATAAGATCAACAGAAGAGCACACAATTCACTTGATGTCAAGTGATAGACGAGATAATGACAATATGAAATCTCTTATCTAAAATAAAACACAAAAAATTTGAACATAACAATTCTCACCGGATATAGAATACTATACTGCTACGCTTGAAATTCACAGGATTAATGGGATTGTGTTACTCGGATTGACACGCTCCCATCAAAAAAGTATTCATGCACCCAATTAGTAAAACATCGGAGAAATATATTAGCATGTTATCTTTCACATCATTAGCATTAGCTTTTATTAACACTAGCTAGTCTAGTGGCTAGCGTTATTAACACTAGCTAGTTCTATGTAAGCGATTTCTAGTAAAGAATTACATTATTTTTTTTTTTTTTTTTTTTTTTTTTATGATTGAAAGTTTACTGGTGGCCCGAAGGCCTTTCCAGTTTCACCAGGACAGGTGGGCGAGCAAAGGCTCAGCCAAGAGGGGTGGGATTTGCTAAAAACTGCCCGAGCGCCTCCGAAGGAGACCTAGAATTACATTAATTTTAGCAAACAAACTGAAAATAATAGTTTCCGGAATCGAGGTACTAAACTATTTCCTACTGTAGACTTTCTAGTGCCCGTACTCCATGTTTATACTTTAACCTGAATCCAATAGGTACCATATTCGATTTCACCGACAGAAAATGTCACGTTCTAGAAATTATTATTCTATTTTAAAACTGTCGACCTATATGGCCTTTTTTTATGATTGAAGGATTACTGGTGGCCCGGAGGCCTTTCCAGTTTCACCAGGTCAGGTGGGCGAGCAAAGGCGTCTAATGCAATGGTTATTGAATGTGATGGATCCGTAAGGACGTGTCTAGGGCGTCGACGGTGACTGGCTTCTGCGTGATCAGGATTTGAGGAGTAGTCAGCGGTGGCACCTATATTGCCTATTTTATGAACACGTCTATAGAGACGTAGATTTGCACTAGATAGCATTATATATTAAAAGTCCTCATTAAGTCAATTGCGTATATATGGCCTAACCATGAACATTACATAATTATTACATTTAAACTACTATACAGAGATTGATTACCAATAAACATAACGTAGAGTGAATTTCAATTCAAAGTATTAAGAAATATGTCTAGCAATTGGATAGATTTGAATCACATTGAGTAGTTAGTCCCAATCGGATTTGTATAGCCCTCTTGCGATTTTTCTTAGTTTTTTTTTTCATTACCCTTTTAGGCAGACTAGCTCACGGCCCGACTGATGATGAGTGGTTACCGTCACTCGTGGACGCCAGCAATGCAAAGCCGCTGTGTAATGTAGCAATGAAGTAACCTTGCATTCATATCTAATAATGCCTAATGCCTAATGTCTTGAATTATTTGTGGAAGTCCAGAGAAGGTTTAAAAGGTAGATAAATCTTCTATTTATCTTTTATTTATCGATTGAGGCACTACGAAGTCTGCCGGGTCAGTTAGTCATATTAATAAAATCGCTTCGAAGTACTGTAGTACTTGCCTAAATTGAATTTCACAGATAAATTTGTTAACGAGTAGCGTAGCTCAATTTTCTTGTATTATCCGTGTTTTGTTTATTAAATTATACGTCTTACGTCAATTAAAAAAGAGACTAATTTTGCGAGAAAGCACAATTGAATTGCCAATTGAACAATGGCATTCTGAAATTTGAAGCTACCTGTACTGGAGTTGCTGCGATTAGTCGCATGTTGAAAATAGTTCAAACAGCTTTCTAAGCCGTTTAGTGATGTTACGAACTCAGTCCATATAAGTCTCATTCGCTATCGACCACCGTTCAAGTTTACAAGTGACACACATACTTCAAATTAATTAAAACCCCAAATTTTTTTTAATTTATGGCTTAGATAGGTGGACGAGCTCACAGCCCACCTGGTGTTAAGTGGTTACTGGAGCTCATAGACATCTACAACGTAAATGCGCCACCCACCTTGAGATACAAGTTCTAAGGTCTCAAGTGTAGTTACAAGGGCTGCCCCACCCTCTAAATCGAAACGCATTACTGCTTCACGGCAGAAATAGTCAGGGTGGTGGTACCTACCCGCGCGGACTCACAAGAGGTCCTACCACCATATCGGTATATCTCTGTGCGGCTAACGAGATGTAAAATGCCTAAGCCTTACAAATTACTCAGCTGTTACTTATTTTATGCGCAGCTCATTTAAGTGGCAAGCTTCAGGTCAGAAGTCAACATCTTTCGTTCATCTCGACATGCGCTGCTAGCTCGTGTTGTTTCGTTTGACAGATTAATAAAAACTCCTTTATCAAATGCTGATGGGGCCGATTTTTCAATCTTACACGATTGATTATTTACACGACGATATACGACAGAAACTAATAGATTATCCTAATAAACAATCCCAATTATACATGGAATAACATTATCTTTACTCTGATATTCCAGATGATCGATGTTGAAGTAATATATCGCACCTTTATTTAAGATTGAAGGGGCTTAATCCAAAATTCTTGTTTTTTGGTAAACGCCAAAAATGTTATTGAAGAATTGTAGTTTTTCAGTTTCAATTTCAATGCTTTAAGCCTTAAAGCGGATACTTTAGAGCTTAAAGTATGCGCTTGATTTAAAAGAAACGGTAAGTGTACTATGTCTTTTTCTAGACTAAAGTTTAATTTTGAATTTTTAATATTTAAGTTTATAAACTGATAGAATAGATGTTTATAAGTCGTATAAAACTCGTTTTCTTAAAAAAAATAGTTAACCACTTCAATTTTGAATGTGCCATATTAATTTTTATTAGGGAATGATACCGGGAACGCATTATAGGTACATTTGATGCGCATTCAGACCGCTAGGTCTTGAGAAATTTGAGAAGCACATGCTGAAACCGACTTCAAAATAATTCAACTTTATAAAAACAAAATGTAATGTGTAAATGTTTTCTGACTTGCTTTTATCCGACATCGAATGTAAAAAAGTTCCAAGTGGGTCTAAGTGAAGCCGCCATCCACGGCACGTCCATTTCATAATCACGATCGTGTTTAGATAAAAAACAATAATAACAAAATAAACAAGGCACGTAATCACCTCATGTGGATGAGTAGGGTGACCAGCTAGCTCTCGGAAAATTAATTTTTGGGGCCAGCTTTAGATGCTCTTTAACAAACTGTCCAATTTCCAAAAGGTGTTTTTTTTTTCGAATAGAAAATCACATTAATCTAATATACTATGTATTTATTAATGAGTTCATAAAATGAAATTTATCGATTGACGCCTGAAACGTTTCTAAGTAATTTCTAAGTAAAAATGAGTATTTAATACTATAAAGGAATTGCATTATAAGTTGGAGTTGTTGTTAATTTACACAATAGTATTTCTCATTCTTTTAATATCTAACTAGCGACCCGCCCTCGCTTCGCTTCGGAAACTGTAATTTATTATTGATTTCTCCACTATTTAATGGACGTTATTATACATATAAACATTCCTCTTCAATCACTCTATCTATTAAAAAAAACCGCATCAAAATCCGTTGCGTAGTTTTAAAGATTTAAGGATACATAGGGATATAGGGACAGAGAAAGCTACTTTGTTTTATACTATGTAGTGAAGGGCTGATAAATTAGCCAGGCCAAGTTCACATGACGCTATGAAAAATCATCAAGTAATTATAACATTTCTTTAACTTTTTTTTTAAACAGTGAAAAGAAATCCTTACTTCTGTTAACTAATCGGGTACCTACTTCAAGGATATATGTGTACGTATGTGTATATAAAAATAATCCTGTACAAGCTTTTAAATTCGTTCTCTCCCAACAACAACACAACGATCAGTACCAAAACTCGATTCTAGAACCCGTATATATTCGCTCCCCCTTCTGGGACATGACTCTGTTAAAATTATCCCAAGGAACATTAAAGTTTTGGTCACAATACAAGGTTCCACTCGAGAATCAAGTTTCGAAATACGACATGACGTCTGAGTGACGTCCAAATATTATTTTGTTTAACTTATTATAATTAGTGGTCGAACATTAAATCATTAAGTTTACTGTAGTTTTTTTTGTTTTTTGTCGTTCCAATATTTGTATTGCATTAAGATTAACTACATATATGTAGGGTAGATAAGAAATATGTTTGAAACGTGGTATGGGACTTTATTTAATTCGAATGAATACTGGTATAGAAGTTTTATTTATTTGGTAAAGGGTAGCCGGATTACAATACCGCTGACTTCCACCTTATCTCTTCGGGTTGGATTTCCCTTTATTAGGGACTCTGCAAACTCCTTAACACCAAGGAAAAAAATGACTATTACATGTAAAGGTATCTTAGTTAAATATTAAAAAAAAACACGTGTGGCACTCGGAGACTGCCGCGGTTAAGCTATTGCATAGCTTTTAATTAAACAATAATAATTTAATATTAAAACAATAATAAAGTAAGACCACGCTACATTTATAAACATTAACAAAAGCAAAACATTAACTGTCCCCTTCACACTCACAAGCTGGACCGCGCGAGAGAGAGATGGGCAGACTTTTCATGATGCGCATGCAGTACGACGTCACGCCGCGCGCTTATTCACAGACTACACAAGCGCAACGTGTGAATGTGTTGAACGCGAGCGACATTTTACTGGTGGTAGGACCTCTTGTGAGTCCGCGCGGGTAGGTACCACCGCCCCGCCTATTTCTGCCGTGAAGCAGTAATGCGTTTCGGTCTGAAAGGTGGAGCGGCCATTGTAACTATACCGAGATTTAAGAACTTATATCTCAAGGTGGGTGGCGCATTTACGATGTAGATGTCTATGGGCTCCAGTAACCACTTAAGACCAGGTGGGATGTGAGCTCGTCCACCCATCTATGCAATAATAAATAAAAATAAATACATGGTAGGCAGAGTGGGTGTTAGGTTNTCCGCACAGACGTCAGGATCAGCAGAGGAAAAGCAGAACCGCCCCCATGGGTAGGATGCGTAAAACTCACGCAATCCATCCCAATCTGCTGACAAATACTGCCAAACTCTTCGATACCTGGTCGTCGTTCGACGACTAGGACGAGAGAGTGGTGTGGCAGCACGGATAAGGCAGTGATCAGACGATCCAAGTGGAGCGTCGACCACCACACTGTATCCGGCTGGATCGGTGGTCAGCAGAAGGTCCAACAGAGAAGGCTCGTGCCCCTCAATATCTGGGACACGGGTGGGCTGTGTCACCAGCTGGGAGAGGCCGTAGGCCAAGGCGAAATCGTAGGCAGCCCGACCCGGGAGGTCAGTGGTTCTGGACCCCAACCACTCTTGGTGATGAGCGTTAAAGCTACCATATCAAACGATTGCATAAATTTTAATATACATCGTCCACGATATTCCATTCCTATGAATAATTAAATTGTCAAACAGTAATCCATTTATTTCAGTTCTTGTAACTTGACTCAGAGGGGTCTGTAGAACATCTGCGCCAAATGCATTTCAGCACTAACAAAATTATATTTGCTATTGACAGACAATTCTAACTTCTAATACAATTACTGTAAAGGTCAAATTTTCGAATTACGGAAGCATCAAAAAGTTTGTCTAGGTGTGGTTTTAAGTTGTTGCAACGTATAATGTTTTGGCCTAATACCTTTTGCGATCCCTTGGATTATAAGAAGCGATGCACCTGGTGCATGAGTCCAAGTATTATATCTTGGAATAACAATTCTATATTCTCAATCCTTTAGACGCCTTAAGGCTAAAACGTGAGAGGATTCTTACTACGGTGTGAATGAGTAAGAATGATTATCATTAAAACACAAACAAAACAAAGATTTTCATCTAAACAAGCAATAGGCGATTGCTTGGCTGTGCCCCCAGCATTGTTGATGTTTATGAGCGACGCTGACTACTTATCTTCAGATGGGCCGTATACTCGTATATCGTCATTGTCAAACCAAAATCTGCTATGTGCACTTTTTGAGATTTTTACTTTTTGACCTTTTCGTATAGTTCATAGCCCTATCTGCCGTATAAAAAAAACTGTTATGTGTCTATAGCTTTAATATTTATCTATTGCTTTCATTTGATATAGTTTTTAAAAATTCACCTTCATGTAAAATTTTATACGAAAATGTTTTTACTCATTATTTCAAAATAGAGTTTTTGCACCTAGCAGGTTTTGGTTTGACAGCGACGATATAGAGAATTACATAGAAAATATCGATAATACATAGTAGAATTAAAAATAAAAGCACTCGAATATGTAATTTTTATCAAAACAAAACTTTAAATATCATGGCACAAAAAAAATTCAATGACACTAACTGGTTATAAATGCTTATTGTATTTTTGCAACAAGCAATTCTCCAATGATATTAAAGCTTGATTTATCAATGGACAGATTCCCGAATATCGCAGGCGGAAATATCCTGATTACATTCCGCTGACCATAGGTTATTTAAATGAGAATCTAAATGATGAGGTCTGAACTTGTTGTCATTTCGCTGAATATTAACAATCGGATTGAATTACAAGTAATGATTTGAATCAAAGCGATTGCAATTGATATCGTTAAATAATAAATGCGACCCGCCATTTCATTCGGGTTAAATTTGTGATACACAAAAAATAAAATATTGCAACAATGCAATTTGTATTTTCCCGAAGTAAAGAGTTCCTTGTGCCATATCTCTCTGTTATATATATTACCAGTCGATTAATAGATGCGTGGTTGTGTCTCATTACAAACACACTGTCGCATTTACTATAGCAGATATATCCGACGTTGCCCGAGTCATGTCATAGACACAGCCCACTCAGTTTTTCGCCGGGTTCTCTTAGTGGGTCGCAATTCCAATGCGGTGGTAGTTTCAGCGAAGCACTGCTCTCGTTAAGGTTAGTGTTAACAAATACTCTCAGGTTGAGCCCGTGAGCTCTTTTTTTTATGATTGAAAGATTACTGGTGGCCCGGAGGCCTTTCCAGTTTCACCAAGACAGGTGGGCGAGCAATGGCTCAGCCAGGAGGGGTGGGATTTGCTAACAACTGCCCGAGCGCCTCCGAAGGAGACCTAACAACTCAAAGGCAATTGCTTCGTGAATGAATCTACTACCGGATCGCGACCCGCTGAGAAGATCCGGCGAGAAACTCAGCGGGCTGATGCATGGTTGGTTAGGTTGCACGTCGATCTCTTTGTCTATTTCGACGAGTACGGTTACCGGGGTCCGTAAGCTTGCTCCTACTGTTAGAGCTGAGGGCGTCTAATGCAAAGGTTATTTGGATCTGGTGGATCCGTGAGGACGTGGCCGTGAGCTCACCTACTGGTCCGTGTGTAGCCCTTTAGGTTACCAGCGATTAGGTAAGAAAAAAACATGTCATTGACCATGATAAAAAGTATAATTTAGGTTAATCCAAGCCATAAATTATCTTTCTAGGAAACTTCATTCAAATCAACTCTTAAATAGGTTCTTCTAGTTAGAAACAAAACACGTAAACATATAGTAGCTTTTTAAAAAAAATCAACTCAAAGGTGTTGAAAGTTATATGGGTAGTTCGTCATTTCGAAAGGAAGAAGCATGTAATTAAAAACTACGGTTTCTTTACAGTTCAGTTTCCGTACATTAATAGTTTTGGGAAAATTATTATTTAGTAAATAATTTTATTACACAAACATTATAATGGACTTTATAATAGTGTGCATTAGGTACTCTGACTCACCCGCGCGAAGCGAAGACAGGTCACTAGTAACAAGGCAATGAATTTGTATCGACAGGAATTCATGTAATCTATTCTCGTGTAATAATAGTCTGAGATCACTCCAGAATAACATCTTGTTTGTTTTACTCATCAGTATCTCAGCATGTATGTTTAAGAAATTACCGATCAGATATTTGGCTTGACTTATTGATTACTTGAGTGGTTACAATCAATTTCATAGACAGACTATTCAGTTGAAATTCATATTATTGTGTTATATTGTTTAATCGTTTATGATTAGGTTTTTTAATTTGTTAGGATTAAAGTGTAAGTAATTAGCTGAAATAATGACTTTAAATATTTAATATTTTCCAGTATGATTATTTTAGACTTTTTAGATTTTTCAATCGTTTATGATTAGCTTTTTTAATTTGTTAGGATTAAAGTGTAAGTAATTGGCTGAAATAATGACTTTAAATATTAAATATTTTCCAGTATGATTATTTTAGACTTTTTAGATTTTTCAATCGTTTATGATTAGCTTTTTTAATTTGTTAGGATTAAAGTGTAAGTAATTGGCTGAAATAATGACTTTAAATATTTAATATTTTCCAGTATGATTATTTTAGACTTTTTAGATTGTTCAATCGTTTATGATTAGCTTTTTTAATTTGTTAGGATTAAAGTGTAAGTAATTGGCTGAAATAATGACTTTAAATATTGAATGTTTTCCAGTATGATTATTTTAGACTTTTTAGATTTTTCAATCGTTTATGATTAGCTTTTTTAATTTGTTAGGATTAAAGTGTAAGTAATTGGCTGAAATAATGACTTGAAATTTTTAATATTTCCCAGTATGATTATTTTAGACTTTTTAGATTTTTCTTGTTTGTTATACACTTTTATGGCCTCTTTTTACCTTGCTTTGAATTTAATTTAAATTGAATTAAGTTTTAAATTGTACCTTATGTGTATAATATTTCGTTGTACTCAAACGACTAAATAAAAAAACAAAATGCAGTTATTTTTTATTTGCTCACAATAAAAATATAATTTGCAAATAATATTTTACTCACTCATATCAAGATATTAATTATTCTATATATTTTTTGTCCTTGTCATCATCGGAAACATTCACCTTACTGTCAAAAGCAGCTCTCTGTAAATATTTTAAAATATAATATTACTAAGAAATGAGAGCCCGAAAAGGTAAATGGGCAAAGTATTGTTAGACATTCTGTTGTCTATTTGTTGTATTGAAGTCTCCTTCAGCCAACAACTGCTACAACAGCCCACAATTACGATAATGTTACGTTTACGAAGCAATTTGCTGGGCGTTTTTTTTCTTATATTTTTTTATATTGCGCTTCAGTAAATTATCGTGTGGAGCTACGTATAAAGACATGTTCGTTTTTAAATTGATAATTATGAATGCTGAAATTTTAGGGAGTTGTTTCATTGCGATTATTCCATTTCATTTCATGTTGCATTTCATATAATATATTCCTTATATTACAATTCTACAGGTTTTTTTTCTTCATAATACTTTGACATACTTAAATAATTGTATGTCATAGCTTCTTCGTTGGCTGTATGTCCAAAGCCCTGTTTTAGATTTCGCTATTAGCGAAAATAGCTCTAGTTGTATCAACTTATTAAATATATTAATTTAAACCTCTTCGTTGGTCCTACTTTTATGTATTATAAAGAGTTAAATAAAATAACTGTTATTTTCAAACAACGATCATGCAATTATTTTGATCCATTAAATATTGTTATATTAATATTTAACTAGTAAGCAGCCGTGGCATCAATACTGGTACAATAATAACGAATACCATAGTAAGAGCTCATAAAAATGCCATGTAGATAAGTGAAAAAAATAAATAAATATAATTAGTACAGGGGAGGCGTCCGCGACGTGGGAACTAACCAGAGGGTATGGCAGTGTACTCACAGCGGGAATTGTATTTACATTTATTGTCTTTTATCATTATTTGTAGTGTCAATATAATATTTTTTATTATTCTGAATCGAATTTTGATTTCTAATTTACGATCTATTTTTCGACTACTCTATGGATTGTTTTAATACGAAGTTAATTCATTTCGTATATAGAGTTGGGGGTTTTTTTTAATGAAGGAAGGATCACTGGTACGGAGGGCTTTTAAATTTCACCAGAATAGGTGGGCGAGCAAAGGCTCAGCCAGGAGGAGTGGTATTTGCTAATAGCTGCCTGAGCGCCCGCGAAAGAGACCTAACAGCTCAAGGACTGCTCCTTCGCGAATAAATCTACTACCGGATCGGAATCGCTACTTATTGATCGAAGCTACCCGCTGAGAAGATCCGGCGAGAAACTCAGTGGGCTGATGTATGAATTAGGTTGCACGTCAATTTCTTTGCCGAGTTCGGCGAGTACGGTTAAGCTTTGAGGATAAATTGCAAAAGGCAGTAGGACTTGGCAGGTCGACGATCGAAATATTGTTGTCCGGAACATGTATATTATATGCTAACTTAATTGAAAAAAATATTAGTGCCATTGACGTGTCTGTCAATTTTGTTTTAAATTCTCTTACAAAAAAAACAAAATCAAAAATTATCTGAATTAAAATGTAATGTAAAATCATAATATGTTAAATTTAAATTAATAACATTACCATTACATAATATTAAAAATAACAGCGATTAAAATTCTGCAAAGTTACGTTGTACGTATTCGAGTTGACACTATCACATTTTGTACAATACAAAATGACTCGGAGGTTTCCAACTAAAATCACGTGTGAGTATAGCACTGACGTGGCGCATTTCGAAAATGACAAGCATATTTTGCACGAACGATAGAGTACCTAACCGACTTTATTTTTTTCATTAATGAATGTAGATTGTAGACTTTTTGGCGGGAACGCGAGGAGTGTAGTTTTGTGATTTGTTTTATTTTGTCTATTTAGTGTTTCTTCAGGTTTAAATGTGTAATAGCGGTGGTTTATTAACTGTTTAATATTTGTGAAAGTGCACAAATGTGGAAAATGAAACAAAGCCGCAGGACGTAACTTCTCGTGATCCTCCAAAAAGTCCACTGAAAAAATCTTAGTAAATGACCACCATTTTACGGAGATTATATTTCAGCTCATATCATCTCATTTCATTTAATTTCATCCCAGTTGATTAGTGTCTCAAATCAATCATCTTAATTTCATTTCATATCATTTCACTTCATATTATCATTTTTCATGAAATCTATACATATAAGTAAAATTGGAGTGTCTGTTTGTAATATTGAAATAACCGCTTTTTACTACTACATGCATATGAATATATATATACGGTACATACACCAAAATAACATTTTTTTACAATTTTTGTCTGTCTGTCAGTCTGTCTGTCTGTTTGTTCCGGCTAATCTCTGGAACGGCTCGACCGATTTTTACGAGACTTTCACTGATGGGTATCTGATGATATAAGAAGTAGCTTAGGCTACTTTTTTTTAGACTGGCTTCGCCCCGCGTCGTCACCCGCGGTACGACAATAATCGCAGGTAAATATCGCGGGACTCAGCTATCAATAATAAAATTTAATGTTTCCCAAGCGAAGCGATATAAATATAATTATGTAATGGAAAGCAGTCGACGTCGCCCCAAACACGTCATATCGGACCCTCCCGATCCACTAACATTGCTTCTAGGTATCTCAAGCACTGATCATCGTTCTCGTCGAACCCGTCGCTTGCGTCAAGGGCTTGACGAGTAAATTAACCCTCAGATACAGCCCACTGAGTTTCTCGCCGGGTCTTCTCAGTGGGTCGCGTTTCCGATTCGGTGGTAGATTCTGCGAAGCACGGCTCTTGCTAGGGTTCGTGTTAGCAACGTCATCAGGTTTAAGCCCCGTGAACTCACCTACTAGTTAAGGCGACGCTGATATGGCCACTCAAGGCTATCAGCTTAGGTAGAAAAAAAAAAGAGGTCTCGCGTTGTATGAGGTCTCGCGTTGTATGAGGTCTCGCGTTGTATGAGGTCTCGCGTTGCATGAGGTCCCGCGTTGTATGAGGTCCCGCGTTGTATGAGGTCTCACGTTGTTTGAGGTCTCGCGTTGTATGAGGCCCCAGGGGACTTAGCTATCAATAATAAAATTTAATGCTTCCGAAGCGAAGCGAGGGCGGGTCGCTAGCTAACAATATAAATTAAAATAAGATATGATTTAAAGGTCTTAGTTACCAGGTCATAAAATCCCTTAAAAAAATTTATGTATGTAGCTCGATGAATTGCTCATCTGGTGCTCCTCCGAATCTAATCTAGGAGCCTTAGGCACTCCAAGCACCGGCCATCGTTCTCTAGTTTGAAATACAACTTAATCAGTAGACACAACGTGAGTCAAATCGTCGGTCGCGATTCCGATCTAGTGTTAGATTTAGATAAACTCTTTTTAGGGCATACGTTAGCAATCCCCCTCATTCTCGTGAGTTCGCGACTAGTCGGAGCAAAGCCAGAGTAGCCCCTCAAGGCAACTGGTAGATATGTAGACAATAAATTGTCACTTGGTGTTTTGTGGCTACCGGAACTCATGGATATTAATTACAACGAAAATACCATCACTTTGAGATATATTCAAGTTTCAATTGTTTTGTATAGAGGGTATACCAGTATGCTGTCCGTTCTTCTGTGAATCTTTTACGAAACCCACGGAAAGTGTAGGTTGATGCCATTGTAGGCCTCACAGCTTACTTTATGTCTGAAAGTGGAGTAGTAACGATATTGTGAGCATTCAAGATATTTCAATTCCATACCGATAACTTAAAACAACTTGATTAGCTGGCGACTCTGATTATCGTATCACGGCTTCAAAGTAAATCAGCTAGAAAGATTTTGTTTATATGTTTATATTTATATATATTTGTTTCCCACGAAATCGCTGGTAGCCTAAGGGGCTATTACAGCTCTTCCCGGCCTGGTAAGTGAGGTTACGGGCTCAACCTGAGAGAGCTTGCTAGCACTGGCCCTAGCAAAAGCAGTGTTGAATCTACCGTCTGATCAGAATCGTTTTATTACTTAGATAGATAAAATACTCGTAGAAAGAGGTGAATCTAATGAAAGCGACGTAAAAACTAAAGTCTAACAGCTTAATTACTTCGAAGCTAGACATAATTATACTGATAATACTGTCGACGGAGTGTTAGCAAATATGGTTGTATTTACTGGTGGTAGGACCTCTTGTGAGTCCGCACGGGTAGGTACCACCGCCCCGCCTATTTCTGCCGTGAAGCAGTAATGCGTTTCGGTTTGAAGGGTGGGGCAGCCGTTGTTACAATACTGAGACCTTAGAACTATATATATCTCAAGGTGTGTGGCGCATTTACGTTGTAAATGTCTATGGGCTCCAGTAACCACTTAACACCAGGTAGGCTGTGAGCTCGTCAACATATCTAAGCAATAAAAAAAAATAAAAAAAATTAGTTCGATATCCACTTTTAAACATTTCAAATGGAACATTACAAATCATGATTGATTTTAAACCATAAACAGTCTACCTCTTTAAGCTTTAGTCAACAAAAAATATTTCATAGAGTCCAAGAAAAACGTAAGTAAATTACAAACGAACTATTCAAAAGAGTATATGTAATAATATATGCGACCTTTTTGTGTCGATTTTAATATATTCCTTCGTTCGAATTATCGAAATACCCCATCAAAATGTAGAATTAGTTATTTGAATAAAGAAATAAATAAATACTTTATTGACTAAGTATGAATACTTGAACTTAAATGTTACAATAATGAACGTAGGTGTAATAAATAGGGGTTTTTCACAATCCCTTTTTTATCAGGTTGTCCATCGAAATTGGTCTTGCCTAGTTCCGGAACACTTTTCTATCGCGAGTAAATATTCTCTTTCCTTGTCCTAAATCATATTTCCATGTCATTCTTTATTTTATTTTTTACATACCTAACCTTGAGCTTCCCATCTTAGCTTCCTAGCTTCACCAACTTAGCTTCATCGAACGTGTAGGGGGAGCTCACGGGGCTCAGCCTAGCGAATTGCTAACACTAGCCCTAGCAAAGCAGTGTTTCGCTGAATCTACCTACGCGACCCACTGACAAGGCAAGAAGCTCAGCGAGCTCTCTTTATTTGACGTCCCCTTTGTTTTTTACCATTTACAAATGAGTTATTTAGTTTCAATCAAGACCTTCAATTAAACACTTCATCTATGCTATTCCTGTTATTCTGATACGAATACTGTTAGATTAAATAAATAACACTAAGTTTTACACAATTATACTTTGTATTTATTAATATTTAATATAGATGAAAATACAATGCGGTGGATGTCACGGAGTAGAGAGACAAGTATTGCCATAGATTATATATCATCTCATATTCATATTGAGTTATAAGGCGCCAAATTTAAAATTATTTCAACAAATATAATACATTTGTACCACAAATAAACTAAATGTACAAATCGCAAAACCTAAACATAGTGACAAACAACAAATATTCCCAAACGACGACCTCATATACGCAATCTAACTTTGCATGCCTGCGTCACGATGATTAATGGCCGTAACGTTTCCAGCATGAGTCTACAGCGGTGTACAAATCCGGTATAATGTTAAGGGACATGACGTACAAACGAGCGGTAAAACCTCTTTACACCCTTCACCCGGCTTCGCCTTCAAACATGACGTGGCTCTTCTGTACAAAAAACTCATGTTTACCCTAATTCCAGTGCCGATAACGACGCAAGAAACTCAAGAAGTGTTCGTGCGTGAAAATTTAAATTAAACGTGGTAGCTACCACCGTATTTAGTAAGTAATGAAATTTCCGAGGGACAGTAATTAAAACTAGTGGTCCTGCAGTAGTCGAAATTCGACTATAACTAATTGAAATTATAAGTTTGTACATTATTAAGGGATCTATTGTCAAAGACTATTTATTATACTTCTATAATCACAGATTTCGCCAAAACTACACTTTAGACAAATATTAACAAAGACAAATAATCTTGTTTGGCTTCTGCGCGTTTTATAGGATCGAATTTTTTCTTTTTATATTTAACTAGCGACTCGCCCTCGCTTCACTTCGGAAACTGTAATTTATTATTGATTTCTCCACTATTTCATGGATGTTATTATATATATAGACCTTCCTCTTCAATAACTCTATATATTAAAAAAAACCGCATCAAAATCCGTTGCGTAGTTTTGAAGATTTAAGCATACACAGGGACAGACAGATATAGGGACAGAGAAAGCGACTTTGTTTTATAATATGTAGTGATGTACTAACGTCTCGATAACAACAACAACGTAACAACAATGATAACAACAATGTAATAAACACCCTCTCACAAATGTAATTCTCATGCACATATAGAACCGTGTCGGATTGCAATTGTAATGAAAAAATTAATTTGTAAAAAATTTATGTACTTAACCGCTCAGAACTTAAATCTGCCATAATACTGTGTAATTTTGTTATTTATTCTACATTCACCCTATAGGACGAGGTATCTTATCACAAACATCCTACACAGCAAAAAAAAAATATTTTATTTTTAATCTGTATCCAGCCTCGACAGGCGTCTGAGCAAGCAGACTCGTCCCAAAACAAACAAACACCACTGCGGTCCGACATGTTTAGACATCGTCGGTCGTCACTTCACAAATAAAATCGATTTTGTCCCGACTTTATTTTAAACAGTTTACGCTTTTCTAATTGCAGTATAGAAAAAAATAAATAAACGCATTTAAACTGACAAATTGTGACTAAATGCATGAGCAATTGATTTCATTATCGCGTTTTTGCACGCTTAGATTATCGTAAGCTTTTGTGTTAAGCACTACATTATTTGTAGGTATTTCAGGGCTACTTTAGCAATCACGCGTCCCGGATTCAAGGGTTTCATATCAGAAGGTGGATATTCTACCTTAGGTAGACCGTGAACTGTTTCACCCATCGATGCATTAAAAAAACTTACCTTCTATCCGACTAAGACAAATTTACTCTTCAATTAACTTTTGCATAACTTCTCAAAAGCAGCATTATCAGGCTGCTGGCGTTTTAAAGTGGCTGAATTGGAATTAAATGTAATAGAAACCGAGATAATGCAACACTAATTTAGAAATATTATTAAAAGTAAGAATGATGAAATTCACAATAGAACCAAGTTCATCATTTTTATTAGCTGCGATGCTTTTCTAGATTATACTTTTCAATCACTTACATTAAACTTTTATGTGTACTCAAATAATCTTATTTATTTATATTATAATTCGATTATATTCTTATCTAAGAGAATAAATCACAACATTATAAAATATTTATTACTATTCAAACATAATTATCGTAAACACGAGGGGGCATCAATTAGGACGTGCACACACCGGCAGCGTGTGCCCCGATTTCGACGTAAACAAACAACGGGACTACGATTACAATTTAATATACAGCTTTATCTATTATATCTCAATAGCTTAGTCGTATTTGTATGTCACAAATTACGTAACCAAGGTTTTTTTTTTATTGCTCTTGTAGTCAGACGAGCATATGGCCCACTTGATGGTGAGTGGTTACCGTCGCCTATGGACTTCAGCAATGCCAGGGGCAGCGCCAAGCCGCTGCCTACCGTTAAGTATTCTCCACAAGCCTCGTTTGAAGAAGGATATGTCATAGCCCTCGGGAAACATTTATTTCCACGGTGAAGGAATAACATCGTGTAATAAAAATGAAACCCGCAAAATTATGATTTGCGTAATTACTGGTGGTAGGACCTCTTGTGAGTCCGCGCGGGTGGGTACCACCACCCTGCCTATTTCTGCCGTGAAGCAGTAATGCGTTTCGGTTTGAAGGGTGGGGCAGCCGTTGTAACTATACTTGAGACCTTAGAACTTATATCTCAAGGTGGGTGGCGTATTTACGTTGTGGATGTCTATGGGCTCCAGTAACCACTTTACGTCCACCCATACCCATACCCATCCATACAGTAGTTGCTTGAGACGAAAATTCGGCCGGTTGATTTTGTAAATTATTTTTTTCATCTGTCATGCAACAGACACATGTTGGACTTTACAATATTGTGGCAGACAATCTTTACACGAAGTCTCTTAAAAGCACAATCATCACTTTCTCGTCTATGCCCATAAAACATACAAAGTAAGACACTAGTACAATAATAATTTTTACTGGTGGTAGGACCTCTTGTGAGTCCGCGCAGGTAGGTAGTACCACCCTACCTATTTCTGTCGTGAAGCAGTAACTATATTTGAGACCTTAGAACTTATATCTCAAGGTGGGTGGCTCATTTACGTCGTAGATGTCTATGGGCTTCAGTGACCACACCAGGTGGGCCGTGAGCTCATCTACCCATCTAAACAATGTGTATACAAAGCTCTTAAATACGAGGTAAGCAATGAACTAAATTTTCAATTACATATTAAGAACAGGGTAAAAGTCCGCTATTCTTGTATTCATATTAACCTCAAACTAATGTAAATTTAGGGTAAAAGCACTAGCTAATATAAAATCTTTACCATCCGATAGGCAGACACTGTCGATCGATATTAAAATGAGCTGCAATTTGTGCCGCCGGCCCGATACCGGAACGATTAATCTCCCGGACTGAAAACACATCCTGTATGTACACAGAAGAAAAATATGTGGAGACGATATTATTCTGCAATACTTATAAATTATTAATAATGAGATCTATATATTAATACGTGAAGCAAAAACTTTGTATACCTTCTTACGAAAATTGCGCGGACGGAGGAGTATGAAATTTCCCACACTTATAGAGAATATAGAGGAGTGCAGAATGTTAATTTTTTTTTTTTAAATTATGCATTGAAATTGGTACATTAAATCAATAAATAAAAGATTACACACACTACCATGTATTTGACACACACACATATACTCTTTGTTAATTGTCAAACTTTTGTTATTGCTTAAAGTCTGTGGTCAAATTGAAAATAGGTTAATATTGTTTATCTTTATTAATATTTGGCGAAATCTGTGACTATAGTAGAAGTATTTGATAATAGCACCATAATAATGTTCAAACTTATAATTACAATTAATTATAGTGGAATTTCGACTACTGCGATACCACTAGTATTTATTGATGGTTGTATTATCTTGACAACGCTTATACCAATGATTTTCTAATGTCTAGTATGAGCAGACGCCTTCACGTTTTACAGAGTCGGTTATTAGAACTCATGCTTATCGTTGTACACCATACTTAAGGCCTTAACTTCATTGCTCCAAGATCTCTACTACTCTACTTTGTTTTGCTGCCGAAATATTCAGGAAGATG
The DNA here is from genome assembly GCF_003987935.1 of Bombyx mandarina. Next base: position 1,198,706 of record NW_021011527.1, on the reverse strand, counting down.
TTGACGGTGAAGCTAAGAATGACAGAGAAGTTCTAGGAACTCGAGACAAATATCTATAGTTTGTGGTTAATAGCTAATGCTTATTTAATTTTGTAATTGCTCTCAAATTCTAAATTGAAATCAATTTTTGTAAAATGAATATATGAATCCATAAACAGTTTTTATATATTTCTTTTAATATGTCTACACTTTTTTTGGAAATTCCCAATAATTCTGAAAGAAAACTTTATAATACATACATATCGTCTCCTAATATTTTCTGTTCGTAGAGCGTTATTCAAATAAGAAACGCTGTGTATCGCAGGCGACTTGTCGCCTGATTGATGGCTCTCTTACTTTTTTAATCATCCCAACAAAATACATTCTGTATTCGAAACATTGTATTTTATGATTATAGCTTCTTCTTATATTACCATATTGTTTATGTTGATTTTGCAGTTATCGAAATAAGCTAGTGTATGAAATATTTCACATGGAATATATATATTTTTTTAATTTCTTAATTGAAACCTTTGAAACTTTGGCAACTAGTAAGAGCTGAAGCAGAAGTAGTAAACCGCGACTTGATGTTGCCCTGGCATTGCTGTCTTCCGTGAGCATCGGTAGCTACTTATCAATAAGAAGGTCATATTATCATCTGGTTACAAAAACAATAAAATATATGTAGAAAAACCGAAATTATAAAAACAATAAAACTATTAGCAAAAACATTTATCCTCTCAGAATTAACGGTTATTTTTAAGGTAAGTTGGGTGGATGAGCTCACAGCCCAGCTGGTGTTAAGTTGTTACTGGAGCCCATAGAAATCTACAACGTTAATGCGCCAACCACCTTGAGATATAAGTTCTAAGATCTCAGTATAGTTTCAACCCCACCCTTCCAACCGAAACGCAATACTGCTTCACGGCAGAAATAGGCAGGGTGGTGGTACTTACCCGTGCGGACTCACAAGAGGTCCTACCACCAGTAAAACATGAACGTATTTAAACATATTTAGATATGTAGACAGGTGAACATGTTTAGATATTTAAATTGTTACAAACCCGAAATTCCAAATTCTTATTATTAGGCAATTATCTAATCTGCCCCACTCAACTAGATTAGCAAATGGCATTGACGAATGAATAACGTTTCGAACAAAAGGCCTCCATTCCATTGTTCTAACTCAACACGGTAGCATCCTTTAGTTCTTCTCGCGACAAAACACTCCATTAGTTACATTGTGCCACTCAATACATGATAAATAGCTGGTTGGCTCAAAAATATATCCGTGGGAACACTCTCGAGTACAATACGAGCTATCGATATTTTCCGCACATACCGAAAAATACTGTTTACCTTCGCTCGATTAGGCATAGAGGCTTTGAAAAATCGACAAACGTACATCGCTAGAGATGGTCGCGTGCCTATACCCTCAAACGTATCTGACGATTATAGTCTTTCGCCCTTAGAAAATACAGATCAAAGTATTTTCTTTTAGTCTCACCCACGTTTAAATACGCTACCGAGCGTGGCAAACGTGTTCTTTTATTGGAAACGGATAATTTATTTCGTGTAGTTATTTGGTGCTCTATTAGATAACGTGGGAGTCTATCAGCGATTAGCATTATCGTTAACATTTGTTAATTAAAAACAAAAAGTTAAAGTTTAACACGATTAAAATAATTAAACAAGCCAATGTTTAACGGTATTAATAAATTCAAGTATCATGTTCATCGGATTTTTTTCTAAATGTAATTCACCCTCGGAATCATTCAAACATCATCGGGTCCGGCTACTTGTTTTTAATTCAAATGTTTTTTTTATCTATGGGCCACAGATTATCGAACGTTTAAAAGTTATTTCGGTCCTCAATTTAAATCAATCACAAATGACGGTATAAGAAAGTATATGGTGATCGTTTTGTCTATTCCTACAATGAAGCATTCATAGATAAGATCTGGTTTCAGCAGTTACAACTGTTCATTTTTATATCGCCAGGTGGATGTATGAGTTCTGAGCCCTCTTTGTTACCGATGCCCATGGACATCGCACTATACGAATACTGCCACCCATAACGGACCTTTTAAATGGGAAGGCTAGGCCTTTTAAATAGGAAGAAGCATGATTGACCTGTGGCAAAAGTAGGTAGATTGGTAGTAACAATCCGTGCGGACTTACGATACGTCCTTCCACCCATTAAATGCTGATGGGTGATCGTAGAAAACTGGTATAAAATGCCGATACCCATTCTCGCTTCACACACAGTATGATGATATTATTACAGTATTGATTCTATACCTTTGGATTGATTTCGATCGAGGTACAAAATTAACTTTAAATATTTTTTAACTGACCTAATTCGATTAAAATTCTAATCGAAACACAACGCTACATTCAAAGTCACTTCTAAGATATTCGGTTTTGTCCAACGTCAACATTCGTTTTCTATTGTTCGGGATTGGGATAAACTCTGTTAGTAATCCGGGGAGATTTCCGCTTTCCCCGGAAATTAAGCTCAGTCACACAATCCACAAACATTTTCCGGTGTAACTTCGACTCAAACAACTTCTTGTACGAGCATCTCGGTTGGATCCGATACGCGATCATTACAATTTGGTCGTATACGCCGCCTATACAATTTAACTGAGGATCGACTTGAACCTTATCCTTACGAACAGGAAAGATATGGAGACTCCATGCAAATTAATATCGTGAATTATTCAAAGCTTAAATCGAGAATACCTGTGCTATACAATTGATTTAAACGTTCAGGTCTTATTTTTTGTATTGTATTTTTTGGATAGTATTTTAGGCCCTATCATCTAAATGACTTTTCTGTACTCTCGCCTAAGCGCCCGATCTCTCCCGGCGTCAGAATGTCCTACTAGGTCAGAAGCAGTCTGCTGGATCGGAACACGATACCCCATCGACCGGTCGTTTTTTTTAACAATGACGTTACTCCTAAGCCGAAGCGTTGCAATGCTAGTAGCGCGCCGCGCAGACTCGACACCTCAGGATGCCCCGTGGCCTTCATCGGGGCAGAAACCGCCACTTTCAAGGGCCAGGACGAACGCTCATACTGTCTCCTACTCGGATCGGTACGGAGAGAGAAGAGCACTACCCTCTCTTGTTCCGTCACCTCCTTTTGCGTGATGGTGAATATGCAAAAGTCTAGCATCTCCTTCCTAGACGCGTCGCTACAGAGCATGGCGGTTGTCAACAACAGGTCCTTTTATGACCGCGACGAGAGTGGCACCTTGCTTCCCCCAGGCGGTGCACTACTCAAGCGTTTACTCTTCTTAATATTAAAATCTATTCCATTCATATTTTTAATTCAATTCACAGCATATGCTGACAATTAAAAAATGTTAATCTTTATTAATTGTGACATTGAGTTGCAACTTGTTTGTCACATCAACATCTAACAACCTAGAACATAAACATCACATATTATCTCTTATACAATCGAAAATTAATTTTGAGAGGCGTTGCTCCAATTCTATTTTTTCCAGCTCGTCCCAACGAATAATCATTGAACTAATCTCGAGGGCGGGCAGCTTAAGCAAATGTCATTCTCGCGACCCCATCATGCCTGAAGCATCTAGTATAACCTGAACTCTTCACTGGAAGAAAAAAGAGACCTAAATCCAAACTCGACGTATCTTTGTTGGCTGGGAGGTAGATATGTGAGGATTCTGGGATTTTCGGTATTATCTTTCGTGATTACGATAGTTCCATTTTCAGATTCGCTGTAATCGCTTAGTTTTTTGGGGTGCGATAAAGTTTTTTTTTCAAGTTTATTGAATATAACATGGGAGATCGTAGAGAAACATGAAAAATATTGTTTTATGTGAGTTAAAACAGTACAGTGAAATTCCAAGAAACTGTCGACCTAATACTAATATTTGTTCACAATATTCATGCACTTCCACGACAACTCTGAATTCAAGATGGTCGCCTATATATTTGTAATCTATTATTTCGAAATCTTCATTTTGAAAAATCGACTTTTGATATTGATCCTCAAAACACACTTATACAACTCTAAATCGACCAAAACTTTGTATGAATTTGTTTTCTAAAACACAGAACAAGGTCGAGATGCGAAAATTATTTCCTGTTTAATGAGCAAGGTATATTTGAGAAATCAGTCGTAAAATTTTAGAACTTTTCAGGTAATTTGACTAGCACCTAAAACAACGTAAGGAACCGCAGCAAAATAAATCAAAAATTTCAAAAATTTGTACAGTATTTCATACAAAGCGAACTTCGCTTCCGGCACAACCGCATTCAAATATTTCATACAAAATTTTGCTGTGGAGTTCTACATATTAAACTAACCAGACAAACTTTACATTAACTGAACACCGAATAACTCTTCAAACTAAAATCTAACAATACCAACTGTTACATATTATTATGTAAATAGTTTGTCTTAAACCGAAAGATAAATTTACAATAACCATTGAATTAAGAGATTTGAAAAATACTGAAAATACTGGTTTAATCAAAATGAACGTACTGCCCGGATAATTCAGCGTGTTCTTTCCCTATACAGAACATCGAGGCGACCGTTAAGAAAATGGAATTCGACTCTTATACATATAATAATAATATGTTCACAAAACTATTTCCGAGACAAATGCATCAATCCAACCTTTTATGAGCAGTAATATCATTTAGGATTAAATTTATGCTTTGGCTCATCTGTGTTGAGCACACGGAAAGCACTTGACCAGAGGGTGTTGCTAAAACGGACTGCTGTCACATAATTAACCGGACCCGTTGTTCACCGGACCGTGAGGGGACACCGCGCTGAAATGGCACTCAAATTAAATCGACCAATTCCACCATCACTCGATTATAGGCTGTCTGTCTTCATTCATTCGTTTCTGATTCCTCTGACTTTTAGTTTCCGTCATTAGGCAATTGGGGTAAGGCGCGTTAGGTATAAATTACTCGTTTTCTTTAGACTCGAATTAAGCACGGATGAAGGTAGTTAGTAGTTCGTGTCCAGTTTTATTGCTAAGGGAAGCCACGCGAAAGGGCTCCGTAATTGATTCTGCCGGATTAGCTTAATCTACGTTGCGACGCAAACTTTGAACGTTAACTACTTACTGTGTTTCTAGTGAAATCCGTGAGTTTGGTTATGGGGATTACGATAAAACCATGTCTACTGATCCATTTACGAATTACAAATAAATTAAATACCTCACTAAATTTAAAGCACCCTTTGATTATTGATATTAGAATCAGCACTGAAAATTTACAAGGGTATACAAAAGCAGAAAGTAAATTTATGACAAGATCATAATCTTTACTTGAATTTGACATAGTTAACATCCGTAAATCCTGAAATTATTTTATAGAAACTTCAAATCGTATAGTGACATTGACTCAATTAACGAATCACGCTATTGCTAAGAACTATGAAATTCTCCTTAATACGTGAACAGAATGATTACGATCGTCATGTCATCTTTCTAAATCGTATGTCAAGTCATATATGACCCTAGCATTATTCATGAAGAAACATGCATAGTTTTACAAAGTTCCCAGGCCATTACGCATCCGGGGGCAAAGTAAACTTATTAATATTCCATACAGTTGCGGTCAGGGCTGCTATACACGTTTTTAAGCGCACAGAAATATTTTTTTTGCTAAAATGGGTACACGACCTAATGGCTGTTCTGGTTCAACCTCTTATCCCTATAAAGAAAATTAAATTAGCGTGATTAAAACTGCTATTATAATTAAAATAGTAGGTGATAATTTAAAAAATATATGGAGGACAGTTTATGTCATGTAAGATATATTGGAAAATTATTTATAGCTTTTTTTTATTTATTTTTTATTGTTTAGATGGGTGGACGAAATCACAGCCCACCTGGTGTTAAGTGGTTACTAGAGCCCATAGACATCTACAACGTAAATGCGCCACCCACGTTGAGATATAAGTTCTAAGGTCTCAAAGTATAGATAGTTAAAATGTACTCTTAATTGAGTGTGATCGGGAAACTAAAGAAGACTTCTATAGATTCGGACATGCAGTATGTTGTCTTACAGTTATACAAAAGCTGACTACGTTCAATTTCCGCAACGTACATAAATAAAATTAGTGGAAAAAGAAACCACTGTATTTAACCAGTAGGTATTTAAATCTAATTTGTGCATCAGACGTTCTACCAGCCAGACACGAAATTTGCAGACATTGTATATGTTCTGTTTTGCGACCTCATTTCTGCGCAGTCAATATATTGTTATCAATTGTTGACGGCCGTCTGGTGTAGTGGTAAGTAACATGGTCACTACACAAGGGGGTCGCGGGTTCGAATCCCGCCAAGGGAGGACATTTGTATGATAAATATAAAAATGTCTTTTCTAGGGTTATGGATGTATATTAAATATATGTATCTGTATAGTAAAAATATTACATTTATTTCCGGTATCTGGTACCTGTAACACAAGTTCTTTACGAACTTACCACGGGACCAGCTAATGTGGCTTTATAAAAAAAAAAAATACGCTGTTCACTTTATTTAAAGTTGTAGTTTTAAAATTGATATGGACTCCGGCAGCCGCTTCATTAAGGTACGTTTACATATTTAAGCAAGAAAAAAAAGGAATCGAAAAGTTTTAGAATAGAAGAATAGAACAGAAGAATTAAAAAATAGAAGAAAAAGAGAACTTATATTTTCTAATCGCATAAAATCAAAAAGAATGGATATCTTTGCTCATCTTAGCTAATAAAAAATAATTTCATAATCATGTATCAATAATATACTTTACTTCTCTTAGTCATGTTTTTAATCATTGAAATGAAATATATGATTTCGCAAACAATTATTTAATAATAATAAAATAATAATAATAATAAAATATTTTATTGTCTTTCACACAGATTTAGATTAATACATTTCGATAAATAAAATAAAAGAAAAAAGGCAAAAGGAGGTGTCTCAGCTAATGTTATTAAAATGTGTAGGTACTAACACTATCAAGTTCAGTACACACAATAGAGATTTAATCTTGAATTTTTATAGTCAATATATTATGTTTCTTTCCTGTATATTATGTGTCATTTACACACGTAAGTCATATTTTTATTAATTTTACAGAAAACATAATACAAAAGGTATAACTGAAAAAGTATTTACAAACGGCGACCTTAAGAGTCAGAAGTTTCATTATTGACGTTGACATTCAGAAAAAAACAAACAATAGTTTTTTTCGTTTTTGATTATGTATATGAATAATGATAATAGCATATAAAAGCCACTTGCCCACCTTTCAACGTAGGCTGCAACATACATGAGACTTTAAAAACTCATTTGCCTTTTTTCAGTATTTGACAGCCCTACAGAAACCACGTTAACAACACTTATGCATGTACGTGTCCGTAATGCAAGTCGAAATGTTGTTTTAATTGAATCAACAGATATTATGCGGCCACAGTACTTTTTACGATTGCATTAGTGAAATCAGGCAGATGGTAATCAAAGCTACCGAATAAAATTTAGTTCGTTTCGTAAACACGATACCAAAAATGTATGGGGTTCTATTTCCTATGCTTTCCACGATACTACAGGTATTAATGCGTGGTAAGTTAACCTAATATTGTGAACAGCAAAATCGACGTTTTTAATTTGATTCTTATTTCAATCATGTAAATTAAAAGTAAAAAATAAAAATTAGGAATTCAAATTCCAAGTCACTTCAATGTTCATGCAAGTGCGTAAGTTATTTTAGTGGCAATCACTAAAGCAAATAAGAACATATTGCATGATTGTATCAAAATTTATTATTCTGAAATCAAGTAGGTATTCATGAATGAATTTGTATGCTTACTTGTAGACCTTTAATGATGCTTTACTATTGATAGTTGCGTATATTATAACTGTTATTTGTTAGAAGAACGACAAAGGGATTCACTGCAGAATCGGCAGCAGCTTTTTCCGAGTATAATACCAACATACTGTGATCACCAACCGCAATTTTTCTGATGGTAGCGAGCGTTGTGAACTTACAAGCTTAGGTACCATCATCCGTTTCAAATTCTATTCAATTTCCTATTCCTATACCTTCCTATTTGCTATACTTCCTATTTCCTATACCTATTAAATTTACTGCCTATACAAAATATTGAAACCATGGGCTTGTTCACTCATCTATGCAACTACATATTATATATAAAAAAGCACTACTTTTTAGTAACCTAATTAAGATTATATTATAATAAAAAATAAACATTGCTTCCGAAACACAATTAACATTGTATACATAATAATATGTTTATGTATACTTGAAAGGGTATTAAAAATATATGTTTTTCTAATTGTTTTTTTGACACTGTAACAATTAATCGATCGAGTTTCACAAGTCAACATACTACGTACTATCAAAATTAGTATTGCATACAGCACTGTTTCCCAAAACGAGAATTAATTTAAAAAAGACCACCGATGTCTTCTAGAACGTCGATCTTTTGTCAATAGAGGATCATAAATATGTAAATGCTCATCACAAAGTTCCATACGCGAGCGTATCTCGAAACTTTTAAGTCAAACGTACATAACTACATATTCGTATCTCTGATTTACAATGGCTTATTTGACTAACAAACAGAATCAAACCCGATTATCCTACAGTATCGTATCTGCATTATGCATGAGACGTTTCCGCTGTCCCTTGAAGGTTGAGGGGATTTTGATACCGTTGTTGTTTGATATTTTTGGAATGACGGCGATGTAGGAATGAGATTTTTCTTTTGTATAGCATTTACCTTATCATAAACAGATACAGTCATCTGTTCATCTATATATTAATACGTGAAGCGAAAACTTTGTACCCCTTTTTACGAAAATTGCGCGGACGGAGGAGTATGATATTTCCCACACTTATAGAGAATATAGAGAAGAAGTGCAGAATGCTAATTTTTTTTTTAAATATGCCTCAAAGATACATTAAATCAATAAAAAAAACATTACACACACTACCATTATTTGTCGATAGTGTAGTCTTGGCGAAATCTGTGATTATAGAAGTATAATAGTCTTTGAAAATAGAACCATAATAATGTTCAAACTTATTATTTCAGTTAATTATCGTCGAATTTCGATTACTGGGCGACCACTAGTTATTATTATTCTACTATATTTATTTTATTATTATTCTACTTTATTTATTTAAAATCTTATTAATTATACAATATTTTATTAAAAAATCAAATTTTTTTAAAACACAATATAAAAGTAAATTACCGGCGATGACGGATTTCAAGAATATATCTCTAATGTTATTTCTACCACAAGCGTGACGGTCTTTGCGTCATAAATAACAATCACAAAACCAATGTAAAAGTACTACGTTTTACGAGTATTTCCCAATAATTTTATCGTCCACTTCACCATCGGTAATCATACAAATTGCCGGGTAATGGGCATTTTCACTCGATGTTAAAGACCATTAAAGTATTAACGAGTGTGACAGACGGACAGACGGACGTTATTATTACAACATATCGATGTGGGCGAGACAGGCAATGGATACTGTTAAATTGCGTCATAAAATATTTAATACTAGCTGACCCGGCAGACTTCGTAGTGCCTCAATCGATAAATAAAAGACCTAAACTTTTGTATAAAATAAATTTAAAACAAACAAAAGGATTTGTTGTTATTTTTATTTAATTCCGAGCATTTTCATATTTATCTTACCTTTTAAACCTTCTCTGGACTTCCACAAATAATTCAACACCAAAATTAGCCAAATCGGTCCAGCCGTCCTCGAGTTTTAGCGAGACTAACGAACAGCAATTCATTTATATATACCTAGTCAGGTCATAAGTATTGTCACACAGTAAAAACTTTTCTTTTAGAATGCTGGCCACAAAAAAGTTTATTGAATTCGAATTTCGAGTTGTTCATGAAAATAAAAATAGTATACATTTAGAATTTTACTCATTTTTAAATATGGAGTGGACGCTTAAAGAAGACCGTGTTGCAGTTATTGCGTTGCATCGTTGCGGTTACGCGCCAATTCAAATTTTTAACATACTGAAAAATTTGAATATAACCAAAAGATTCGTTTATCGTACCATCAAACGATACAATGAAGACTCTAGTGTAGATGACAGGTCAAGAAGTGGTCGCCCTCGGTCTGTTAGGACTCCAGCAGTGATAAAAGCTGTGAAGGCGCGAATTCAAAGAAATCCCAAACGTAAGCAGAAACTGTTGGCCCTTCAGATGGGGTTAAGCAGAACCACGGTGAAAAGGGTGTTAAATGAAGACTTAGGGCTTCGGGCATATCGAAGAAAAACAGGACATCGTTTGAATGCTCGTCTAATGGACCTGAGACTGAAGAGATGCCGCGCTTTGTTGAAGCGGTACGCGGGAAAAAAATATCGGGAAATTCTTTTTTCGGATGAAAAAATTTTTACCGTAGAAGAGAGCTACAACAAACAAAATGATAAGGTGTACGCACACAGTAGTGAAGAAGCGAGCAACCGTATTCCGCGTGTCCAACGAGGTCATTTTCCATCCTCGCTCATGGTATGGTTGGGAGTTTCTTATTGGGGCTTAACAGAGGTACATTTTTGTGAGAAAGGTGTAAAAACGAATGCAGTTGTGTATCAAAATACAGTCCTGACGAACCTTGTGGAACCTGTTTCTCATACCATGTTCAATAACAGGCACTGGGTATTCCAACAAGATTCGGCGCCAGCTCATAGAGCGAAGAGCACACAAGACTGGCTGGCGGCGCGTGAAATCGACTTCATCCGGCACGAAGACTGGCCCTCCTCCAGTCCAGATTTGAATCCGTTAGATTACAAGATATGGCAACACTTGGAGGAAAAGGCGTGCTCAAAGCCTCATCCCAATTTGGAGTCACTCAAGACATCCTTGATTAAGGCAGCCGCCGATATTGACATGGACCTCGTTCGTGCTGCGATAGACGACTGGCCGCACAGATTGAAGGCCTGTATTCAAAATCACGGAGGTCATTTTGAATAAACTTTAGTGTCATAAGAATCTATGTTTTGTTAAGTCCATTTTGGTATATGAATGGTTACATAATGAATAAACTTGTTTCAATTATTTTACATTAAACATGTGACAGAATTTATGACCTGACTAGGTATAAGATTGTATTTATTTACAATTTACCTGTACCGAGCTCTGAATTAAAAATATAATTTCCATATACTGTCTTAAAAAAAATTACAATTCCATTTAAACACCTCCGCGACGTATCTGAATGCTTTATCTATTTTCATTAATAGGAAAATAAAATTGGGTCGCGTATATTTTTTACGAGGCTATAATTTTTGATTTAGCGCCGCTCACGATGCGACATAAGGAACGAAGCTGAATCAGCTCACGTTTAAATTCCCTTTCTTGTGTTTAAAATAAATAAATAAATGGTCTTAATGTTTAAAGTCCGTGACATTTATGTCCATTCCGAACATTTAGAGATTCTTTGAATAGCTGCGTTCTGATCTTGCAATAGCACTTTCTTTTCCAGATCCGCACTCAATTGTTCGTTGACTTCGCTACTTCTGTAAGAAGAGGATAACGTGCTATTATAAGAAAAACCAAAAGTTATGTTTTTTTTTTTTTATTGCTTACATGGGTGGACGAGCTCACAGCCCACCTGGTGTTAAGTAGTTACTGGAGCCCATAGACATCTACAACGTAAATGCGCCATCCACCTTGAGATACAAGTTGTAAGGTCTCAGTATAGTTACAGCGGCTACCCCACCATTCAAACCGAAACGCATTACTGCCTCACGGCAGAAATAGGCAGGGCGGTGGTACCTATCCGCGCGGACTCACAAGTGGTCCTACCACCAGTAATTGCGCAAATAATAATTTTGCGGGTTTGGTTTTTATTACACGATGTTATTCCTTCACCGTGGAAGTCAATCGTGAACATTTGTTGAGCACGTATTTCATTAGAAAAATTGGTACCCGCCTGCGGGATTCGAACACCGTTGCATCGCTTCAACACGAATGCACCGGACGTCTTATCCTTTAAGCCACGACGATTTTATGTCAAGGGCTTGGTGTATACTTGGCGCTTACTTTGTACTATCAAAGAATTTAGCATATTGAGAGGTGAAAGGTTTAAGGGAAATTTCAGTTAATACACGACATTATCTTTGTAATTAAAGGTGCGTTTTATTTGGTATTATTATCAACAATTCTATGTTTTTTAATTGAATTTCAATTATGCTTACTACATTCAAATAGCTGAAGAATTTTTATTTTATCATGTAATTTTTTTCCAAATTTTAAACTCTAAATGGCTCTCATGTAAAGTTTCAAAAATGTCGCTTAAGCCAAATAGTCTTTCACCCGTCGATATTTATTGTCTACTAGCGACCCGCCCTCGCTTCGCTTCGGACACATTAAATTTTATTATTGATGGCTGTGTCCTGCAATGTTACCCGCGGTTATTGTCGTACCGCGGTTGACGCTGCGGGGTGAAGCTAATCTAAGAAAAGTAGCCTAAGTTACTCCTTATATCATCAGCTACTTGTCGGTAAGCGTCTCGTCAAAATCGGTCCAGCCGTTCCAGAGATAAGCTGGAACAAACATACAGACAAAAAAGAAAAAAATATATTTTGGTATATGTACTGTGGTATACTTACTTACGCATTTAGTAAAAAGTGGTTATTTTATTATTACAAACAGACACTCCAATTTTATTTATTTGTATAGATTATTACAATGGGAATTAATTATCAAGTGCTTATCTATTAAATACGAGCTAACAATATAACATCTTCATATCACATTATTGCAGTTCGATAACATTTTTTTCGATTGTGATACATGAGTAGGTAGGATTCCCGACGGGCCTTCTCCGGTGATATCGTTTTGCCGTCCTTAAAACTATTTCGATATATCAAAATGTAAAAGTTCAATCACTAACAACTCGTAGTCTAGTATGACCCTATTTAATTTTTTAAAACTGTAGATTATTCTGATGATAAGCGTTTACTAGAATGCCCATAAAGTGGTTAATCCATAAAATCAAAACCTTCCAACACTTTAGGTCAAGAACTTAATTGAATTGTATAAAAACTGTCCAATTTTTTGAATCTGCATTACAAAGCTGCTTAGCGGCAACCAATGGAAATAATGATATTGGATACGAACATAAGTGATAATGCAATTTATATGCTTCATGTCTTATTTTTATTATGAATACAGATGGATCCACTGGTGGTAGGACCTCTTGAGAGTCCGCGCGGATAGGTACCACCACCCTGCCTATTTCTGCCGTGAACCAGTAATGCGTTTCGGTTTGAAGGGTGGGGCAGCCGTTGTAACTATACTTGAGACCTTAGAACTTATATCTCAAGGTGGGTGGCGCATTTACGTTGTAGATGTCTATGGGCTCCAGTAACCACTTAACACCAGATGGGCTGTGAGCTCCTCCATCCAACTAAGCAATAAAAAATAAAAAAAGATAGTATTTTCTCTCAAAAATTTATCACAGTGATTGAACTCTGCTATCAAATACCTCGATAAGCCCAGCCCTATTATTAAGGCCTTAAAAAGGCCACGGATGCTCTAAAGTACTTAGGATCGGTATTGTACTTAATAATAACTTACTAAATTAAATACGAACATTACAATATGATTTTGAAAAGTAAGAAAACATTAAAATATTGCAATTTTAAAATTCAGTATCGTCGTCTCCCGTAGTAGTTTTTTAACCCCTAATCCATTAAGCTCAAAGCATTTTCATTTAGCTTTGTGTAGTAAAGTTGTTTGTTAAATTGATATCAGGTTCGATTTCTCATTAATATATTAAAAAATGCCAGTGAACATTGACGAATCAGTCTTGTTTGTTTATCATTGTTCCATTTAAATGATTACCTTGTTGAGAATCACGCAATTTACATACAATATTTACATACAATGTATCTGCTAGTAGGGTTTCGAATGAGACGTATACGATTGAAAAATCGTAGGATTTTATGGGTGAGTTTGAATTTAAATCATAGCATTTATGACTTTAGGCCTATATTGACATTACACTCTGGCGTGATAAACAAATATTTCTATTCATAGTTTAAAATTCTATTAAGTATTGAAACGGCTTACGGCTAAGATAATCCGAATATACCGGAGTTTAATTTTTGAAAAGATAGACATATTTTTCTAATAATAATGTACAACAAGAAGTAGATATGTCTTCTATTGTCAAAGAATATAATCGTGTTATTAATAACAATTTAAGGAATACGCTTATGTAGCTAGATGAACATGAAGAAGTAGATAATTTTTCTACATAGGTTTATAAAAAAATGTGTGATTAAGAAAATAATAATTTTATATTAAAAAAGCGTGGAGTGTTTTTAAGATATATTTTATTGCGTTTACTTTTACCAACATCTGTCTATAAAATATTCACAATAATAATGACATCTAGCACCGCACGCATTTTATTAGGACGTGACACATTCTACTTCTTCTCCTTGTCCCATTACGTGGAGTCGGTGCATCATGTCCTCTTTTTCCATTCAGGCCTATCAAACGCCATCTCTGCACTCCGACACTTCTCACGCAAATTCCTTTCCACACAATCCAGCTAGGTCTTTTGAGATATGGCACATGACATTACGGAGTTTTAGTCCGTACCGTCGTTAACCCTGAAGATAGACACTACCCTGTTTTAATATAATAGTTGTTAACCCTGAAGATCCTGATTAGGACAATCGAACAATTTCATTAAATAATTTTATTGTCAGCGTTATTTGATAAGTGTGCGAAGTTTTAATTCAATCCGAAGCCCAAGCCCAAGAATCCCATGATCCCTTAAAACGACGAGGTTAGCTAGATCATTCGCGTACTAAGCTACGAAAACAACTGAGCAATTTCTACATTCAAATCAATTGACACCACATTTCTTTTAACTATAATTTGAAAAGGGACGTACGAATTGCCATTTGCCATATTATGCACAACTGCAGAACAAGAATATATTGCATTCGATTCCACTATCAAGTTACGAGATATTCGCGATAAAAAAATACAAATTTATGAAGGGTTTTGGTTTCTATTTGAGATATATGTGGGTTTATTTACGCTTATCTTCGGATCTAGTCGCACGTGTTGAGAGGGTTATGGTGTGGTCGTAGTGTTGGAGCGATAGCGGTTAGCGATTTAAAGTAAAATAAAGTAAGTATAAACTTTTGCGTATGTTACTACTTAGTAATTTTGTTTTTTAGTTAGAAGTAACCTCAAAAATTTACTAATTATCATTAAGGAACATCTGGTAGATTAGTATGTGGCGGTAGCCAACATACAACGCAAGATATTTGACAGATGCCTGAATTTCGCTTACGACATTTTCAAGATACGCTTGCATAAAATATATACAAGTTCCGAATAACAACATTCGG
The DNA here is from genome assembly GCF_003987935.1 of Bombyx mandarina. The sequence continues at coordinate 1,183,306 of NW_021011527.1, read as the reverse complement.
ACCGTCAGTCTACCGAGCAATATCACCCACTCGGTGGAAAATCTTTCTTTCGTTGTTATACCTACAAGTAATAAATTTTATTTATAATTACCTGATTATTAAATTACTTATTTGCTATCAACAATTGAATTGAAAAATGGCCGAACCTCTATTGTCCTAGCTTCATGATCTTATGCCCTCTTCTATGTTTTCAGAGTATAATAATATCCAAATTTGCCTTATTATAAAATCAATACGACCACAGTGTAGTGACACTCAAAGATAAAACGTACAAAAACATAATGCATTTTTGAGTATGTATTACCCCGCTCAAAACTTAGAACTTTTTTCAACCTTATTGATCACTATTGAACTATATGACGTAGGCTTTTTTTCAGTAAATTGTAGTAGTCGTTTAAAACAGAAAGCGAAAATCGCAAGTAAATCAGAACCGTCTCAATTGAAACAATAAAACCCTATTAAGTTTGATTATAATCGTAGCGTTGCAAGCAAACATAAATTGTAACTGACAGCGACACGAACAAACTATGTCCATTAGACGTAATAGTCTTTAATCTGACATGACATTTCAGTATCGTTAATGAAAAAGAGTTAGAGAGAGAGAGAGAATACACTTTATTGCACGCCAAAACAATTTACATTAAAAAAAAAACAGTCAAAAAGCAGATACATTTGTAAAATAGGCGGTCTTATCGCTAAAAGCGATCCCTTCCAGACAACCGTTTAATTTACAGAAATTCGGGAAAATATAAAAATATAGCAGGTATGTTGCAGTGTACTATAACACTATACAGACAATACTACAGACAATACAATACGGAGATAGCTGATCTTAAATAATGAAAATACACAATAAGTTTACTAGCTTAGTTAACTAACTTAACTAAAATAACTAGTATATGATTAGAAAGCTTTTAATTTAATATTAGAATTTATTAGAGTCCATACTCATAGTCGATAAGCGTTTTACATTTCTTGTCGCTTTTGCGAGCACTAAGCGCAGCCTATATATCGCGTCACAAGATATTGAAAAATTACGGCTCGTGTCGTAGGTAAAGCTATCCTTTTTCTTACACGCTAATAATGTCATTTTGGCAATTTGTATTCGTTTTAGCCTAATATATATGTATCTATTTATATATTTGTATTGTATTATATATTATATTTATATTTGTATCTTATGTTTTTGTATACAAAGTTTCAATGTACAATAGAAGACGCGTAGTTCAGTTTTATCAAATCGAAAGATACAAAACGGTATTGAAATCTTTTGTAATAATGTTAAAGGTCAATAGTCAAGTTCTTAGACCAAAAGAACAATTAAATATGTTTTTGACGCACCATTATAATATTGTTTTAATGTGAGAGGTGATTAGAACTAAAATTCATTGGCTTAGAATGGCAAGGAAAACAATACGTACAAAAATGTATCTGAATATATTGTATAATTTTTTTGTTTTATTGCGTAAACGGGTGAACGAAAAAAAAAAGACTAAGAACATTTATGCACTACTATCTAAAGCCACAGTAAAATATACGATTAATTGAAATAGAAACCAGTGAATACCTACCGGTGATACCACCGCCATTACAAACACAGCTTGTTTAGTATTAGAAAGAAAAAAGAAAGATTCAAAAAATAAAACTAAAATTCCCAGCGTAACCCGACACTGAAAACTAAAATTAAAATATACGATAAACTTGCGTCTACATCGGTTAAGGGACAATAAAATGTTCATGATTTACGGGAACATAAAACAGTCCTGCTCATTCATTTAATCATTCTCATAATATCCACAAGGCTTTGGATACAGAGACGAATTGCGTATTAATTTTTAGGGGGTTAAACAGTTTTGTTGAAATTCTGAATATTCTTAGTAATTAGCTGACATTCGGTCAAACGAATTAAGCGTAAACTTCAGCCATAATATTAAAAATGTTCTATCAATACTGCATACTGGAATGGAATTGTCGTTTTGTCTTCGTTCTTTGCAAGTCATAGACATAATTAACACCAATTTTACGGGTTAATCTTGCATTTTATTACCATTTCATTATTTCCTACGTTTGAAATAACTAATTTATAAATTTGGTGGTCGTAAAATGACAATAATATACGCGAGATTAAACAGTAAAAGTAATTTTGATAATGGACATGCCATGTTAAGTAAACAAAAGATATGCGGAGACATTAATACGGATCCGTCTTCTATATAAAGTATTGTGTGGAACATACTCTTCTTTTTTCAAATGTTTGCGTTTAAAATAGTAAATACTAATATCTTAACGCAGAAATATATCCCAACTCGGGATTGTTTAGTTAGTGGGCACTTCTTTATTTATTTCGCGAGCAACAAGTTACCTCAATAGTAATTTCATATTATATTTACCGGTATATATCTATTTATTATATGTATGTATTTTATGTATTATTAATGGTACACCGCAACATACCTGCTGTATCTTTATCTGTCCAGAATTTCGGGTAATTAAACGGTTATCGTGCAATAAAGTATGTTATCTCTCTCTCTCTCTTTCTCTCAATTATAATTTACTATTAATAGATCACATTGTAAGTCCGTATTGGTACAACATTGTACCTTAAGCTTCTTATCGTGGCCGAATTATATCTCCGATCGAGGCAACGGGGTAACATAGAGGCAGTGTCGCCTAAACGTGTCCTATCTGATTCTCACGATCCACTCTCAGCGCTTTTAAGTACTCCAAGGATCGGTCACCGTTCTCGTCGAACTCGTCGAATACGACGAAGAGTTCGGCGTGCAACCTGACACATAGACATAACCCATTGAGTTTCACACCGGATCTTCTTAGTGGGTCGCGATTCCGACCTGGTGGTAGGTACAGCGAAGCACTCTACTCTTGCTAGAGCTAATGTTAGCAAGTGTTCCCAGGTCGAGTTCCGTGAGTTCACCTAACAGTCAGCACGTAATTGAAATAGCCCCTTATACTACCAATAATAAGGTAGGAAAAATATACCGTGAGTCGCTATTCCATGACATACAAGACGCCTACCTTCCATCTAAAGGTGGGTAGCGACACTCCGCTTGTGTTATCTATCCTGTCATATAATATGAAATGGGGCATATAATGGTCTGTAAAGTAATGAAAAAAAAAACCGTTGACTTCTCAACTTCACTGCTCTGCTATCCTAGAAGCCGGAATGTATGATGACTTCGTGGCTTTAATGAGTAAAGCAACTCAATTGTACGTTTCAAAGCACGCTTCCGTTTTCTACTTTTTTAATCGACTTCAAAAAAAAAGCAGGAGGTTCACAATTCGACTGTATTTTTTATCTGTTACTAGTTAACTCGGCAGACTTCGTATTGCCTCAATCGATAAATAAAAGACCTAAACTTTTGTATAAAATAAACTTAAAACAAACAAAAGAAATCCGTCCGACGGGGGACACATCAAAGGAAAAACAAAATTGTTATTCCGAGCATTTTCATATTTATCTACCTTTTAAACCTTCTCTGGACTTCCACAAATAATTCAAGACCAAAATTAGCCAAACGGTCCAGCCGTTCTCGAGTTTTAGCGAGACTGACGAACAGCAATTCATTTTTATATATATAGATAGCTCAGAGTTTTTTTCTACGTGAATTGGTTTTGATGATTCTGTTTGATTTGAAATCTGGTATTTCCCTTTTAAATATTTTTAAAGATCAGACTATATGTTATAGTAATTTTTGACTTCGACCACATTGATGATATTCTCGTTAATTTGGTTTAAGTTGGCTTTCTTTTATGTTAAGCATTACATTATTTTCGCTAAAAGAACTTGACCACCCCGTAAAATTTCTGAATGCGTCTTAACCTATAATAACTGAACTCCCGGTCACCGCGACAAATGTATGGATTCCATTAAAACAGTAATCCGTTTAAAGGGGTAGCAATTAAAACGTTTACATTGTGAATGCTGGTGTTAGTTTGACTCGAATACGGACGCGCGACATGTGGGAATTGTTGCGGTGGCCGCAATTAGATTCTTCAACGTCCTTATTCTGGATTTGCATGGGATTTATAAAGCTGTAGAGAGAAGTAATGTTAGTCTCGACCATGCTATTAATATGACTAATAAGACTATTTTCGTGATCATGGCCTAAAGGATAAGGCGTTCGTATCGAGCGATGCCACTGAGCCGATGTTCGAATCCCGCAGGCGGGCTCAATTTTTTTTTTATGAAATTCGTACTTTACAGATTTTCACGAATGACTTCGACGTTAAAAGAATAATATCGTGTAATAAAAATGAAGCCCACAAAAATTTTTAATTTACGTAATTACTGGTGGTAGCCTTACCACCAGTAATTGTAACATTGTAAATGATGCCACCCTCCTTGAGACATGATTTCTAAGTTTCAGTTTTTACACTACAACACTACACACTACAAAATGCATTACTGCTTCACGGCAGAAATAGGCAGGGTGGTGGTACCCACGGAATAGATAAAAAACCTTATTTATCTATNAAAAATTTTTAATTTACGTAATTACTGGTGGTAGCCTTACCACCAGTAATTGTAACATTGTAAATGATGCCACCCTCCTTGAGACATGATTTCTAAGTTTCAGTTTTTACACTACAACACTACACACTACAAAATGCATTACTGCTTCACGGCAGAAATAGGCAGGGTGGTGGTACCCACGGAATAGATAAAAAACCTTATTTATCTATTCCGTGGTGGTACCTACCCCTGCGCACTCACAAAAGGACCTACCACCAGTAATTACCTAAATTATAGTTTTGCGGGTTTGATTTTTATTACAAGATGTTATTCCTTCACCATGGAAGTCAATCGTGAACATTTGGTAAGTATTAGAAAAATTGGTACCCGCCTGCAGGATTCTATGCATCGCTAAATACGAATTTACCGATCGTCTTGTCCTTTATGTTACTACGACCTCTAAGTCTGATGGAATTGAAAGATACTTATTCTAGATAATTAAGGTAAATAGATAAAATTAAATAACAAATTCAATTTAAACGTAATACCGATTCTGATTGGTTAGTACACTCTGTCGTTGGTTTATTAGGTTCCTCGTCACACGTCAAGGCGTAAATTACCATGTCACATTAGTCCTGCGACCGGCGCCGCGCTACGGGCGATTCGTCCAGTCGTCCTCAACAAGATTGCAAACGACTATATACAGGTCTCCGAACACGTTTCACTATTTTATTGTATTCTTTACTTTCTCGATGTGCGATTTTATAGGTTACAATTAAAAGGTTGGTCAACCTTTGTTATGCAGCAAGAATATAACCGTATGGCCTGCTCGCTTCGAGCTGGGTACTCATTGCGGATCCTCCCGATCCATTAATGGTACTTTTAGGTACCTCAAGCATCTGTCACCGTCCTAGCCGAATCCGTCGCTTGCGACAAAGGGCTCGATGAGTAAATTAACCCATAGACACAGCCCACTGAGTTTCTCACCGGATCTTCTCAGTGGGTCGCGTTTCCGATCCGGTGGTAGATTCTGCGAAACACTGCTTGCTAGAGCCAGTCTTAGAACACTTTCTGTTTGAGCCCAGTGAACTCACCTACATGTGAGTGTGTAGCTGAAATAGCCTCTCAAGGCTATCAGCATANCAAAGGGCTCGATGAGTAAATTAACCCATAGACACAGCCCACTGAGTTTCTCACCGGATCTTCTCAGTGGGTCGCGTTTCCGATCCGGTGGTAGATTCTGCGAAACACTGCTTGCTAGAGCCAGTCTTAGAACACTTTCTGTTTGAGCCCAGTGAACTCACCTACATGTGAGTGTGTAGCTGAAATAGCCTCTCAAGGCTATCAGCATAGGTAGGGAAAAATAAGTAAAGAGCTGGATACTTAAGATATTTTTTTCCAAACACAAATATCTCGGGTTTCCGATTTCATATCGCCTGTCGATAATTTTGGAAAGATAGCGAGACGGAGGGTTCCTGATAAAATTACAATGATTCAGAGTTTTGCTATTGGGCGGACGGAACTCAAAAGTGTGACGGTAAAAGCAAAGATTTTTTTAATATCAAAAGTTATGTCGAGAATGTTTATTGTGTTAAAAGTATTTCTATAACTGACCATTATAAAAACCGTCTATTTAAAGTACATTGTATCCATAAATAAGTAGATGTAATTCTTATTTGTCTACTCCTTGTCAGCTAGTAAAAAATCTCTCTCTCTGTAGAATCAGTAAGTTTTTCTGTAAAAAAATTACAATTAGTTATTATTAACAAGGTTCGTGTGAGACAACTATGCTACAGAGGCTACAGAATAAACTTACATTAAGATATATTTTTACCAAAGATGTATATGACAACAGCGTAGTTTATGTTTTTTTCATTAGCTTACATACAATTGTATCTCGATCATTTTCTTTTAAATACATAGATAGATGGACGTGCTCATCTGGTGTTAAGTAGCAACCGAAGTCCATAGACCGTCAACCACATTAATACCGAAATCCAGGTTGAGACATCCAAGTCTCAGTTTTTACAGTACAACGGCTGCCTCACCCTTCAATTCAATGCATTACTGCTTCACGGCAGAAAGCGTGATGGCACCTTGTAGTCATCGTGGCCTAAAGGACAAGACGTCCGGTGCATTCGTATGTAGCGATGCACCGGTGTTCGAATCCCGCAGGCGGGTACCAATTTTTGTAATGAAATACGTACTCAACAAATGTTCACGATTGACTTCCACGGTGAAGGAATAACATCGTGTAATAATAATCAAACCCGCAAAATTATAATTTGCGTAATCACTGGTGGTAGGACCTCTTGGGACTCCGCACGGGTAGGTACCACCACCCCGCCTATTTCCGCCGTGAAGCAGTAATGCGTTTCGGTTCGAAGGGTGGGGTAGCCGTTGTAACTATACTGAGACCGTAGAACTTATATCTCGAGGTGGGTGGCGCATTTACGTTGTAGATGTCTATGGGCTCCAATAACCACTTAACAGCAGGTGGGCTGTGAGCTCGTCCATCTATCTAAGCAATAAAAAATAAAAAATAAAAAAACCTGCCCTTGTCGACCCACAAGACAAGCTCTACCACCGTTATAAACTATTTCAAATATTTTCTATACAAATAAATCAAATTTATTTTTATCCAATCACCTCGACGAGCCTGTAGGGAATGCAAATAGTTGATTTACACACCGATCACTCCTCCGGGCTTACTGCGGACGCAGTCGCGGCGCGGCATCGCGTGTCCCAGTCCTCGGATAAATAATATTGTCTCGCGTAAGATGTATGAGTCTGAATATCGAGCTCGAATGAGAGAGGTAATGAAATAAGTAATTGGACGACGGCGATAAATTGAGATTGAATTGTGAGTTTATTTAGAATTACAGTAAACGATTGTGATCTCTCATGATTTTTGTATTTCCTTTGTTTGAATGGAATGGAATAAAAAAGATCTCGGTAGATCCGGAATATTCCATTTTAACATTTCGCTAATTGAAGTTACAACTAAACTGACAAATTAGACAAAGAAAAACATTGATGTAAAATAGCAGTATTGATGAAATATTTGTGAAAAAGATAATTTAATAAGTACTTTTTCCCATTGATATATAAAAACCGTTTTTAATACATCAATGTTTTTTCCGCAATAAGCATTTTTTTTTTAGCCGTTAGCGGTCAAAATAGTCTATGTTACAACAAGTGTTGAATTTCGTGGCTACCAAAACTTAAACAACACCGCATTAAATTGAGATATGAGGTAAAAGCCTCAGTTGAAAATTTATATAAAACTAACAAATGTATTTTTTTTTATGGAGGGGCAGGAATCTTTTAAATATAAAAAAAACAAACCATCTAACCATTTTAAAGTAGTTTTTATCTTTTAAGTGCAAGTAAATTTATTCAAAGCTTAAAGGGGTATTTTAATGTCAATCTATTAATTATACGTGCCATCACGCGACACGTGAAATCCCTCTAACAGATCGCGTTGCTACATTACATACAATTCGAACTGCTCGCGTGTTCTTTCTGATTCGAGCGATAGTATCTCCACTCGACAGTTTCCACTTAATTAAAACACTTGTAAAACTAAACTACTCGGAAACTATTCCTACGTTGGTGCTGCCTGTGTTGTTTGTGATTAGTGTTGCCATAGAAAAAATGTGTGCGTGTACTAGTGTACACACGTAAGAAGTGAAACTTCTTTATGGCCTTATTTTTCGAAAAATGATCTACATGCAACTTTCTAGAAATTGGTTAAATAAAGTTAAATTAGATAAAGTTTAAACAAAAGGATTTTATTATCATAGACATGAATACAAAAAAGTTAAATTAGATAAAGTTTAAACAAAAGGATTTTATTATCATAGACATGAATACAAAAAAGTTAAATTAGATAAAGTTTAAACAAAAGGATTTTATTATCATAGACATGAATACAAAAAAGATGGCGCGTAACGGAAAAATGTGACGCGTAACCGAAAAATGTGACGGTAAATTTTTTTCCAACGCCGATAAAGAAGTTTCACTTCAAAAAAAACCAGATAAAATTTGGATTTTTATTGTGACCTTTATTTTAATTAAAAGTATTAGCGATTGTAGGTATACGACAAAGGGAAGATCTTCCACCGAGCGGTTGATATTACTCGGTAGACCGACGGTCCGAATGTTGTTGATGTTGAATGAGATGGTTGCTTTGTTGTCAACTGCAAAAGAGAAATTTGTTCGGTGTAAATAACAGATAAAACAATGACACATGGTAGGCAGTGGCTTGGCTCTGCTCCTGGCATTGCTGAAGTCCATGGGCGACGGTAACCGCTCACCATCAGGTGGGCCGTATGCTCGTCTGCCTACAAGGGCAAAAAAAAAACATCAAACAGAAGAAGCAATGAGAGAAAACAAAAAGTTTGTCGTCTATCATTAACGAAGCAAACCCTTTCCGTAGGAAAATATGTATAACAAAAGAAATACAGAATAAAGTCACATTACACGTACATATGTTTTATCAAGTAAGTTTAATTATCCTTTTTTCTTCTTCACTTTGCCGATACGTGGCAACCCAGTCCGTGATAGAGATAGATTACACACCGGTTAATGGACCGTTACTTTTAAAATTAAGCGGAATGTTAAAAATAAAAGGTTTGTAAAAGAATTTGTTCGAAATTAATCAGTTTACGTTTTTAGAACAATTTCATTGGGAATTTTGGGATTTTGTTTCACAGATTTCGATTTGATGACGGCATGGCGAAGGCAAGGCAGTGAGTGGCATGCCATTGAATCAGTATAGAACATATGATTTCTGTCAAAATAATAAACATTTCAAATCCGCAAAACTATAATCTGCGTAATTACTGGTGGTAGGACCTCTTGTGAGTCCGCACGGGTAGGTACCACCACCCTTCCTATTTCTGCCGTGAAGCAGTAATGCGTTTCCGTTTGAAGGGTGGGGCAGCCGTCGCGTAACTATACTGAGACCTTAGAACTTATATCTGAAGGTGGGTGGCGCATTTACATTGTAGATGTCTATGGGCTTCAGTAACCATTTAACAACAGGTTGGGCTGTGAGCTCGTCCAATCTAAGCAGTAAAATAAAAATATCCAAGCAATAAAATAAAAAAATCCTTCAATTAAATACTTCGTTTGCCCGTACAAATCAAATCTCTCAAATAAAACTCGTTGATGAATAAAAATTTAAGGTGTGTTTTCTTCATTTGCGATTTGCACAATGTGAACACTAGGAACAAACATAGGCTTGCGTTGCCGGCGACTCGAATTAAGAAAATAAGCAACTCTTTTAGGGGGCTGGGTGTACAGCTTTTCAACAAGATCCCACTAAACGTTCAATTACTACCTGTTCATAGATTTAAGAAAACTGTTAAGGAACGTTTGTGCAACAAGGCATATTATAAAGTTAAGGATTATTTACTAAATGGCACTACGTGGGAATGAGGCGCTCGCTCCTGGCCTTTTCATTTTTCATTATTATTATTATTTTTTTAATTGTATTTTTTGAGTTGTTTTTTCTTTTATTGTAAATATTTGTATTTATTTAAAAAAAAGAAAATATATGAGAAAAAACAAAAAAAAAAGCCCGCTGAGTTTATTTCGCCGGTTCTTCTCAGGACTGTGGATTTTTTTGGAACCGGTGGTAGAGTTAATATTGTTATTTGTATTTTGACATTCAACAAGTGTGTCATACTACATCTAAGTTGAAATAAATGATTTTGAATTTGAATTTGAATTTGAATTCATGTTTGTGATTAGTAGTCCTATTGTTAAATAATCAATTACCAACAAATCGAATATGGAATATCTCATATCCTTCAATCCTATCAAAAATCCAAAATCTAATCTCAACGTCCAACTTTTGACCAGCACTGAGCCAACATTTGTACGACAATAATGCAATAAAGGGGAACATTTATTTATTACCGAATGTTCAGAAACCAATCACGCATGCGACATCACGTGCTACTAATTCCGTTGTGTCCGAGCCTTTGTTATGGTTATTCTGTTCTATTGTTATTGGTAATGGAAAATATTGGTGGTTTTGTCCAATATTGGATTAGGAATGGTCGGCTCAGTTTACATTACTCTAATTGGTGTACTAAAATGATTGTGGTACAATTTAGCAAAGTACGAAGCGAAAATGCAATTGTATTGATTTTAATTAGTTAATAAGAAGGTATTTAGTATGATGTAATAATTTGGAACATTTAAAATATTTAATGTTTAATAATTATAATAAAAATATTACACATTCCTATTTCTGCCGTGAAGCAGTAATGCGTTTCGGTTTGAAGGGTGGGGCAGCCGTTGTAACTATACTGAGACCTTAGAACTTATATCTCAAGGTGTGTGGTGCATTTACGCTGTAGATGACTATGGGTTCCAGTAACCACTTAGCACCAGGTGGGCTGTGAGCTCGTCCACACATCTAGGAAATAAAATAAAAATAAAAAAAAAACATGTACACTGTTTTTTTAGTCACAAGAACTTGGGTGATTTATTATGCTGTATGAGTATTTATACAAAAAAAAAAGAAAAATTAATAGGTACTTACATTTTCTGATATTTTCACCGCAAAATCAAGAGCAACAAAATCGACGTAACGTGTACTTCTACAAACGATGTTTTGAAATTCCTTCATCGCATTTTTTTCCCCTACCTATGCTGATAACCTTGAGAGGCTATTTCAGCTTCTCCTTGACGTGTAGCTGAGCTCACGGGGCTCAATTCTGGAGTGTTGCTAGCACTGGCCGAAAATATGCCGCCTCAGGAACGGTCGTCTTTGTATTTCCATTTGACTAAGTATTGCTTTTATGAATATTCATTTTGAAATCAAATTAAATGTTCGAAGATTCTTCTTGAAATCACTCTAAGATAAAAATCATTAGGTGCTTATTATATAAGTAAATAAATATTCCACAATCAACGGCTCCAGGATTTCCGCATGAGTAGTGGGTGCCAGAAACACAAAAGAGGCAAGAACTAATACTGGTTGTATTTTTTTTCTCCCTATGCAGATAGCCTTGAGAGGCTATTTCAGCTTCGCCCTAATAGGTACGTGAGCTCACGGGGCTCAAACCGGAGAGCTGCTAACACTGGCCCTAGCAAGAGCAGTGCTTCGCAGAATCTACCACTGGATCGGAAACGCGACCCACTAAAAAATCCGGCGAGAAACTCAGTAGGCTGTGTCTATGGGTTAATTCACTCGTCGAGCCCTTCGTCGCAAGCGACGGGTTTGACTAGTGACCGGTGCTTGTGGTACCTAAAAGTATCGTTAATGGATCGGGAGGATCCGTAATGTAGTGTTTAGGGCGCACAGCAGTGACGTTAAGGCTTCTCTACGGGCATTATCAATATCAACAACTATTTATAACCATATACATACGTCAGAGTGGGATATACGTAAGAATGGTAAAGAATATTTCACTATATCACGAATCACACGAGCATTGAATTCACCAACAACAACAGCAACAACTGCTTACGGCTTATTGAACCACAGCGATACAGCAACAACAATGAATCTAAAAGATCCATAATTTTTAGGAGCAGATAAATAACAGCGCCACTGAAATTGGATTGCTAACGATCGTCCCAGCACCCTTATTAAGGCCCTTGCGTAACTTTAGAAGCGACACTTATTATAGGGCGTCAATACAAGGACGTAACGAGGTTAGATTCAAAACGTAAAAGTTTGGGAAATTATGATGGGTATGTCTCGTTCTCTTAGACGTCATTTTGTATAAAAAATGTGTTAATCCATAATACATTTGTATTTTTTTTATTATTATTGCTAAGGTGTATACATCCCATAGACATCTACAACGTAAATGCGCCACCCACCTTGAGATGAGTTCTAAGGTCTCACTCAGTATAGTTACAACGACTATCCCACCCTTCAAACCGAAACGCATTACTGCTTCACGGCAGGAAGAGGTGGGTTGGTGGTACCTCACAAGAGGTCCTACCACCAGTAATTACGGAATTTTTTATTTTTTGGGGTTTTGATTATTATTACACGATGTTATTCCTTCACCGTGAAAGTCAATCGTGAACCCTTGATAAACCAAGAAACAGACTTTGTCATCTAATATAAAAGGCGATCTTGAAATATTTTTAAGCACAAATACAAACATCGATCTATTCTAGAATATGAGAGTATGTGGTTACTAGGGGCAGCTAGGGGTGTAGATACAGTACTATAATGAAGGCTGATTGAGACGTAGACTCAGTCAATGGGTCAGGGGCGTTAATCCGCCCCCGTACTCACTGCCCCCTTCACGACCATGCACTCCGAATGTTGAGGGCAGCTAAAATGCTGCTTTTAATTTAAAATTATTTAAAATTTTAAATATTATAACTTTTGTTCGTTTAATTTTTTTTATTACGAAGACATTTAGTAGATTTTCTATCACGCCTTTAACGTAATCACATTATTAATATACTAACGATACATTTATGGTGTCGTAAAAACTAACATTCGGAATGTACTACCGGAGAAGAAAGAGATGATTATGAAAACAAAATACTTCCGAGACGAGATTTACAACACACTTAAATTCACATCAAAATATTGGTAATATCGTACCTTCGAATTATTACCCATAAAAAGTAAAATATTTACGTTGTCAGAAAATTGTCTATTGCAAATGTTACATCAACATTTTCATTAGAGTATTAATAGCGACACATCTGTTTTGTATCACTAAAGAAACCGTGCCATCCCAAATAGCAAGATTTTTAAATGTATGTACTTCTTCCTCTTCTTATACTTCTGGCCTTATTACCCTAATTCCACTATATAGGGTCGGCACAGCATCCCCCGTCATTATATACGTCATCTCTGCATTCAATCGGTCACCGTCCTCGTCCAACTCATCGATTACGACGAACAGTTTGACGAGTGAACTAACCCATAGACACAGCCCACTGAGTTTCTCGCCGGATCTTCTCAGTGGCTCGCGATTTCGATCCGGTGCTAGATTCTACGAAGCACTGCTTTTGCTAGGGCTAGTGTTAGCAAATTCTCTCAGGTGGAGCCCGTGAGCTCACCTACCCGTCCGATCGTAGGTGGAATAACCTCTTAGACTACCGGTGAATAGGCAGAGAAAACCATCTGCACTCACACTCTTCTCTCGCACACCCTGTTATACACAGTCCATTCAAGTTCTTTTAGGACGCCCTCTCCTCACATAAATGTACATACGTATTGCGCCACATTATTCTGTGTAATCTATATATATAAAAATGAATTGCTATCTCGTTAAACGTAATGTAAATTAAATGTAAATGTAAATAGTCTCGCTAAAACTCGAGAACGGCTAGACCGATTTGGCTAATTTTGGTCTTGAATTATTTGTGGAAGTCCAGAGAAGGTTTAAAAGGTAGATAAATATGAAAATACTCGGAGTTAAATAAAAATAACAATTTTGTTTTTCTTTTGATGTGTCCCCCGTCGCGTCGGACGGATTCCTTTTGTTTGTTTTAAGTTTATTTTATACAAAAGTTTAGGTATTTTATTAATCGATTGAGGCACTACGAAGTCTGCCGGGTCAGCTATTGTATAAAATTTATGAGAAGGAAAAAGTTCTTGAAATTTAAAAGCAACATTTTAGCTCCATTTATAAAATCCTCGTTAGTTTCATTCGGTATACGTGAGCATGCATCTGTAATTCTGCGACGTCTATTGGACAGGCGGTCGTTACGAACGAGGGGATTATTACGAACATTCGTAGCGTTGAAAAAATCAGACAATGGCTGGTGACATTCGAATCTCTTGATCCTGTTTGAATCGTGAATCACGATTCTGACCTCTTTTTTTTAAAATGTGTGTTTCGTTAAGTTGGTATTACTGTTTTACCCGTGCTATACTGATTACGCTATTTGGTTGGTCACCCAAAATGTTCATAGGCGTCTAAATGTCAAGGTAGTGGACTGTACTTGCTTGTGTAGTTATGGCACGTATACACGAGACGAACCTAGTCTAACATGTGTTCATATGAAGATAGAAATTTTTACCTGTCCCATATCCCATTTTTATAACACACAAACTAGAGGGAGAAATACAAAACGCTATCAACATGAGTAAAGTTCTTAACGAGTGGCTAACCCTACAAAACGGAATGAAACATTCAAGAATTTAATACAGAAACTGAAACAGAAACAGACTTACAATACGCTCTAGCATCAGTAATTTCGCAAATTTAATTTTTTTATTTTTATTGCTTAGATGGATGGACGAGCTCACAGCCCACCTGGTGTTGAGTGGTTACTGGAGCCCATAGACATCTACAACGTAAATGCGCCACCCACCTTGAGATATGAGTTCTAAGGTCTCAGTATAGTTACAACGGCTACCCCACCCTTCGACCGAAACGCATTACTGCTTCACGGTGGAAATAGGCGGGGCGGTGGTACCTACCCGTGCGGACTCCCAAGAGGTCCTACCACCAGTGATAAACAGACTTACCATAGTCAAAGGAAGTTATTAAAACTCCCGAGCAAAAAAAAAAGTAGATAAAAATGGATACCGTCAAGGGAAATGATACCCGCAACTTGTTACTCGAACTTAGATTACATCGCGCTTCCATTAATAAACGTGACCGCAATATTTTCCCTCGTAAACACGTGAAAGTCGCTAAGTTTTATATTATAGAAATTTCTCGACTGTCAGAGTAAATTTATGGTATAAATATATCAAGTCAAAATGACACTGTTCTGCTGCACAAAACAATGAATATTTTTACTGTTTTTTGCGTTAATTAATACGCTTTTATTAGCTTCAGATTACTCAGTATGTATATTTGTAACGGAATCTTTGAACATCATTTTGACCCCCTTCAAAACGTCGGATTAACTCGAAATTGGATATACTTATTAAGGACCGATGACAATTCAATATTAAAAATATATTTGGAAAAAATTGAAACTCAACTAAAAAATTTAAAAATAAATAATAGTTTAAAAATATAAACAAAATACGCTGGTACGGTATCAATAGTTATAAATATTTTATGAACAGCTATGAGTAGAAGGGTTATTTTGATAATATCCTGAAAAGCACCCCACGCTTTTCTACAATAAAATCATTATTTTCTTACACTATTTTTAATTCAAATTTATTAAAATTTATTTTCTATTTTTAGTTGGAGTTTCTATAAAAGCGTATTTTGTTAGTTTTTTAAACTATTATTTATTTTTACTTATGTCGACAATTCTTCAAATCAGCTATAATTTTAGTTTAAAGGTTGAATGAATGTGCGGTGAGATGGGAACGACATCAAATTTCTTCAATACGAAAACTAAAATAAGTAAATCGTAAACAATACTCGACGAATNTATTTTCTATTTTTTAGTTGGAGTTTCTATAAAAGCGTATTTTGTTAGTTTTTTAAACTATTATTTATTTTTACTTATGTCGACAATTCTTCAAATCAGCTATAATTTTAGTTTAAAGGTTGAATGAATGTGCGGTGAGATGGGAACGACATCAAATTTCTTCAATACGAAAACTAAAATAAGTAAATCGTAAACAATACTCGACGAATTACACATATAAAGTTAATTAGACCCATAATACTAGTTTGCATTCCATTTCGATTCACCGAAAAAGCTAAGATCTTGCATACATACGGGTGACTATAAATCAATAGTACTGTTATATTATTACATACACCGGTGGTCATACTCGTATAAGTATGAACGCTTATTTAAAGGGAACATTACTTTCACACTAACTGTGGGGACGGGAACGTTGGCTGCGAGGGACCGAAGATCGGGAGCTAGGAAGACCAGGGGGAGGACCGCGGCAGCGGTGTTGAGACGGAAACTGTCTCCACCACCAACTCTCTCCGCCTCATAAGGGAAGACAAGCCTCTCTATAATCTTTGCATTCACATCATCATTGTCCTTATATCATCCAGCAAACTATTCATTCAACACATCATCACTATTACCAGCAAAATCATCACCCCAGCCAAGACGGCAAAGATCAAGTCCGGACCCAGAAGCATACTAATAAGTATAACTTATTGTATATATTTTTTATATCTCTCTCGGTATCTCAAAACTTTTCCATACTTGCGGTACTTTCATTGATATACATACATGATTGTCTAAAAACAAATAGGTAAAATGTAAATATTAGATCTTTACCTAGTACTTACTACTTACTGCCTCGTCACATAATTAAAAACTCTGAATGGTTTATTTTTTTAATTCAACAAATTTGAATTTGAACAGAGATCACTCTGTGGATCTGTGGTTGAATATCACTATTCGTTTAATTATGGCGCCATTCAGTGCTATAAAAGTCTTGATGGCGTTTGCGTCATATGAAAACTCATAGGGAAAAATGAATGTCGTGATAAATGGGTGTATAAGAAAAGTAATAATAAAACTTCGCGAGAAGAATTTGTCGTACAAAAAGATAGCCGAACATCTGCAGTACTCAAAAACGGTAGTTCACGACGCTGTGAAGCATTTTGCCACGTATAAAATTATTTCAAACTAGCTGACCCGGCAGACTTCGTAGTGCCTCAATCGATAAATAAAAGACCTAAACTTTTATATAAAATAAACTTAAAACAAACAAAAGGAATCCGTTCGACGGGGGGGACATCAAAGGATTTTTATTTAATTCCGAGTATTTTCATATTTATTTACCTTTTAAATCTTCTCTGGACATCCACAAATAATTCAAGACCAAAATTAACCAAATCGGTCCAGCCGTTCTCGACTTTTAACGAGATTAACGAACAGCAATTCATTTTTATACGTATAGATGTTCCGCGTATACCTACCTGAACAAAGAAAATCATCTTGTCGGGATGATCGAAATTTCCTTCATTCGACAAAACAAAATCCTTTTAGGCTAAGTTCATATGATCGCGCGGTACGACGCGTCACCGCGCGGTGGAAGCGTTCACATGACAGAATATGAACATGCGAGAGTCTGGCATTTTTTTGAACTACCTACTTTAGGATGTCATTTGCATCTTTTGATTTTTTATATGATTGCGTTGAAAACTATTTAAAATCGATAGACACAATATGGTCTTCGCTTGGTACTCATTTTTCTTTGATCTATGCGTCTGTCCGTCTCAAACCGCGCGGATTAGCTGAACAGGTAGATACAGTTCTGCAGAACTTTCTTGTTCTCGCGCCACGCGCGGTACAAGAGCAGCGCGCTATTATATACTATTATATATATAATATTATATATATAATATTATATATATAATAAATACTGCTTAGATTGATCTTGTACCGCGCGGTGAGCAGTTCCGCGCGGTACCGCGCGGTCATGTGAACTTAGCCTTATAGATGTAGTGAGAAATTATTTTCCTTCGGTAAAACTCGGATCTTTATCGGAATACGATGATACCCGAACTGTTAATGAATACTCGTATTAAATGAGTGACATTTTCATATCCAATATTATGGAACTTTAATTTGTTTAGTGTCAAATGTCAAAACGAATAATATATTGTACTGAAGGTATTTAAGAGAGCACAATAAATACGAACTTTTCCGAAAAATTACGAAGGAAAATCTTTTCTTACTATATCTCTAACACGCAGACTGCGTTGTGCGGCTTAAAAAGCCCAATGCGCGACTATCATCTGGTGCGGCAGTCAAAACCGCGTTCTTTCACTCAGTGCGGGAAACGAATGTTCACATTTCTATGGATATATTCGAAAACGGACTTGTGCGAGGCCTATTACGTCTCATGCGTACTGTAAACAATTCCAATCTTGTCTCGAAAATACCTCACTGGTTGAAAATCCTTCAAAAATAGTCCCGGAGTCAACGCGTTGAAAGGTCTTATGAGCTCAGAAAACAACATTATGGTGAAAACAACACTTCAGCAATCTCGGCCCTATCTCGACCTGTTCGAAGGCGTTTGGTAGATGGAGGGTTGCACGGAAGGATAGCAAGGTGCCCACATTGAAACGGTGTGATAGGTAAGCCCGACTTGAATTTGTAAGAAGATATGAAAACTGGAACTCCGTGGCAATGTTATTTTTTCTGACGAGACAAAAAAAAAATAGATAATAAAAATAAATAAATAAAAATACTTTACAAATTATCTACGTTATACTTGACCAAACAATGCAAGTATATGGATCCAAGTATCCATTCTGTATTGAAAAACATCAGTACGCTCCGCCTAAACTAGTAAGTCTCATTGTGCGGAGAAGCAATTTTTCCGCATTGAAAGCCGTCAATACAAACGTACACTATCGCAGCCGCCACAATTCAATAACGAGTCTGACAATCCGAATGCAGCTGCAGAATTTGCCGTCCAAGTTACTTGCTATTCACTGAAACATTTCATACAGTATTTCGTCGCAGTATGGAACAATATATACATACGACAGGCTTGGAAAAGTTATTGTATAAATGTGTTCTTCTTCAGTGAACCTCTAGAGATTCTGATACCATCTAGAATGATACTGCTCAATCAAAATATGATCATTAGAATTATATTATAATATTGTAGTGGTAACACCTAAATTCAAAGTTGCTAATTTTAAGTTTGGCGCTTGGCAACCCTCTCTTCCATTCCAGCATTTTAGCCCCGTGAATGGCAAGTTGTAATTTAAATTAATAAAATAAGAATAAACGCAAATATTCAATATACAAGCCTGTGTTTTATTTATACATATACTATGTGGAATCTAGAATGAATTCACCTCCACAACATTTACTGTTCTCTGTTTTTTCCTTCTTCGAATCTGGTTCGAATTAAATTTTCAGTAAAAGACCACGGCCTGTGATTTTAACATTCATGAGTGTGAGCGTGAGCGTTGGCTACCACTCATCACCAAGCGTATCCTATAATTAAATACATAAAAAGTTATTTTTATTTTATTTATTTATTTATGTACACACAGAAAACAAGACACAGTACAGAGTAATAGGAAAATTATGTACAAAGGCACTGCTTATTTCTTTGAGAAATCTCTTCCAGCAGACCTGCGAGAGGATAATGAGAATAATAATAAAAAGTGATAAGTGTGTGTAGAACAAATAACACATAACTAAAATAACAAATACAACATNCGAGAGGATAATGAGAATAATAATAAAAAGTGATAAGTGTGTGTAGAACAAATAACACATAACTAAAATAACAAATACAACATGAGAATTATAGCACATACACATAGCAAATATTATAAGTAACACAGTAACACTCGTATATGCGAAGAGTATAGAACCATGATCATTCGGTTGATGATAGATAAAATTTATTTAGTTATTATAGTTATTACAAAAGTAGAATTAAGAAGCGAATGGTTCATTTTTGAGCTTTTAATTAAACGCTACATGTGCTACTATGCTACTTGCAGCGCGAAACGTGGCAAGCTAATGTCCATAATTACATACAGCGATGCCTTCATCATCACAATACAATTGAGCATTTATATTTCTATACTATTATTAGCTTACATATCAAAATTTGATTGTCGTTACGTACCTATTTATTTCGAGATATGTGAGCTGGTCTCACAAGATCTACGATAAAATCCTATTCGATTAACTGTTCATTTTTTTTCTCAACTATATTACTCAAGTTTTTTTTTATTGCTTAGATGGGTGGACGAGCTCACAGTCCACCTGGTGTCAAGTGGTTACTGGAGCCCATAGACATCCACAACGTAAATGCACCACCCACCTCGAGATATAAGTTTTAAGGTCTCAAGTATAGTTACAAACGGCTGCCCCACCCTTCAAACCGAAACGCATTACAGCTTCACGGCAGAAATAAGCAGGGCGGTGGAGAATTAAGAAGTGAATAGTTCATTTTGGAGTTTATAGTTAAACTTTTTTTTATTGCTTAAATAGGTGGACGAGCTCACAGCCCACCGGTGTTAAGTGGTTACTGGAGCCCATAGACATCTACAACGTAAATGAGCCACCCACCTTGAGGTAAAGTTTTAAGGTCTCAGTAGAGTTACAGCTACTGCCCCACCTTTCAAACCGAAACGCATTACTGCTTCAAGGCAGAAATAAGCAGGGCGGTGGTATCCACCCGTGCGGACTCACGAGAGGTCCTACCACCAGTAATTACGCATATTAAAATTTGCGGGTTTGATTTTTATTACACGATGTTATTCCTTTACCGTGGAAGTCAATAGTGAACAGTTTGTTGAGTACGTATTTCATTAGAAAAATTGGTACCCGCCTGGGATTCGAACATCCCGTGTATTGCTCAACACGAATGCACCAGACGTCTTATCCTTTAGTCCACGACGACCTCAGATCTACGATTAAATCCTATTCGATGAACTGTTCATTTTTTTACTCAACTATTTTACTCCAATTAATAAATTTTTTTTGAACCTCCATATTTTTAAACAGTTCATGACTTAAACCAAATCTAGATTCAGTCTCAGCCATTTCCCGACTCAATAATTTCCTTTGTGACGGGCTCCTATCGCTTCAGAACTTCATTGATTAAAACCAAGTGTAAATGTTCTAGTCGGTCGCCTTCAATTCCTAAGGATTCGTTGTGGAAAACTTTTCTTTTGTCTAACTAGTCTGCCGGAAGGGCATATTGAAATTGAAGCATTACTAATTGCAATGTATGTCACGAATATAACGGGGAAATAGTCCTTGAAAATGGGAGTGTGAAAAAATATACATAAATATATCGGAGACGGTCATTAGTTTGGTGTAGTGTTCGCTCACGCGGCCCGTACTAACTTAAAATCATTCCAAGTCATTCAATCCCGTTTTTGCAGGATAGCCGTCGGAGCCCCGTAGTTCGCCAGGAACGTCGACCTCCATGACGACCTGGACTTAGAGTCCATCAGTAAGTATCTGCAGTCAGCGTCGATGCGCCTCTTCGATAAAGCGGCACGACACGAGAACCCGGTAACTACATTGGTAGTTACCGGGTTCTCGTTGGTGGCCGCCGGTAACTACATTTCCGATCCTGCGGACAGAATGGAAAGCAGTCGTCGCCCCAAACACGTCGGATCCTCCCGATCCACTAACGGTGCTTCCAGGTACCTCAAGCACCGGTCATCGTTCTCGTCGAAACCGTCGCTTGCGACGAAGGGCTCGACGAGAAAATTAACACTCAGACACAGCCCACTGAGTTTCTCGCCGGATCTTCTCAGTGGGTCGTGTTTCCGATCCGGTGGTAGATTCTGCGAAGCACGGCTCTTGCAAGCGTTAGTGTTAGCAACGTCGTCAGGTTAGAGCCCCGTAAGCTCAACTGCTCGCTCGGTGACGGAAGCTTAGGTAGGAAAAAATAAATAAAAACTAATACATATTCACAAATCAATAATAAAATCGTGCAATCATGTAATAAAACCTTTTAAATTTATAAATTTGCGTAATTAATGATGGTAGGCAGATTGTAAGCCCATACGAGTAGGTAAGTTTTGAAAGGTGGGATAGATAATTTTGATCACTACGGGTCCCGGTACGTACTAACACCACTTTTTAGTGGTGGTAGAACCTCTTGTGAGTCCGCACAGGTAGGTTCCACCACCCCGCCTATTTCTGCCGTGAAGCAGTAATGCGTTTCAGTTTGAAGCGTGAGGCAGCCTTTGTAACTATACTGAGACCTTAGAAATTATATCTCAAGAAGGGTGGCACATTTACGTTGTAGATGTCTATGGGCTCCAGTAACCACTTAACACCAGGTGGGCTGTGAGCTCGTCCACCCATCTAAGCAATAAAAAAAAAACAACAGGCGGGCTATGAGATCGAATGCCCGACCATTTAAGCAACTAAACATTTATTTCAATTATTCAACTTTATACAACCAAGGGTGATGTCGAAAATATTGTCGTTGCATGGCATCTTTGAAACAAATACTATATAAATTATAAAACACACACTGTATACATAATATACTAGTTATAGAGATAACAAAAAGCGTAAATATTATAATGCAGAAAACACCAAAATATGTAGTTCTTAGCTTATTCCTGACACAATAATTATCATTCACAAACATTGTTCGAATAATAAAAAAAAAAAAATTTTTTGTATTTCTACGTTCGAACCAAATTTACCTTTAAGTACAATGTAGTATAAAAATATATCTAAATATCTCTTAGTAACGTTTCATCCACGGTCATTCATCTCACATAATCCAACAAAGGACGAACCACTAACTGCAACAGACAGCTTTTGTCGCCTCACACCCAACAATTGCGCTTTCAAAAGAGGGGGGTTAAAATTTTAACTGAACGCGACACTTCTGCATTATTCACTCTTTGTCGATGGATCCCTTTAGGACGGTGCTGGATCGGTTAATATTCTTTTTTTCGTGTCAACAGGGAGAACGGCCCCCCAATATCTTGATAACTTCATTGCGAATGCGTTTTTTAAGGGACGGCGTTACACCTAGCGAAGCATTAATTAATGTACTAGAAATAGGTTAATATTATTCAGTATTTTTATTTTATTTAAGCATTTTCCAGCAATAGCTGTATGATAGCCCGCTAAAAGTAACCTTTGCGACCTTGAAAGGAATACTCAAGATGAATATTTAGGGGAATATTTAAACAATTTATGATTAATCGAGCAGACTGTCAACCTGATATTCAATAGTTAGCGGTCCTCGTATCTCCTTTTTTTTTCTCCTTTTTTTTTCTAATAATGAATGCCATCTGGAGACCCCAGATCTAAATCTCGATTGTATTGTATAAAAATTGTTTTACCCTTCAAATTAGCATCCACAACTGTTACGCGATAGAAGCTAGAATACTAGTAATTACATTTGCGAGCTTACCCATAATTGATGTAAAATTTAGCGTCAAGACTGGATTAACATTAGAATCTGTAAGGAAAATCTGAAGTTCAATATCCCTGTTAAGAATTGGCTCTTTGTTGCATAAGAACTTATTTTTTCATTGCATGTATGCAGGTCGGATGCAGTTAGCTCCCTGGGGTTTAATTTTCGTAACCCTGCCCTCGGGGAGTTAACACATTTCCAGTTTTGTTTTGATAACTTCCTATACTGTTGTTAATGCAAGGGTGTTCGGTATTTTTAGTGTGACATATAAGTCGATGAATAAACGCTATACTTTAAGAAAATAAAACAGAATGACCACGCACAAATTTGTCTATAACAGATTTTTCTTGATCAAAATTAACTGAATCAAAATTGAAAAAAAAAACAAAGACAAATGCCTTTGATATAAAAATCTATGTTGATGTCGTATGTATGTCTGTGTCGATGTTAATACTAATTATGAATTGTCATTAAATTAATAAAACTAAAACAGATAAAATACTTAAGCATTTATTTATTATTTCAAGAGGCGAAAACATAATCTTATTTTAAGTTAAATGTAAGGTAGGCAACATTAGAGATATTATAATATGTTAGAGGAAGTCTGAAAGTGGCACCTGTGACAGAGAAGCTGAGAAGTGCGCGTTTGGGATGGTGTGGACATATGATGAAATTAAAATGAGGTTAGTAAGAGAGTGTTAACTATGAATGTGGAAGGATATAGAGGAAGAGGTAAACTTAAGAGGAAATGGATGGATTGCGTGAAAGACATGTGTATGGAAGGGGAGTAACCAAAGAAATCGTATACGATAGAGGAGTATGGAAGGAGAAAACATATTGCGCCGACCCCAGGTGACTGGGAGAGGGGCAGAGAATGATATGTACGGTAGGCGACGGCTTGGCTCTACCCTGGTATTGCTGAAGTCCATGGGCGACGGTGACCACTCACGATCACGTGAACCGTATGCTCGTCAGCCTAAAAGGGCAATAATAATAAAAAATGTAAGCTTAAATATATTATAATCATATAATCATGTGTTGTATCATCTCTATACTTATAAAAATACCCTCTAAAGGCGGACTACGAGACTCTATCGAATTGCACACCATCCCAGAGGTCCCCCGAAACATATTTCAAGTGCAGGATTAAAACGAATGTGCGAATGCGTAACGTTCGTGACATATCGTCTTTAATCTAACGTTTAAATTTAGAACGCGGTCCCATCCAGCCGGTATTATAATCTGACTCCCGTTCCATAAGTCAGGACTCGTTTTGTTACAGATGTTACGAACATTCTAATAAAACTTAAGCCCTTATTATTCTCGACAAATGGTTCCAAATTCAGAATGTGTTTTTTTTTTCGTGAATTATAGATTCATTTCAATAAAAGAACATGAATCGATTATGAAACTTTAAGCTCTCACCCCGAGGACACATGATCATGGTTTACATTCCTAAATATGAATTGATCTATGGTTTACATCACATTTGGCTGTTTGATTCGCAAATGAAATGATAATTTAAAAAAAATATTTGAAAAAGGAACCTGCTTAATGAATACGTCACGAATCTTTTAATTCAAAATATATTTATCATGAAAGGTAAAACTTTGAAATTACAACAGAATTAGAGGTGTACATTAATATTATATTTAATGAGACTATCCAGAATTCTGACTCTATAATATATTTATTTAAATAGTGCGTCATAGACAAACAAGATGTAGCCGAGCATTACGTAATAAATCATACGAATTCCACTTAAAAGATCGTATCAGTTTTGGAAATTAAAAAGATTCTCAGAGACCGCGACTATGTAACAAAATTCGAAAAGCAAACACGATATTAAAGATAAAGACATAATTTGGAAGTATAATAATTTATATATCTTTGATCTCTATACCAAGAATATTTGGTGTTTAGAAATCCGTTTTATTAAAATTTATTTTCACCTTATAGTACTTATTTGTTAAACTATAAATTATTTAATAACTACTAATTTAGATAACAGCACGAAAACAAAAACAAAATGTTTTAATGTCCTTCATTTTGTCGGAACGATATGATTTTAATAATAGGCTTATTAAAACCTATGAAGCTGCCGTTTTAAAATACTGGCCATATGAAACGCAATGAACGGCAATAAATGGCTGGCAATAAATTTTCGTAAATGGTCATCATGTTGGTTAGGCGTTGGTTCAGCACCTAGGCAATCCCCCAAACGAAAACTTACCCCTAAAAAGTCGTGGTCACTGTTTGGTTGTCTATTATCGGTATAATTCAACACACATTCTTACAAAGCTGTATGTTTACTGTGAGGAATTGGATACAATGATGGAGAAACTTGCGAATCTGCGGTCCCCCTTCTTGAATCCCTTGTCCCCGCTGCTCAAACACGACATCGCTCGACCTCATACATTTATTTATTTATTTAAAAAAAAGTACTGCCACATCACAAACATTTAACATTGAAAATCAAACTATTTAATTTATGGCCTGATGCATGTGACAATAATGGCGTACACAACAGTGGCAATTCATCGGCCCGAAGATGGAATACAATAATAAAAACAAAAAGGATACCTAACGAAGACATACTTTGAAATTAAAAATTTAACAAGTAAAAAGAAAAGAAGAAATGTCAATATAATATCAAGCAACCAGTCAGATCGTACAGACGGACTCTAAGCTACAAGAACTAGGTTTGGAAGTTTTGCTTCATCGACCGTACTCACCAGGCCTTGCGCCGACATATTTCAAAGCTTGGACTATATCTTGGCAGAAAAAAAAAACAATAGCCGAGATGCAGTACCAAATGCTTTTGAAAGGTTTATTAGCTTCCGTACACCTGATTTCTTCAAGAAGAAAATTGAAAAATTAGCACTGCGCTGGCATAAGTGCATTAATACTATGGGCGCATATATTGATTGATAGACAACTATATTTTTTTAATAAAAAAATGACCTTTCTGTTTACTAAACGTAAATTTCGTATGTATACGATATATATTATTGTTTTTATTACTAACTAGCTGACCCGGCAGACTTCGTAATGTCTCAATCGATAAATAAAAGACCTAAGCTTTTGTCTAGAATAAACTTAAAACAAACAAAAGGAATCCGTCCGACGTGGGAAACATCGAAGGAAAAACTAAATTGTTATTTTTATTTAATTCCGAGCATTTTCATATTTATCTACCTTTCAAACCTTCTCTGGACTTTCACAAATAATTCAAAACCAAAATTAGCCAAATCGGTTCAGCCGTTCTCGAGTTTTAGCGAGACTAACGAACAGCAGTCAGTTCATTTTTATATATAGAGAAGATTGTGATATGCTTAATTTTGTTATTTTTCAAAAAAGGAATTTAGTTATCTTCTATGATGGTAAACAATAAGCAGCAAACTTAAATAGAAATAAATTACAATTATCTAAGCAATTTAATTACAATAAACACATCAAAAAACCCATAACGCGTTAATTAACAACGCACGCTGTTTTATTATAGTTAAATTAAAAAGCCATGATAGAGGAAGTCAAACCATAGAAACGACAGGACTGATGTGTGGTCATGAATTAATAAATGATAAGTATTGGATGCGTGTAATCCTTAACAGTTTTATTGACATTTCAAAACGCGTATGACTACAATTAAACCGTAAACAATAATTTTATTTTATATCCGGGACTGTACGATAATCGCAGTGCTTTTAAGTGAAAACTGCGAAATGATTATTAAAAATTACTAAAGCCCTAAATATTTTAAGAAAATCTTTAAGTCTTTAAGAAGATTCTAAGAAAATCTTCAAAGGCAGGCAGCGGCTTGGCTCTGCCCCTGGCATTGCTGACGTCCATGAGCGACGGTGACCACTTACCATCAGGTGGGCCGTATGCTCGTCTGTCTACAAAGGCAATAAAAAAGAAAAAAAAACAGTATTTGACACTACTGCTAATAACAATAAACACATTCGTTTTAAATTAGTGATGAAGTACAAATATTTTGTATTAATACATCTAGAAGTTTTCTATAAATTACTCCTTACTTCAAGAAATTATGATAATTATCAAAATTAATTAATAAATACAAAAGCCGATATAAACACTCAACACAAATAATTTCAATGCTCTCAAATTAATGTAATATATAAACGCGAAAATATATAAAAAATAAGCAATATTCTAGCGCCCATTTTATTTACTCATACATTTCAAATTCATTTAATTGATTCTACACTCAAAGAACTTTTAAGAAAAAATACCATCGAGAAGTTATGACCCACAAACAATGAACTACATTTAATCAATAAATCTTACCCAATACAAATTATTCAAATTCTCTGGTGTTTATTTATTCAATAAAATGAGGGCCCTCAACCGTCAATAGATCAATCAGATACGGTTAGAGTAGTTAAATACAAAAGCGACGCCGATGACTTGAATACCTACCGGTATAATAAATTATCGTTAATCATCTCTATGCGTCCGTCAATAAAATATGGAAGACCATTCACAGCGATGTGGCATAGGAAAGACGAAAATGTGACCAACATATGAATATTATCTTCGAAGGTGCAAAATATAATTTAATGTGGCATTTACCTTACCAGGTTTAAAATTTAACACATCCAATATTTCGTGCGTTCACAACAAAAATCCAACGATCAGTGATGGATACATTTTGACATTCCTATCGCCTATGATCTACATTTATCTTTATCATTCACATAGCAATCATCGTAGATCGAAAGAGACAAAATATAACACGTCACACGATCCTCTCACGGCAATTATTTGGTATTGTAGCGGAAGTGTTTCCGCCGCATGTAGAAATAAGGAAACGCGTGGTTCGATACAGATAACATATTTATGTTTACATTGATACATTGATCCTGTTTAAGGCATAGTTAATTAAAATTTTGCTTTGACTTTGTCTTCAATTTAAATTGTTACAACGGAAAGAGGACATAGTGATGGCTGTGGTGATGGCAAGACAAATAACGATTTTTTGTTGTTGTTGACGCGAACACCGAAATATCTAAACTGAAGCTTTTCTATCACATAGTGCTAAAATAATAAGAACTTAGCTGATTACTTTAGCACTACGTGATAAATAGTTTCATCTTCTATCTCATAGTTCCAAAATGAATTATAAATCCAAAATCAACTATAAGTTACATATTAATATGTCAATTACTGCCTGTTAAAATTCATCCTTCTGACAGCAATGCCATTGTGAAATTCAATTTGATACGCTGTCACCACTAAACTACTGAAGCGAACATAAGAAAATTTCGCAAACATGTCGTCTGGCGTCTAAAGAGTTTTATCTCCTTCACAAGAAAAACAGCGTCTAAAAACAAATTGAATGTATTTTAAAGCTGTCAAGCGCGATATAGAAACAAAACAATTGGTTAAGAAAGAGAAATAGATTTCAGAGAGCACCGTCGTTGTTATCTGAGAGTCTCCGACGAGCACCTTCTAATAACGTTTATACATTAAATTAAATCGGTGAAATTATTTAAATGGTACCCGTAATAATATCAAACCTTTCTGCCAAATAAGCAAGCAAACTGAAAATCTACTTAAGATACCCTATTTCCCTACCCATAATAGCTTATACTGGTCTTTAGCAAGCATAGTGGTATACCCTTAAATAAGATTAGCCCAGAAATGTGAGAGAGAGCCGCAGGGCCGGTGGGGATCAGCAACAAATCGTCGGATTATGTTAACTGTATAGTGTGTAGCGTCTAGCTTTGGCATACTTTATTTCAAAGTTTACCAATTCACTTTAATTCTGCATTCATAACAAATCACATGATTCAGTAAAGGTACTTACCTATAGTTAGCTTCCTTTTGGTATTATCATGTTCTTTGGCTTGTATGGTCTGTTGGTTTTGTATGAAGTAATTAACTTGTTATGTATAAATAGACTGTTGACATAATCAGGATTGCCGAAAACATTTTAATTAAAAGTGACATTATTCTTTCCGCGAATAGCATGGATGGAGTATTAGATAAAAATATATTGTACAATATTTCTATTATAAGTTAATGCTATTTTTTTAAAGTATCATAATGATAGGCAATGATATTAGCCCACATTTTTAGTTACCAGAGAAGAAAATCTCAATTTAGGATTGTTAAATGTGGTACATACGTTTTATTATTACTATAATTTATTGTGATTATGTGAGTATTTATTGTATAAAACGAATGATTATTATTTCAATAAAACATAACAAAAATTCCATTTTCATAAATGACATGCATCGATTCCGGAAATACAAAATATAGCTAAGTACAGAATGTCCTGAAAAAAATCTATACAAGAACCCGATTTTATTTGCTATCATTTATTCGTGTCGTAAATCGTTTTAATGTGCGGAATAATACTCGACAGTAAAACAAGTTTTGATGATCGAAATCATTTCGCGGTTTCCAGCGCACAAACAATATAAAAATTCAGAAGGTGCATGTGAATACTTTTTTTTATAAAATTCCATCTTTCCTTGGAATTTTTTACAAAATTTGCAAAATTAAATGAGAATTAATTGGGCTATGTTTTGAGTAATTTTAGAATAAACAATAATCGTTTTCGTTTCAATTTTCTCCTAAGAGTTATTAGCTGTTAATATTACTGATATCAAGCGCAGTGTGGGACGGCCACCTACTAGATGGACCGACGACCTAGTAAAAAGCGCTGGGTCTCGTTGGATGCAGGTGGCAATGGACCGGTCGCACTGGAAATCTATTGGAGAGGCCTATGTTCAGCAGTGGACGGCGATAGGCTGAAATGATGATGATGATTACTGATATCCATGAGCGTCGGTGACCTTTTACACTCAGGTCTGCCGTGCGCTCGTCTGCTTCGTAAAGCAATAAAAATATACTTCAATGTCTATTCATTGAATATTATATCTTCAATTTATTGTTTTAAGTAAACTAAAAAGCAAAAAGAGCAGTTTTGTAGAAATAATGTTATCTTCTCTGACCGTTTGCAGTTTCCAAACAAAAACAATAAATAACATTCAAATAATGAACGTAAAACCTAAATCAACCCGACATAATTAATTTATCTATATATTAATACGTGAAACAAAAACTTTGTATCCCTTTTTACGAAAATTGCGGGGACGGAGAATTATGAAATTGTCTACACTTATAGAGAACATAGAGAAGAAGTGCACAATGCTAATATTTTTTTAAAATAATAAAGAAAACATTACGCACACTACATACCATGTATTTGACGCACACACGCATGCATACTATTTATTGTCAAACTTTTTTGTTCTTGAAGTCTGTGGTCAAATTGAGAATAGATTAAATATTTATTGTCTTTATTAATATTTTTTATAGTGTAGCCTTGGCGAAATTTGTGATTATAGAAGTATAAAATACAAACATAATAGTGCACAAACTTACAAATCCCATCAATTATAGTCGAATTTCGACTACTGCGGGACCTCTAGTTTAATTTATTTCACCTTCTGAATTTTTCTTCGTTACGTCATAATGGGAATGGCACAACGTAAAAGTTCCAGTAGATTCCGTAAACCTCATTCGTCTGATTTCAGCGCGATAACATCAGGGTGGGATTGACTCCGTAACCTAATTTCAGGAAGACGGGAACGACACTGTAATAAAATAAGATATTACGTATCTTTGATACATTATGACAAAACAAACATTTTCTAAGTAAAAATCTCAGTAAGAAATAATATTTCGATTTGTTTGGAAAGATATGGGCGTACGGTTCGGTGCAAACATGTTAAATACTCACTTTTTACTGGTGGTAGGACCTCTTGTGAGTCCGCGCGGGTAGGTACCACCACCCTGCCGTGAAGCAGTAATGCGTTTCGGTTTGAAGGGTGGGGCAGCCGTTGTAACTACACTTGAGACCTTAGAACTTATATCTCAAGGTGGGTGGCGCATTTACGTTGTAGATGTCTATGGGCTCCACCATAACCACTTAACACCAGGTGGGCTGTGAGCTCGTCCACCCATCTAAGCAATAAAAAAAATATACCATAAGTCATTAGTGGTAAATATGGCACGTTAATATTTAGAACAGCCTATTACTTACCAAATACAAATATACTTTTAGTTTTTGATTTTGAAAAAGTTCTAAAAAAACTGAGTATGGTCCTAATTTTCCTAGTGGCCCGCCTATTATGAAGAGATTACCAAAGCCCATGGACCCCATAACGTCCATACCGTCACCCATTTTGATACTAGAGATCGATGCTGTATTCGCGGCAGAAATACGTAAGATGATAATAACTACAAGCCAAACAATACATCCAATTATAAAATATTGAAAATAATATATTCCGCAATATAATGTCATAAAACAAATAAAAACTTCACAAATTTATTCAGAATTCGCGAGCATAGAGATAATTAAAACTACTTTAACGATTTAATCTCACGTTTATTATTTTTATTTTATTATTAATAGAATTAGACGGCTCCTAGCATCTATATATTAATACGTGAAGCAGAAACTTTGTACTCCTTTTTACTTCCCTTAAATTTCTCACTTTTAAAGAATATAGAGAAGGAGTGCAGAATGTTAATTTTTTTTTTAATTATGCATAAAAAAATAATTAATACAATAAATAAAACATTACACACACTACCATGTATTTGACACAACACTAAACTTAAACTCTGTGTTTATTGACAGACTTTTGTATTGTTGAAAGTCTGTGGTCAAATTGAGAATAGATTAATATTGTTTGTCTTTAATATTATTTTTCTATGGTGTGGCCTTGGTGAAATCTGTGAATATAGAAGCTTAATAAGTCTTTAAAAATTGAACCTATTAATGTCTAAACTTATAACTTCAATTTATTATAGTCGAATTCGACTACAGACGGACCACTAGTAATATTAAAGCGTCGATTAATAAAAGGTTTGTCGTCGACTATATCCGACCCAGACGATAGAAACGCAAAGCCGCGTTCGCTCAAAACATATCTTGTCAGAGCCCCCGGATCTACTCTCAGTGCTTTTGGGCACCGGCTAAGGTCTCGAATTGCGAAATAGCGTATAGATACAACCCACTGACCATTTCGCCAGATCTTCTCAGTATGTCGCCATTACGATCCGGTGGTAGATTCCTCAAATCGCAGTTCTTGGGAAAACCCTAGTTAGCAACTCTCTCAGGTTGAGTTCGCCGGTGAGTAGGTGAAATTGCCCCTTTGCCTACCAGTGAATGGGTAGGGAAAAGTCGTACCTAAAAAGCATTTTTGCTTGTGGATTGTTGTAAATCCAATAAACACTTTTATTGATTTATGCATATACATATGTATCTTTTCTGCGATTCACTTGCACTTTAGTGGCGGTAGGACCTCTTGTGAGTCCGCACGGGTAGGTGCCACCGTCCAGCCTATTTCTGCCGTGAAGCAGAAATGCGTTTCGATTTGAAGGGTGGGGCAGCCGTTGTAACTATACTGAGACCTTAGAACTTATATCTCAAGATGGGTGGCTTATTTACGTTGTAGATGTCTATGGGCTCCGGTAACCACTTAACACCAGGTGGGCTGTGAGCTCGTTCGCCCATCTAAGCAATAAAAAATTTTAAATAAAACGGAACTTTTGAACTTTTCAACAACACAAGCGCAACCTTATAACATAATATAGAACATTCAGTGGCAGAAGATATTGGAAACTGCATCCCCGTGTTGACGACAGATATATTCGACCGTTGAGAAACTTATGCACGTGCTAAGTCCCGGGATGTGGCGATGAACGCTTTATTCATATATGGAGTGATAAATACAAGTGAAGCGTGTGTTTAGGATACTGTTTATCGTTTCATACCATAACATCTATACTAGGGTCAGACCTATTTGAAAAATAATATATTTGTTTGTTATTTGAAAGATTAAGACAGCACTTAAAATTACGTAATTTAATAATGAAAATGTTCAATAACCACAAATACAAAATTCTTTAATTAAACATAGGTAATAAGTGAAAACTAGGGAAAGTGGATGTTGTAGAAGTTAAAAAAAAATCAAATCAATAGTTAACTAAAGTTTCACGAACTGATTGGAATGGCCACTTAGGCTACCAGTCCCGATCAATTAACGGTAAGTTTTCGGTAGGCGGCTTGGCTTTGCTCCTGGTATTGCTGGAGTCCATGGGCGACGGTAGCCACTCACCATCAGGTGAGCGGTATGCTCGTCTGCCTACAACGGCCATAAAAAATAAAATAAAAAATAAAACAACGGTGCTTTTAGGTACCACCAGCACCGGCTACCGTCCTCGTCGAGCCCGTCACTTGCGACGAAGGGATCGACGAGCGAACTAACCCATAGACACAGCCCACTGAGTTTCTCGCCGGATCTTCTCAGTGGGTCGCGTTTCCGATCGGGTGGTAGATTCTGCGAAGCGCTGCTCTTGCTGGGGCCAGTGTTAGCAACACTCCGGTTTGAGCCCCGTGAGCTCACCTACATGTTAGGGCGAAGCTAAAATATCCTCTCAAGGCTATCAGCATAGGTAGGAAACTAAAAGGCTAGCAAATAGGTAATTTAAAAAAAACGAACTGAATTGTAGTAATGTCGAACTGTAATTAAAACAAGAAATTATGTATTTAAAATATCTAACCATTTTTCAAATTATATCCAAAAACATTCAAATCCTTAGCTTTCAACTTTTTACCTTGTAAAATACTCGTATCCTCATGGATCTCAATCCCGCTTGGCTACCGCTACTAGCGCGCCACCTATCGTACTTTGTTATTACTATGTATATTATAGACACTTTTAATTGAATCGCAACTGAAAAAGTTTCAATTCAATCGGATAAGTAACGTACGAATAGATTACGAATAAACACGATACATACCGAAATATACCTAATAATATACCTCTAAAGAAATAATATACCTCTAAAAAAATTAAATATATTTTGTTATTCAAGCAAGAAATAATTATTTGTTTAATTATTGTATAATTGTTGTATAATTATTTGCAGACGCCAGAATTTCAGCCAAACCCCTGCGTTCATATTTCGATAAGTCGACCCTTGTTTGAATCAACAAACATATCGTGTAAGTATACCTATTTCTAGTAAGTATACCTAGTAGACCTAAGTATTACTGGTGGACCTCTTGTGAGTCCACACGGGTAGGTACCACCACCCCGCCTATTTCTGCCGTGAAGCAGCAATGCGTTTCGGTTTGAAGGGTGGTGCAACCGTTGTAACTATACTGAGACCTTAGAACTCATATCTCAAGGTGGATGGCGGCATTTACGTTGTAGATGTCTATGGGCTCCAGTAACCACTTAACACCAGGTGGGCTGTAAGCTCGTCCAACCATCTAAGCAATACAATAGCCTGACGGAAGACCGTCAGGCTGTTATTGACAAATCCCATCCCACCTGAGAACGTACTGGCCTACAGGTCCTGGTGAAACTGAAAAGGCCTTAGGTGCACCAGTAATTCTTCAATCCTAAAAAAAACACTCGTGCTATATGCAATACAGTCATAATAAATTCAATTAAATTTTTCATCGTTATGGGCACGGTTCTCGATCAATAAATTATTAACACGATTTAAACGTGAGTGAAATAATTAAAAATGTTATTTAAACTGACCATTGAAGTGTTCAGCCATATTTAATTCTTAATTTAAAAAACAAACACGTATGCAAATAAATAACCTGCCTCCCGTTGAGAGTTAAGCATTTCAACTGTTGCCAAGCGAAAACAGATGCTATGACACAAACATAAGCATCATTTACCACGTCAGGGAATCATTCAAAATGTACGTTATCTTACAAGCATTGCCAAATGAAAATATGCTTT
The DNA here is from genome assembly GCF_003987935.1 of Bombyx mandarina. The sequence continues at coordinate 1,148,250 of NW_021011527.1, read as the reverse complement.
GTCCTATTGAAATAAGGACTTTTAACATGTTTGTAAAAGGTGTATAAGTGAAGGTGGAGGACATGTAACGAGCTACAGATTTATGTACACGATCAAGAGGTATATTCTTGTTGTAGCTTCTGAGCTTTTGAAAATATTTTCCATGAAATAATTTTGATTTTGATTTGATTTAATTTGACTACTGCATAGGGTTTAAAATATATAAAAAACAATGCTTTATACTTTATCTACTACTAGCTTGGGGTGGTTTTTATAAATTACCCACTGAATTTTTACTATAAAAAAGAAAACACTTTTAAATATAGAAAAATAATTATTTTTTTATTTTATTTAAAAATGAGATATTCTTCCTTGGTCATTCAAACTTTTAGCACCTAGGGGTGGCTGCCGCGGTTCGTATTTGGTATGACGATAGCGACTACTATCACTTATCTCAGCACCTAATTTATATAAAATGCTTATGACGTAGATCTTTAGTTTTGTTGTTTAAAACAAACACGAAACTTTAAGCTTTTAATGGACACTGGTTTCAAAGTAACAACCGTGTTTAGTTCTACGAGAGACCTTGCCACTTAGCCAAACCTAGCGACACCATCTCATCATCACCATCATCAGCCTATATCTCACCACTGTTTGATATAGACCTCTCCCATAGCCGGCCACAATGAACGGTCCTCCACCTTCCACATCCAATCTTTTCCAACATTACGCCGCATTACATCGGGCGACACCATAGCCGATTTAAAAAAATATTATAATTTGATGCAGTTCGGTACGTCATTCTTTCTTTTAGACAAAACGCCTCTCAGTGAACGTCGCAAAATTGCCGAACAGGCTCTTAATAATACACGCCCAAGTTAAAACGCTAAATTCTAAATCATAAACAAAGTTCACGGGTTGAATTTTAAATTGCTACAAAACGAGATGATCCAAGTGGAACATTCTCATTCGACAGGCACCGGCCGGGTTGCATATATCAATTTCTCATGTTACGAGCAACCATAAATTAGTCAAGCAGTACTGCGCCACGCGAGGCTGCATCATATCTACATGATGAGTGGCTTGTTAACTTTGATTGTACGTAAACATATATTTTATATTTAACATTACGGACCCTGAGCCGGCGTTGTCGAACTCGACGCTTAGGTGCCAAGTGGTGAGATGGTAAAAAAGTGCGAGATCCAAAGTGTGATTTTGGAATGATATTGTGGTATCGTTTGAGATGATACCACCATCTCTTTTTTTACCATCGCACCGCCCGCCACCAGAGTAGAATTCATCCATACTACCTGGAGCCACTACGCTCATCCACAGTGCGTTTCCAGAGATCTTTTTTGGCACGTACCATTCGACTTTGGAATGAGCTCCCCTTCACGGTGTTTCCCGAGTGCTATGACATATCCTTCTTCAAACGAGGCTTGTGGAGAGTACTTAACGGTAGGCAGCGGCTTGGCTCTACCCCTGGCATTGCTGAAGTCCATGGGTGACGGTAACAACTCACCATCAGGTGGGCGGTATGCTCGTCTGCCTACAAGGGATTTAAAAAAAATTAAAATGAAAATTATATACAAGACACAAAGTGAAATATGGAACTTAATTATAAATGTTTATTTGGTATACCTATGAAAATATTCAGAAACAAATCGATTTTTATAAATAGGCTGATACCGATTAATTCTGAATTTTATAATAAAATAGCTTCTCTACTCTATATTATTATTCCTTAAAGCTAAATTATATATAATTCCCGGTTTCTTCGTTTCACAGAAAGCAATAATTAAATATTCCACTCAACTAAAAATCGTAACTCATTTGACGGTCATAATGCGATACGAATGAAATTAAGACAATTAACAAAATGGTGTATGATTTAAGTGTTTCGATAACGATTTGGGCGTGAACACAACAGGTCCCGGTGCGATAAACAAATAAATAAAATGGAAACACTAAGAAATTACCAAACTTTGTCGTCTTCGTGTTTGCTGTGAGCGTTCAATTTAGTTTTCGAATAATTTGAATAAACTTAAAAACATACGTATCTTTGTAATAATAAAATAAAAACTATGTCATTCAAACAATTCATCCCCATCTGCGGCGCGTATCTTGAAAAGCCCCTTAGCGAATTGGTAAGAAAAAAAAACAAATCACTTTTAAACACTATTGAAGGTTGAAGAGTTTGGTAAGCTTTGTGAGTTTAAAACATCAACGAATTTTGTTTAAAAATCCAAGGATAGGATTTCTTATACAATATTACGTAGGTATAAAATATCACATTTTCTTGAGCCTTACCGTATTTTCAAGCCACTCCAGGACTTTTGTGCATCTGCTAAACAAACTACTAAAAAGATTTAAAAAAATCATTAAGCATTCCCGAGAACTTTCCGTTATATACCTAATTAATTAACCCAACACATTTGTTATATTTTACTAAGAAAATTCGTATCGTAATAACTGCTTCTGATCATAAACGAAGAAGCAGTGGGCGCGTGCTTCACGATCATGCTCTAAATCATACGAGATGAACAAGCCGCCTCCGTGCTCCGTGCGTGTCGGAATGGACCTTGTGTTTAAGACTAGTCGAAATTACAACTTGGAAAACGAATGAGTCGCACATTTCACAATTCGTTTTTATCCAGAACAGCTGCATAAAAAGAGATTGTAACTTGAAATTTATAAGATTTCGTCGCACGCTACTAGTTTTGGAACTAAAGACAAAACAATAAGATTGATTACTGCAACGCATGATCAAATCCTGGATCAATAAGTACCTTAGTAATTTGCCATGGCGAACTCCGTCCTTTAGTTACGTTGAATAAATAAAAAAATGTGTGGTTTCGTGGGATAGGGACGAAGTTCCTTATTATAAAAATATTAATTTTAAGTTCTATTCGAGGTATAAAGAAATTAAAGCTGGAGGTTTCGCAACAACCCACGGTCATTCGGTAACGTGCGAACTTATTGTGGTACACTTCATTCACGGTTGTTTGCGTAAGAGTTAGTGTATTGCGCAAACGAACGCTCTGAGATCGTGGTCAATGAATGATAAAAAAATATGTTATTTTTTGTACGTTATTACATAGTTAAGTCGTACACTGTGTGCATTACTAATAAAAATCTTACGTTACGGACGTTTTTTCCCGATTAGGGTACCCCTCCGCATCGTCCCATAAGGAACTTTGTTCCAAAAAACCAACATTAAACTATATATGATGAATGTTTAGTATGTACTCGTCAAACACTGGAATCCCATAATGTCACATAATTCACAGCAATAATATGCGAACAGTAATAATCGTATATATGCGTACGACAGCGAGCCACGCAATACGTATGCTAAACAGGCGAAAGGCCGTGGATACCCTTTTTCAGGATTTGCAAAAACACGTTTTACAAAAGTAGAACCTTTAATTAGAATTTGTTTCACATAATTCATTTGATAAGTGTATTTAAATTAATCAATGCTGATTGGAAATGAAGTCAATTCGTAATATACTTGGGAGTTTTCAAATAAACAATAACGCATGCTGCGAAGTACAGGGTAAGATCAAATGTGGTTTTGTTGAAACATTTTGACACCATACATCGTCACAGCTATTGGCACAATATCTGTTGGATCAACAAGAAAGATGGTGGTACATGTAAATATTAATTTAATAAGATTTTAATTATTAATTTTAATTTGATTCATGAATATTACTGCGATTATTAGGCACGATTTCAACATAATTTAAATGACACTTAATTTTAAACACTATTCTCCAGGTAGGTAGTGCAGATAAAGATTAAGTCAAAAAAGAAATGAGAAATTCAATAAAAGACACAAATAGTTTAAGAATTTAATAAATCCGAAACAGTTACTAAAATGTCTATATAAATATTTATTATGTAATGCAAATTCCCATTCCATTTTTGCAGCGAATCGCCTCCCGGGCGATAACGGAAGCAATCGACCCCGGACACCGGCCCGATACGAAAATTTGCTGACATATTACGGGTAATATATAAGATATACTGAGCCCTCACTCACAGGAACGTAGATGTTTAGAATGATGCATAATTTGAGCATCTCATTTTAATAAAAGGGAAGTTGAGTGAAGCAAATAATGTTATACACATCGCCCAAGTTGAGCGATACTTCATCGTGCAGTAATAAAATGAAATGGATTCGGAAAACAAATGTTTGACACGGAGAAAAACATTTTCTTTGAGATGTTATTTTCAGAATGTTTTCACGTGGCCCAGAGATACCTAGAGTAGTTGATATTGAGATATTCATGAGTCTATGTGAACGTGATTGAAAGAGAATGAGATGACAGCAAAAAAGCTTTAACCACTCTGAGCAACGAACTTAAAGTTTCGAATTTCAAATATTTAATAAAAATATGTTTTTTTTTTTATTATCTATACGATTTGGAAAGTTTCATGTTTTTTTTAACAATTAATAAATTTTCAGTTTGTACTCTTGCTCGGTGAACGTTTTGTTTCGCAAAAAATATAAGTTTTATTTATGACGTTACAATATAGTGAATGAAACCTAAAGCGTTTTTGATGATGTGTATAGCCATAAACCCATCAGTTGATTCAGAACGCCATCTTAAAAACACCTTATCGTAGCCACACACATTAACTCAAGCAGTTCCTACTAAATTAAACTTTATGAAAATTCTTTTGCGCCATTGTATTTTATAGGTGCGCTGTAAAGGTGATTTACGCTCGAGGGTCCTTTTCTGTAGTCCTGAAGGGACAGATATACGGATACCAAAATTAGGGCGGTGCCCTGCACGTGAAAGATACGTTTAAGCTTAATTTATTTCAGTCCTCCGTCGCGGTATGTCCAACCTGCCGTTATTTTCTATGAATAAAATTGATTTCGAGTTTGAATTTCCGTTTCGAGAATTGCGTAGATTTAAATATTTGTTTTATAATTTCTATTGAGTTACCACCATCTTGACTGTTTCTGTCGCTAGGATAGGATCACCATTGTAATGGCAAGGTAACTGTTATTACAATTACACACAATTATTACAATGCCATGCTTCTCTAGCCTCGCATAAAATAAATTTAAGTTCCGTGATCCACACCGAGCTGTAGACCAACCACATTCATTTTGATTTCTATTGAACATTAATTTCCCTTTTTTTTTTTCTTTTTTTTTGTAAGTTGTTATATGCAGTTTTTTCTTTTTTTTGTGTTCTTTGTCTTAATCAATCATTAGTTAACGATATTTTTATCTTAAGCACAACGTTCTTAAGCAAGATGTGCTCACACCCAAAAGGGTGAATTCTATAATGTATTATTTTATATAAATAAGTTCAATGTTTATGTGTGCAGATTTGATCCAGTTGTGTGAACCTAAAAAAAAAAACTAAAATTAAGCTGAGACTTCAACTTCATCACGAGATGAGAGGCAGCAATCACTGCGTCCACCCATTACTATAGATTCCACCTGTGCTATTCTGTGTATTTTCGATAATTATAAAATTGTCTATGTCGGAAAAATAAAAAAGAAACGATTAATATTTTGCAAATATATTTAAGCTGCAAGACGTCGTAAATTTGGCATTGAAGACTTTTACAGTTCTGTGGTCGATCGATTTAAATATTACGAATATTTCGGCTCGGAAATCTGGTTCACGTTCAGAAAACTGTGACAAGTCCTTCCTAAAAAGAGAACACCGGCAACAAACGCACGATGAACGCACAACAAATGTTAATGTTAATTGACACTGGCCTCAAATGGTTTGTATACGATGTGTATTTAAAGGTTTTACGAGAACGTAAATTCGACTAGTTGTCGGCGTAAACCAGAGGAAAAAACATTTACTGTTTGTTCCCAACAAGCTTACGTTAGCTTCATATATTGCAAAACGTTTAAAATTACACTTTAAATATTATTTTATGTTAAATTTGTATTTGAATTATATATTTATTAATCGATTAGTTTGAATAGATTAATAAATAAAACAGTGAATAGATACGTGTTTTACGTATGTATGTTAAACGTATATATGATGTTGAAATTTCAATAGTGTATTGAAAATATTTATAACAACGCATTTTATGAATATAAATATGTATAACAAAAAAATAAGTAACACTGTGTTTTTTATAATAAACTAGCTGATCCGGCAGACTTCGTAGTGCCTCAATCGATAAATAAAAGACCTAAACTATTGTATAAAATAAACTTAAAATAAACAAAAGGAATCCGTCCGACGGGGGACACATCAAAGAAAAAACAAAATTGTTATTATTATTTAATTCCAAGCATTTTCATATTTATTTACCTTTTAAACCTTCTCTGGACTTCCACAAATAATTCAAGACCAAAATTAGCCAAATCGGTCCTGCTGTTCTCGAGTTTTAGCGAGACAAACGAACAGCGATTCATTTTTATATATAGAGAAGATAGATTATTGTATTAATGTAAAAGCAAAAACTACTTTTTTTCCTTTCAATCGAATTCATATTCACATTGAATCGTATTAAATTACGTTTGTTTTGAATACAATTGGGTTTTTTTTTTCGTCTATTTATTTCACACCAGTTGTATTGACATATTGATTGTCGCTCAAATCCATAGTCATCGGTTTCTGGCAGCGCTCTATTGTGCGCAAAATCTTTGACAAAAAGGCTCCTTTGTTGACAGTGCATATGGCGGTCCGACAAAGCATCGGATTAACAAGTTTAGCTTTGCAACGATTGAATTTGACGCCTGCAGTTGCTTTGTTAACGAATGCCGCGTGAAATGAAATGTTAAATTTATTTACTAATTGACATGTAGTTTCGTAGTACTCGTTATTACGAGTAGATTGACAAATCGATCGCTTCGTAATGCTGGTGGGTAATGCCAGTGCTTATTACTCTGAAGTCTGCCCGAGTTTAAAAAATCTTATCACTATCTGTCGTAAAGTACTCTTGAGTCTTTTTTTATTTATTGCTTAGATGGGTAGACGAGCTCACAGCCCACCTGGTGTTAAGTGGTTACTGGAGCCCATAGACATCTACAACGTGAGTGCGCCACCCACCTTGAGATGTAAGTTCTAAGGTCTCAAGTGTAGTTACAACGGCTGCCCTACCCTTCAAACCGAAACACATTACTGCTTCACGGCTGAAATAGGCGGGGCGGTGGTACCTTACCGTGCGAACTCAAGAGGTCCTACCACCAGTAATAATTGAAGACTACGATAGTTTTTTTTTCAAGGCTGTAACCACATCGACTTCTTAAGTTGAGGGGCGTATTTCATTATCTATGTCTGCCCATTTACGCCAACAAAAATCGTACATAAGAAATGCTAACCAACAATTTTCTCACAGATTCCATTGCTTTCCCGTCTCAAATATCTGACCTACATTTCGTTCCGAGCCACTTACGACTACACAAAGGAAATGACGTATGTAACGATAAATAATACAGAATAGGTAAGTCAACGCATCGTGAGACGGTGGAAGCTGGCAGTCTTCCAACTAAAGAACACGAAAAAAATGTGATTTCGTGCCAAACATTCAGAATTTATTGAGATAAAGATCTATACTAACTTGTTCACGTGATGGTCGACTTTGGTGTATTCATGATAACGGAGTATTCAGAACAGCGGTCTCATATTGTAGAAACAATCGAATATCAGCATGACAACAAGAAGAGCACTTATATTCGGATTTAATAAAAAAATTGCTACTGAAATACTAACTAACAAGCAAGAAGTTCTTATTTTTCTTGGTTAAGATGAGTTCGACTTTTAAGTACACTGGTAAAATAGAACGCTGACTCGCGCAAGAACGCGACTGTTACTGCGACTGCGATCACGTCACTTCGGATCGTCCCGATCCACTAACGGTGCTTTTAAGTACTTCAAGCACCGGGCATAGTCCTCGTCAAAGCCATCGCTTCCGACGAAGGGCTCGACGAGTAAATTAATCCACAGATACAGCCCACTGAGTTTCTCGCCGGATCTTCTCAGTGGGTCGCGTTTCCGATCCAGTGGTAGATTCTGCGAAGCACGGCTCTTGCTAGGGTTTGTGTTAGCAACGTCGTCAGGTTTGAGTCCCGCGAGCTCACCTACTAGTTAAGGTTACGCTGAAATAGCCTCTCAAGGCTATCAGCTTAGGTAGAAAAAAAAGCGACTGTTAAGTTAGCCATTATGCCGTGAAGGTAATGCTTACCGAACTGGATCTGAATATTCCTCTTTTCAGACCGGAGGGCTAATCACGTATGATCATCCCACCTCTGGTTGTACTCTCCAACGTTTTGCCGCAATCATCCACAGGAGACGAGCTAGAAGTTTCAAAGGGAGATGAGGTCGCAAGCTAGCCCTCTAAAGCTATGCTGTGTTTATGATATTCTTATGAGTAGCAATTTAAAGATTGACACGGAGTTTCCCGTGAAGGAAAATGATAATGATGCTCTTATATAATATTACTTGCAAATAAATCTGTGATTTAATCTAAAGAATAAGTATTTAGAACTGATTTTTTAAGCTATTGCATAGCTTTTATCGCGGGCCTTGAGCGCGGAGACTGAATCATGAAAATCCGTAACGAAAAAAACCTAACACCCCTCACTCCGCCTACCATGTAGCTCGCGTTCAACACATTCACACGTTGCGCTTGTGTAGTGTTTGTGAATAAGCGCGCGGCGTGACGTCACACTGCATGCGCATCATGAAAAGTCTGCCCATCTCTCTCTCGCGCGGTCTAGCTTATGAGTGTGAAGGGGACAGTTAATGTTTTGCTTTTATTAATGTTTAATATAGCGTGGTCTTGTTTTATTATTGTTTTAATATTAAATTATCATTGTCTAATTATAATTGCATAAGTTGATAAAAAATGCTTGGTAATAGATTTACCGCGGCAGTCCCCGAGTGCCACACATCTTTTTTATGTTTGTATTTTATTATTTAAACCTAATGTATTTTTTTTTATTTGTTTGTCTCGCAAAAGCTTAGTCACAAATTTTAAACAAAACATCGGTTACTTGAGACAGCTAAATCTATATTTGCACATGCGTTATTTCGCAGCAATTTATATATACATTGAAATCAACCGGTCTCCGAGCCAAATGCGATAATTCACTACAATGAAACTTCATGTAGCGAATGTCTCCCGCGGTGCTTCGATAAATAACTCTGCAATTATAATCCACTCGAGCACAATAGTGGAAATGTGAGGGCGCGAACACAATGTGCATCCCACCCGAACATAATTTAGGGCTGTTCTCCATAGAACCATAGTGGCGTTTCAAAGATTACATTACTGTGAATCGACTTCGCATATTTTATCTTATACCTTTAAACGAGCAATTCTTGTATATTAATATATATCGACGATAGACAGGCAAACGACTAAGCGACAATGCGTGAACTTTACAGTAGACTAATTTAAAGTTGAAATACCTGAAAACAAAATTTATTTTAACGAATCTAGCTGTAGTAGAATCTAGCTAGTAGCTGTAGGATTGAAATGATTTTAAATATATTTTATATGTTTTGCGCATCGAATATGGTTATTGCCTATCATTTATGTACAAAGCAGTTATTGTCGCTTAGCTACGTTTGCCTTTCAAGCGTCGATATATAATCTGAATCTCGGAAACAGCTCCAACGATTTTCATAAAATTTAGTATACAGGGGATTTCGGGGGCGATAAATCAATCTAGCTACGATTTATTTTCAGAAAATGTTGTTTTATTCGTGTTTTCAATAATCAACTCTTCCCGATATCTATTGTCGAATAATAATACTATTTTTCTTAATCGAGGGCAACTAACCGCTTTAAAGACACAACAAGATGGCGTTATCAAAAAAAAACCATCATCTAGTTTACTATCTTAAGCGAATTCAAAGCTGTATGAGTTTCATGACGTAGAATGTGTATTTTTCATCTGATATGTATACTACAATGTAATAGTGTGTAATAGAAATGACGTTCTGAAAACCAGTACCTACCTTTAACGCGTTTGAAATTATTTATGGAGCTGACATCAAATATGGTCTTTAGTGTGGGTGGACACTTTGTCCGATAATTGCTCAAACGAAATGTAAAGACGACATTAAAGAAGATCATAATAGTATTATATTATCATTAGATCGATATAGATAATGTAATCTAAGGTGAAATAAAGAAGCAGCATGTGATTTCTGTGAGTTTTTTTGGATGTCCATGTTCCATAATAAGCGAATTGTTCATATTACTTTGTGTATAGCTTTTTTTTATATTAATTAATAGCCAAACTCAGCCCGATTGTCTGGTGATCTTTAATCTGACTTTGATCTAATGCTACCAAACTTCACAGCATCATCATTTAGGCCAATCTAAAGATTTACTAAAAAAATTAACGAAATAGATACAGCCGTTTCCGAGTTTATAGGGATTTTTTTTTTGTTTGCTATTAAAGGATTAGTGGTGGCCCGGATGTCTTTCCAGTTCCACCAGGACAGGTGAGCGAGCAGAGGCTCAGCCAGGAGGAGTGGTATTTGCTAACAGCTGCCCGAGCGCCTCCGAAGGAGACCTAACAACTCAAGAGCAACTGCTTCGCGGATTTATAGGGATATTACATACTTACAATACATACTTTGCTGTATGTTTCGTTTTTACTTACAGCAACTCAAGTATCCATCCTAAAAGCTCCAAAAATTAGTTAACGCGATATGTTGTGTTGTCGTCGTGGCCTAACGGATAACACGTCCGGTGCATTCGTGTTGAAGCGATGCACCGGTGTTCGAATCCCGCAGACGGGTACCAATTTTTCTAATGAAATACGTACTCAACAAATGTTCACGATTGACTTCCACGGTGAAGGAATAACATCGTGTAATAAAAATGAAACCCGCAAAATTATAATTTGCGTAATTACTGGTGGTAGGACCTCTTGTGAGTCCGCGCGGGTGGGTACCACCACCCTGCCTATTTCTGCCGTGAACCAGTAATGCGTTTCGGCTTGAAGGGTGGGGCAGCCGTTGTAACTATACTTGAGACCTTAGAACTTGTATCTCAAGGTGGGTGGCGCATTTACGTTGTGGATGTCTATGGGCTCCAGTAACCACTTAACACCAGGTGGGCTGTGAGCTCGTCCAACCACCTAAGCAACAAAAAAAAAAATGTTGTGGAAAACGAACGTTATACATTCAAACCTTCACAAATCGCTATTAAATTGAAGGGAATCACATTGAGCACACAAACAAAACTCGGTGTGTACGATTATTTAGATCGAATTGAATTAGGAGTAGCTTGATTGTGTTAAAATGAAATTACTCGTCGCTTGTTCGAGAGAGAGTTTGATACAACACGCCGCGCCGGCTGCCGTTACGAGTTCTGCGCGGATGTTCGGAAACGTAATTAAATTCAAACATTTCGAAATACGTTCAAATTTATATACGTTAGGTACTAACACAAAGGATAAACAATGATGTTGATGTGTTACGCTGATTATTTTGTAAAATTGCTGTAACATGTCATAGTTTGTTATAAGAGATTGCTGTACATGCCTGTAACTGGCTTACATACCAGTACTTAATTATGTACATGTTAATTTTAAGCTTGAATATTTTGTGTGTATTGCTGTTGGTGTGTCTAAATAAATATGTAAATAAAAAATAAAAAAAATTGTCATTGCCTTTATATTCTATAATTATGTTTAATATATACTTCTATACTAATATTATAAAGAGGAAGGATTTTTTTGTTTGTTTGTATTGAATAGGCTCCGAAACTACTGAACCGATTTGAAAAATTCTTACACTGTTTGGAAGCTACACCATTCCCGAGTGACATAGGCTATATATAATATTTTTTTAAAAAATTAGGGATCCTTATTAAAACTCCAATAATGTAACCCAAGGTGTTAAAAAATTACCTAAAATATTCTTCACATCGCGTGCCCTGCGAAAACTATTGATGATAGAATAAAATAATGTACTACGACTTTGTAAAACACATTATTATTTACAAAAAGTGTCGCGACAGCATATGTTTAACTATTATAGTTATGCCGTAATAAGTGTTCTTTTATTTTGAAAAATAAAACAACGTCAAATATCGTTGTAATTTTTGTTAAAGACCCGAGCGGAGCCGGAGCGGGCCGCTAGTATATAATAAGAAAAGTTTTTTTTATTGTTCTTTTCTTGTGGTTTTAAACTAATTTGCGTTATACATGTCTATTTTTAGTTTTTAAATACAATTTTATATTGCTATATTTTATATTGTTATATCCGGGCTTTAGTACCGTAGATATGCAGGCCCTACCGTATTCCTGCTGCATCAGCTCTCCCGTAACCTTATCCATAGCATACCTCATTACTATTCCCACTCACTCAATCAGTTCATCTCCATCCTTCGCCGCGCTCGCGCCGACCACTTTTAATTAAATCCAGTGCAAATTACAATTTAGTTTTTTTTTAAAAGAAGTTCATAGAATCCCGTATAACAGTACGAAAATATCTAATAGCAAAGTTTTCCGGTAAGATCTTTTCTTTTAAGTTCATTTTTTATGCCAATCTTTTCTCAAACAAATATAGAAGATGTTTGTTCTGTATTCAAACCATTTCTTACGTGTATCACAATCACAGAGAGAACACGAAGTTGCCTGCGAGAATTCTGTCTTATCGCCGGCTTGCACTGCCGATTCTGCTAATTGTTTCCATGAACACACGGCATTTAAAACTTGTACTGGAGATATTAGATTAGGATTAAGTAGAAAAAATAATGAAAAAAGTACTTTGGAAGAAATCTAGTGAATCTACGAGCATGGGATATTATCGTTAAAATCACGCTTATCTATTGAAAGCTGTGTTAAAGAAGAAGAAAATAAGCTTTCTGAAAAGAAGACCAAACTCACGGAACGCTCAAAAAGAAAATATTTTCAAATTAAAGAATTTTTTGATCGCAATAAAAACTGACTCTTTTTTAATTATAATTTAGCTAAAGTTACTTAAATAAAAGGGAACAGTAACAAAAAAAAACTTAAAGGAATTACAAAACCTATAAAACGTTGAAAGACTCCCAATTGTAGCTTCAAAACCTATAAGACGTTGACAGACTCCCCATTGTTGGATTTTTTTTATTTCTCTTGTTGACAGACAGACGATCATACGGCCCACCTGAGGGTGAATGGTTACCGTCGCCCATGGACGCCAGCAGTGCCAGGGGCAGAGCCAAGCCGCTGCCTGCCGCTAAGTACTCTCCACAAGCCTCGTTTGAAGAAATGTCATAGCGATTGTCGTCTCACTTGCGATAACGTGCACTCGCCTCTTGGGTTGTTCGTAACCAACAATGGCGCTCGTTACCTTATTCCAGATTTACGATGTCGTACCACGAACAATACCGGGTTGTTATGCGATACGAAAATAGAGAAAACAATATTTAGTTTTATTACTTACCTACTAGCGGCCCGCTCCGGCTCCGCTCGGGTCTTTAACAAAAATTTCAACGATATTTGACGTTGTTTTATTTTTTTAAATAAAAGAACACTCATTGTAGCATAACTATAATAGTTAGACATATGCTGTCGCGATACTTTTTGTAAATAATCATGTGTTCTACAAAGTCGTAGTACATTATTCTATTCTATCATCAATAGTTTTTGCAGGGCACGCGATGTAAAGAATATTTTAGGTAACTTTTTTACACCTTGGGTTACATTATTGGAGTTTTAGTAAGGATCTCTAATTTTTTTTTCAAATATTATAGCCTATGTCACTCGGGAATTTTTCAAATCGGTTCATTAGTTTCGTAGCCTATTCAATACAAAAAACAAACAAATCTTTCCTCTTTATAATATTAGTACCTACCGTGTACCGGAGGTAGGTAGCGGACACAGAACGTGTGATCACATCAGAGGAGCGAAACAATTAGATTAGCAATCTAATGTAGTGTAAAGATCTATATGTGTATATACGAATATAATATTTTTGTTCTTCACTTATGTGATATTATTAGCGGCATTGAAATTTTCAAGCCATTAATTAAAAGTTACGACTCGCGATCATTTAGAAGAATTTACCCCGGAGTTCAACGAAACACTATATAAATTACTAATTGATCTCAATTTTTTTTAATTGCCATTGTAGGCAGACGAGCACACAGCGCACTTGATGGTAAGTGGTCACCGTCGCTCATGGACGTCAGCAATTCCAGGGGCAGAGCCAAGTCGCTGCCTACAGTTAAGTACTCTCCGCAAGCCTCGTTTGAAGAAGGACATGTCATAGCGCTGGAAAACACCGTGGAGGGGAGTTCATTCCAAAGCCGGATGGTACGTGGCAGAAAAGATCTTTGGAAACGCACTGTCGATGAACGCAGTGGTTCCAGATAATATGGATGAACTCTGCTCCGATGGCGGGAGGTGCGATGATAAAAAAGAGATAAGGGGATCATCTCGAATAATTCCTCAGAGCATTCCCCATGGACCATACGGTATAAAACACAGAGAGAACCGAAGTCCCTCCGTAGACCCAGAGGACCCAAGCGATCCGCGAGAGCAGGACTATCGACCATCCGAACAGCCCGTTTCTGTATGGAGTATATTTTCTGTATATTTTTCCCTACCTAAGCTGATAACCATAAGAAGTTATATCAGCGTAACCGAACGAGTTGATCTCAGCTTCAGATTGTCAAGCGAACGAATGATTACTGCTTCACGGCAGAAATAGGCAGAGTGGTGGTACCTACCCACGCGGACGCACAAGAGGTCCTACCACCAGTAATTACGCAAATTATAATTTTGCGGGTTTGATTTTTATTACACGATGTTATTCCTTCACCGTGGAAGTCAATCGTGAACATTTGTTGAATACGTATTTAATTTGAAAAATTGGTACCCGCCTGAGATTCGAACACCGGTGTATCGCTTAACACGAATGCACCGGACGTCTTATCCTTTAGGCCGCGACGACTCATGAAAAGGCAAAGGGGGCAGTCGTCCTACATAACCATCAACACGGCTAAACCCTCAGAGAATCCATCCATTTCCAGTCTTTTTTTTTGTTAATAAATACCTGACACCAATCGGTGCTTCGTCTTGTGGGAAGTGTTTTCGTCTCAATCAAATACAATCAAACTATAACCTCTATCGTATCTATTTCGTACTTTCTTTCTGCCATTCCAGTAAGGATGCTTATCTCCATTTTACTTTTCACGCAGCGATTGTTATTATAGCGTTAAAAACGTCCAAATAAAATGAAACTTTCAAAAACATCTAAAATGCGTACATAATACGATTCTTCTTCTTCTTCTTCTTCTCAGTCGGACATTCTTGTCAGAGTGGTCGTGGTTGCGCTGATGCTGTATGTGCAGAAGGACCTGTTAGGTCGCCCATGTTCCCGACGACCGCCCTCCAGGCAATGTGCTTCCAGGTCTGGCGGTTCGAAGCGTTTCGAGTACATTGGACCATAGTGGACTCAATTGCCTTCTTTATTAGGTCAGTCCAGCGGGTCGGTGAGCGGCCGCGTGATCTTCTGCCTTCCACCAGGCCCTGGATTACCAGTCTCTCCAACGAGTGCTCTTTTCTGAAGATGTTACCAAAAAAATTTAAAACCCTCAGTTGCACAGTTGACGACAGTCGGTGGTTGATACCGAGTTCTTTGAGGATGGATGCATTGGTGTGGAATGCCATCCATGGGATCTTTAGGAGGCGTCTCCAGCACCAAATCTCCAGTGCATCGATTTTAAGGCGATCCTGCAATCTTAGAGACCAGGTTTCGGCTTCATAGAGAAAGATTGAAAACACAAGACATTTCATCAATCTGACCTTAGTCTTTTTGGTATCCTTCCAAATCTTTCCCAGCCGTTCCACTGCTGACCTGGTAATGGCGCATCGTCGTCTGATCTCTTCACCACATCCTCCAGTGCTTGAGATAGCAGAGCCGAGGTAGATGTAGGTCTGTACAACTTCGCAATCAGCTATGTTTTGTACATTGGTTCCATTTTGTTTAGCCCGGTCTACTATCATTATCTTCATCTTGTCGCGGTTAATAGCAAGACCGAATTAAAGGCTGGTAGTTTCCATAATACGCTTAAAGGAAATTCAATATATAACTTTCAAGCATAATTAGAATTATGAGCTCAATAACATACACGGATACATGATCGCGGTAGACTTAATGAAAATTCGTTCACGTCGCGTCAATTTGAATGTAAACGAGAATGAGGATTGGGCGCATTAATTAACGTTCCGTCATCGGATACCGCACAGAAACTCGATCCGATTTAAGAAATCACTCGCTGTGTTAGCTTACCTACTTTGTTTATCGGTGTTTTAAATTTTTTTTTTTTATTGCTTATATGGGTTGACGAGCTCACAGCCCACCTGGTGTTAAGTGGTTACTGGAGCCCATAGACATATACAACGTAAATGCGCCACCCATCTTGAGATACAAGTTCTAGGGTCTCAAGCATAGATACAACGGCTGCCCCCACCCTTCAAACGGAAACGCATTACTGCTTCACGGCAGAAATAGGCAGGGTGGTGGTACCTACCCGCGCGGACTCACAAGAGGTCCTACCACCAGTAAAAGTCCTACCACCAGTAAGTTTTCAAGTAAGTAAGTCAGTTTCAAGTAAAGTTTTCATCCTTTATTCAATTTTCCACTTCATTAGGCCTTTTAAGGCTAATTTAGATTTTGTTTTTCAGCTGAAAGAAGAAGCTCCTAGAACCCATAGATAGTATTGTAACGGGACTTTCAGTGCCAATCTTCGGAAGGGCATGAAATCAAATAGGTTACAGTATCCTTTGCATTTATATAACACAAATACCACTCTTCTGATAAGAACTCATGACTATTTCATAGCAAAAATAGAGCAGAGCTCCCCACCTTGGTCTGGGAAAGTTTTATGCCAAACCACCAAAATACATTAAATGGATTATTTTGAATACATTAAAAGGGAAGGCACATCTTCGTTACTATGTATTGAGTTTATGTGCCTTTGACGCTGCCTTCGTGAGATCTATTAATATCTCTATATAATATAAATATAAAAATATTATGTAGAAATTGTCGTTCAGTTGTTTCTTCGCAGTTCTTTGTATAAGAATTGCAATAACAACAATAAGTAACAATTTGGATAACAACGATTTGGAGACCACACATAACTGGTCATATAGTTTGGTTTTTTTATGTATTTACATATTTTAACGCTCTGTTAAGAATGTTATTATAATTCTTGTTCTCAGCGCTAAGCATCTTAGTTTTAAATACATGATTACTCTTCTTTGCGCTAAATGAAAATATAATACGTAATTTTGTTATGACGTTTTAGGCGTTGTACGTAGGCACCTGATAACTCATTTAATTTTGATGGTGACTAGTTAAAGTCGCTGACTAAAGTTAGTAATACGATCAAGCCCCTGAGTACTCTGGTCAAACTTCACCCTGAGCTCTCTGGAAACCCCAAGGAAAACCAATTTACGGAACTCCGTCTTCCGTAACATTTCATTTGGATTTTATAAGCTCACCGAATTCATTCCCAAAAATTCAAATACAGTTTCATTCATAGATATTAAATTTCCATAAACCAAAGGTTTTCGGGACTTGTACAATAGAAAGGAAAATCCTCATGCCAGGTTCGACGACCGCCTTTATGGTAATCACTAAGTACCACTTCATTGAGAAGGAACGGACAGGCAATTAGTTTAATCACCTCGCACGTCTGTTGGTGGCTAGATAATGCTCTAACCATACAGAGACCCAACAACGACAAAGGAATCTGTGCCTTAATATGTCTGCAACAAATCACGTTTCACAATATTCTGTTCGACATTAACGTATTTAACGAATCCATCAGCTGCGAAAACTCGAGCTACTGTTTGCGATGATACTTTCTGGAAAAATACGTTTTGCCTTGAGAGACCCCTCGTCGACAAGTGACGTCTTTTTTTTATTACATCCCGTTATTTAATTTGTAGCGTTTCTAGGTTTGCTTAGGTCAAATCTTGGGAACTAAATTAGCATCACTTCTCTTAACTTACAGAGACGATAGTGGTAAGCTTGACCAATAGATATCACAGAATATTTCGAGGCCAGAGAATCTCACACTGATAAGTCCCAACGGATCATCAGGTAACTGTGGATATGCGACCATGACCATCACTAGATGATCCCTAGTGGAACTCCTCAAATCAATTATCATCTCCGTCCAAATGTTTTATGACCCCGCTCCTAATTTCCTTCAAGCTTACAAGTCCTTATTATTGTTGGACAGCAGGAAACACCGAATTTTTTACTACTACAACCTCCTTTCGTTGCGATCTAAATGTTTGAGAATTCCACCTTATATCTCAAGTGATCTATGGACTCAAAACACTCTTATCACCTTGTAGACAATGGATCGTCCACAAACTCGCTTAAAAAAATATATTGGATTCCGAATTCCGAACTAATCAGGTAATAAACTATAACAGTTATTAAACTTGTTTTCTTCTCGTATAATTATTATTGAGAGTATTACAATTACGGCAAATGCTATTCATACTCAACCTCACTAGTCAACTTCAGCCCGGCAAAGAAGGATAATTTACTCCACAACCGACCCTTTTGTTCGGAAGCGTGCTTCATACATAAATTACTGGTTTACTTATGTGCTGTCATTATGAGATTGTCCTTCAACAAGGCTCGAACACATCACTCAGTGTAATGGCTCGTTTTGTGAACAACTTCGAAAATAGGCCGCCTCAGGAACGGTCGTCTTTGTATTTCCACTTGACTAAGTATTGCTTTTATGAATATTCATTTTGAAATCAGATTAAATGTTAGAAGATTCTTCTTGAAATCACTCTAAGATAAAAATCATTAGGTGCTTATTATATAAGTAAATAAATATTCTACAATCAACGGCTCCAGGATTTCCGCATGAGTAGTGGGTGCCAGAAACACAAAAGAGGCAAGAACAAATACTGGTTGCATTTTTTTTTCTCCCTATGCAGATAGCCTTGAGAGGCTATTTCAGCTTCGCCCTGTGGACAGTGGGTGACGTTTAGGATTATTTTCAAACCTCCTTAAACGTTTTGTTTGAAGATGACAATGTTTTAGCTATCCTTGCGGTGGTGAAGATCAGTTTATACAAGATTCAGATGGAATATAGTAAAATTGTTTTCTGTTTGTTTGTTCATTCATATATTCATATCATAACTAGTAAGTAACTTTGTCAAATATTTTCTGTTTTTACAGTGTATATTATAAATACCAGCCCACTGAGTTCCTCGCCGGATCTTCTCAGTGGGTTGCGATTCCGATTCGGTGGTGGATTCCGCGAAGCACAAGTTTTCTCAAGCTGAGCCCGTGAGCTCATCAACCTGTCCGGGCGTAGCTGGGATAGTTCCTTAAGCTACCAACGAATAATTAGCGAATAAAGGGTACCCACCAACATAGTTTTACAATGCCTTTTCTATAAACGGCAACGAACGTCAGCAAGTCGTATACTAATTAATTTCGTAGACAAAAACAAATAAACTACGTAAATCAGTAAATCTTTAACTAGATGCACTTTGAAATTCTCTATTCGTTAAATATATTAATATTTCTTATTCGTTGATTATGATCTACATTCACAGTCAATTTTACATAACAAAGTTTCAAATTAGTGGAGATTCCGTATAAAATATTTGATTATGATAATAGCCTCGTTGTAACCAACGATAAGATCCCCTCGGAAAATGGCAGTCTTTGAGATTAAAATTTAATACAGTCCTTCCCTGAGTACAAATTAATGTACTTGAGGGAAAAAGTAATATTAAAAACTTCGAACAAACAAGTCGAGGCTGACGTAATTATTTAGAAAGCGAAGAAGTGTATTTCGGACAACGAACAGCACAGAGATCTGAATAAGCTTCGTTCACGATTATAATTTAGAATTTCTGTCGGTAAACTTTCAAAAGTCGATAAAAGAAAATTTAGGGCAGCTCCAAAACGACTCAGCGTAGCTCGTTCATACAGATTCCTTGAAATTACTTAAAGTTATATAATCTTAATTTATTAAGAATTTTCCATCCTGAAGTTGGTAGAAGCGGTCCTTATTTTTGACTTAAAATTCATAACAATTTCTCACTAACTATTGATTAGATAAAAACTCAATTTAGGGCCTATTGATCCTGTTGCATGATCTATTTAACCATATCCGTCAGGTGTACGTACAAAGTTCCATCACAATTATTTTCGCAATACTAAATTCCGTGTTCTGGTATAGCACTTCGTAGATTCTATCAAATCAATATCGTATTTACGACAATGATGCATTCATTCGAATTTCGAAATTATTATTCTCCGCGCGACTCTGATATCGAGCGACCCAAAACCGCTCCGAGATAAGCCCCCGTTTTCCGTTGGCCTTATCACTACTAACTACCCTTATATATGCTAAATGTCGAACAAGTGTTTCTCGCATTAGACATTATTCCAGTTACGATGTGTCGATTTAGTTATCTCTACACCGTGTTCCGTACAGAGCTGTAAGATTAATTAAGATAATGCGATTGTAAATTTAAGATGACATTATTTTTGGTCCCAGGATCGTACGCCTTTCAGCAGAGAAGCAGCCTTACTGATAATTCAACACAAAGTACGAATATTATGACCTCGGTCAAATCTCCTCAAGAGCTCAAGACTCTTCTCAATTACCTAAGTCTCAGTCGTCGTGGCCTAAAAGATAAGACATCCGGTGCATTCGTGTTGAACGATGCACCGGTGTTCGAATCCCAGGGGAGTACCAATTTTTGTAATGAAATATGTACTCAACAAATGTTCACGATTGACTTCCACGGTGAACGAATAACATCGTGTAATAAAAATGAAAACCGCAAAATTATAATTTGCGTAATTACTGGTGGTAGGACGTGTTGTGAGTCCGCACGGATAGGTACCACCACTTTGCCTATTTCTGCTGTGAAGCAATATTGCGTTTCGGTTTGAAGGGTGGGGCAGCCGCTGTAACTATACTGAGACCTTAGAACTTATATCTCAAGGTGGGTGGCGCATTTACATTGTAGATGTCTATGAGCTCCAGTAACCACTTAACATCAGGCGGGCTGTGAGCTCGTCCAACCATCTAAGCAATAAAGAAAAACTTATTCATTCTCAAAAATTGTCCGTTCCCTGTCCCTAATTTTATCCGATTTTTAGTGGTTGAGCAATCTCGCATTTTTTGTTGATGAAACCTGGCTTCGCTGGCCTTTGATTTGTCTTTAATCCAATCGCTACCAGACTTCACAAAATCGCTAGATCCATCTGAAGATTGTCTGAAATATTCATCGAAATGGACACACATCGACTTTTTAAATTATTAATTGCTTATATGGGTGAACCACCTGACGGTAAATGTTTGCAGGACACAATGGAGATACAAAATAAGTGCCTTTTTTTCTTCCTACATAAGCCTTGAGAGACTATTTCAGCGTAACCTTAGCTAGTAGTTGAGCTCACGTGGCTCAAACCGGAGTGATGCTAACACTGACCCTAGAAAGAGCAGTGCTTCGCAGAATCTACCACGGGATCGGAAACGCGACCCACTGAGAAGATCCAGCGAGAAACTCAATGGGCTTTGTCTATGAGTTAATTCGCTCGTCGAGACCTTCGTCTCAGGCGACGGGTTCGACGAGGACGGTGACCGGTGCTTGTGGTGCCTAAAAGCACCGTTAATGC
Organism: Bombyx mandarina; assembly: GCF_003987935.1. The sequence continues at coordinate 1,126,630 of NW_021011527.1, read as the reverse complement.
ATCGGGAGGATCCGTAATGACGCGTAAGTGCCGCCGCTTGCCTTGACATGTAAAGCGTATCTCAATTTAACTTTTTTTTATCAAAAAAGCCATTTATAAGACAGAAACAATTTTATGTTGACTTTAAGTAAACTAATTGTAATTTTAGCTCTATATACAGAAATAAAAATAAGCAAGTTCAAATTAATTACTGTTCTCTGACTTTTCCAGAACTTCTAAATACAAAATATATGCACAGCCCCGCTTCTGTATTTCGCATTAAAAATTAGGGGCGTTGTTTCAACCACAGATTATAATAAACCTTTAATAATAGTACCACAGATAACTCGCGCGAAATTAAATTTTCGTGTAATTTCCAACCCTCCGGCTGCCTTCGTTAATTTTCGGTTTTCATTTTCGGCTCCTCTAGACCGAACACCGTTGCCGAAAGAAAGCTAATTGCGCGTGGATACAATTCTTAATTATCGCGGACATTGATTAATTAGATGCGAGTTGTTAAGAGGGAAAACGTTTTTAAATGTTGATGTAATGCTGCGTAATTATACGGGAAATCGTTGTTTCTAGAAACAAGCAGGTATGCTTGTATAATTTAGTTTATCTATATACGTGAAGCAAAAACGTTGTATCCCTTTTTACGAAAATTGCGCGGACGGAGGAGTATGAAATTTTCCACACTTATAGAGAATATAGAGACGAAGTGCATAATGCTAATTTTTTTTTTTAAATAATGCATAAAAGATACATTAATTTCATAATGAAAACATTACACACACTACATACCATGTAATTGACGCACACACGCATGCATACAATTTATTGTCAAACTTTCGTTCTTGACGTCTGTTGTCAAATTGAGATTAAATATTGTTTGTCTTTGATAATATTTTTTATAGTGTAGTCTTGACGAAATTTGTGATTATAGAAGTATAAAATACAATCATAATAGTGTACAAACTTACAATTCCAATTAATTATAGTCGAATTTCGACTACTGCGGGACCTCTAGTAAAATTAAATAGACACCAAATAGACAATAAAATACAGTAGAGGTGGGACATGTTTGCATTACTGAATAATAGGTAGTGGCATAGCCGAAATTCCAATTAAATTTGATTTTATCATTTTTAGTGGTTAGTGACCCTCTTATTACGGGATCAGGGTATGATACTCGTAGGGTATGAGTATCTTTATTAAAGATATAGTCGCTCGATGAGTATCAGTCTTCACGTTCAAGGTGTGCTCTCTCTCATCTTATAAGTGTACGTCCGGTACCCAATAACACTGGATAAGATCACAGATAGAGGCTGTTAAAGTTGAAAGTGTAAAACGAATATAATTTCGTCTTGTCTCAAGGCAAGCAGCTGGTGTCGACGCATTTAATGAGTTACTTTCATACTATTCTTCCCGATTATTTAAATAATTTTAACGACAGAGCGTTAAACGCAAATAAAAAAACTCGTAACTTTAGTAATCTTAAACATTTTTTACATTCATTTAGATTGTTGAAGAGAATTAGTGACCGTCGAAGTATTTATAACTATGGGCAAAGATAAGAAGGTGGAGATTGGAAAATAGCACTAATACGTACCATACGTTAACACTATATTTTATTTATTTATTGCTTAGGTGGGTGGACGAGCTGGTGTTAAGTGGTTACTGGAGACCATAGACATCCACAACGTTAATGCACCACCCACCTTGAGCTATAAGTTCTAAAGTCTCAAGTATAGGTACAAGGCTGCCCCACCCTTCAAACCGAAACGCATTACTGCTTCACGGCAGAAATAGGCAGGGTGGTGGTACCCACCCGCGTGGACTCACCAGACGTCCTACCACCAGTAAAAACTATTTTACATGTCTAACATTTTACAACAAATTACAATCAAAACTCATACATATATAGTAGTTTCATTGACTTGCGCGAGCCGTATCCATAATTAAAACTGCTTTACGATAAAATCTTATTATTATTGTTATTCGATAATTAATTATAACTCCGGACTATTAAAATGTTCACGGACTTCTAAGTCTTCGACATTTGAATATCGTGCTAACTGTTAGCACTGCATATAATACGAAGCTTTGGAAATGGTAAAATAAAAATAATAATAATAATGCAAGATTAAAACGTAAAAATTGATTTAAGTAAAACTCGTGTAAATGAATAAAGTCTTCGTTGATTTTTATTATTATTATTATTTCTGCCGTGAAGCAGTAATGCGTTTCGGTTTGAAGGGTGGGGCAGCCGTTGTAACTATACTGAGACCTTAAAATTTATGTCTCAAGGTGTGTGGTGCATTTACGTTGTAGATGTCTATGGGCTCCGGTAGCCACTTAACACCAGGTGGGCTGTGAGCTCGTCCACACCTCTCAGCAATAAAAATAAATAAAAAATATAATAATATTAATATTGCCTAACATCCCATTATCTGAGAAAAACGTCATTTACATACGGAACTTTTCAATCATGTTTTTTTATATTAAGACACGTGACAATCCCAATGGGAGCTTACACCGTGTTGGATTACAGAAACCTTTGAAGGTACCGAATCCAATACGTAGAATGTGTTACACATGACTGATAAATACATCACGTATTTATTTTATTGCGAATTCGTCTACCCTTTTACAGGTTGCAATACTGACTGAATATTATATGTGTGTATGGGCTGTAACTTATTCGGGACGTTTATCGTAAAATTTATCGAACATCAACTCTCAAAAACGTCAAACTCTCTAGTTTAACACACAATTGACTCGAAAACACTCTACTGGTGGTAGGACCTCTTGTGAGTCCGCACGGGTAGGTACCACCACTCTGCCTATTTCTGCCGTGAAGCAGTAATGCGTTTCGGTTTGAAGGGTGGGGCAGCCGCTGTAATTATACTTGAGACCTTAGAACTTATATCTCAAGGTGGATGGCGCATTTACGTCGTAGATTTCTATGGGCTCCACTTAACACCAGGTGGACTGTAAGCTCGTCCACCCATGTAAGTAATAATAAAAAAACCAGCGAATTCGTTACACTAAAACATACAAATATGCATAATCTTTATTTATAAAATCGTTTGAAAGCATAAATATTGAAGTTTCATTGTTTACCAAGAAACTCCCAGACAAATAAGGACTCAGCAATTTTCTAACAAAATTAACGAAATCGATTGATATTTACATCAGCAGAAAAACTGATTGCAGAAAAGACTCGGGCGATCATTCAGTCTAATGAACCATCTAGAGACGCCGCCATTTTGGCAGATTCTCATCGGTGAAGAGCCGAAGAAAATACTAGAAGGATTTCGAAATTAATACGAAATTTTTTACGCGAAATAGTACCCAAACAAAAGAATGTACACCAATAAAAATGGCTGATTCGTTCCAATTTCGATTTCATATAGCAAAAACCTCTTTAGAGCTAAATTAATTCGTACGCTTCTAATAGTGATTTTAAATAATTTGAAAGTTTAAAGACATTATATTAAGTTATCGTTGTCGAAATCAACTCCCACATTTGCGAAATCAGTCAGAAAGTGATTGAATATGTCCCGAGTTGCCTTTCTCGTTGAGAAACGCGACCGAAAGACACCGACCATTCATTATGCAAAGTGAAAGGGTTGGGGATTCGTTGTATAGAAAATGGAGTGCTTCCTTTGCGGTTCGGTAAACAAAAGGTATAAGGTAAAGGTGTAGAGGGATTGACACCTGCGACGTAGGGCTGCGAAATTGCTAACATGCTCACGGTGCACTCTGTTGCACGCCTCCATAAACAAGACAAACAATATCGTAATGTAAGTTGCACAGGCATTACCCGTGAAAAAATGCTTATATTACGGCGTATATGTATTAATAAATTTAAATTTTTAAACTAAAATTCTATGAATGCATATATTTTTGACAATTTCGAACTGTCAACGTCAAAAGTATTTCAGTTTCGTAAATTGAAACCAAAGGGATTTTCTTTTTAAAGTGATTTTTAAAATTTGGGCGATTTAAAAAAAATTGTTACATATTTGAAAAGTGAAATGATTGATTACGTGTCTCAGTTACACCCGGTATCAGGCAGGTACATATTTTACTATGCAAAGTGATCAATCATTACAGGACAGGTTATTGTGATACCAGTATCCGAAAAAATCCATATTCAGTTTCAGAAATGTTATACTTAAGTTGTAAGCGTATTTTTTAAATTACACGAATAGATAAGTAGGTATTTTAAATTAAATTACCGAATATCAACATCATTAGCCTACATATATCTTCTGTTCACAAAAACTGCCACTTCAGCCTCACAATCATTCGGGTTATATTGGTTATACTTGGCTATATGGTTCTCTTGCGAATTTCCTCAATCCGTAGTCAATCACACAGAGAAACTCCGAATGTAGCCTAACTTAAAATTATTTTTCATTTCTCTTTTTCTAACAAAAAGTAGAATAAAAATACATTATTAAGTTCGAATAACTCTTATTTTAAATAAAAATTATAGAGAATAATTTCGCATTGATAAACGCGAGTAATATTTAGTACATATTGCTTTATTAAAAATAATCTTGTTTTAATTTCAATTGCTGGTAACCCGACAGTTCAATCACCGGTCGATCGAATGTGTCGAATGTCGCTGCGGAAGCTCGCAGCGGAAGGGTTAGCGGCGCCATGATATTTTAATAACTGTCAGTTCATCGGCGAGATTATCTGGTTTAGGAGGTGCGTTCATTTAAATCAATTTAAATCTTGTACACACTGTATAACACTTTATGATGGAACATGACATTTTTGTCATAACGTATGAAAGAAAATACGATTAAAGTAATTAATTTAATTAATTAATTTAATTTAAGCAAGTTAAACGACAAACATAATAAATATTATAATCTTCGCATATACAATTTAAAGCATAAATATTTAAATATTTAAATAAATAAATAAATATATTTGTAAGGTCAAACGAGCTAGTTGCCTAGAGCCAGTTGATGGGTAGTGGCTGCTATCTGGACATTAACAATGCCACAGGTACAACCAAACTACTGCCCACCGCTGAGGGATCCTTTTAATTCTCAGAAGAACATGTTTAGCACTCGGAAACCACAGCGAATGAGTTCGTTCAAAGAATATCGTGCGCGTGCAACTTGGTGCGCGTGAAAGAAGTGAAACTTCTTCTGCGGTGTGTAGTATTGCGGTTTTATTCATTTTTCGTCCTTAAATAAAATTTCTCTTGTAATAGTGAATGCTGTGTATAAGAGAAAAGACCTAGCTCGCTTTGTCCTTTCCTTCTCTCCACGGGCGAGTCGTTTGCGAGACGCTCTGTCTATTTTCTTACTCTCGCTCTTCCCAAATTATATCTTTTCTCTCTAGCCATAACGAATCTGTCGCGAGTTAAATTTTAAAAGGCACTGTCGATGAACACAATAGTTCCGGGTAAGCATGAACCCTCAAAAATCTAAAATCTCAAAACAATTTTCCTAACGGTTTTTCCTGAGCGCATATCCTGACATATGACATGTCCTTCAAACGAGGTGTGTGGTGAATACTTAGGGCTAGACAGTGATTTGACTGTTTAAAATTAATTGAAAAAAACGCAGGTACGCAAAATTCCACTGAGCTCCTACAAACGGAGTGATCAACCGCCCGAGGATCATCGAAACACAAATAGACGTTTCATATTATTAAACACTCCCGGTATAATTGGACGACTAGTAAAGAGCCAAACGAAAAACGACACTGAAATATCCGAGAAGGTTCTTACGCATTTGACGAATATTAACGGGCTTCCCAGTCACGTTAATCAATATGAGAAGCCATTAATCATCGTTGTACCGAATGTACATATTATTTTCCGTCTTCTTGAATAAGCAGCGCTAATGCATCTTGATTCCCAATTTCATTGTTAAGAACCAATCTATATGCCCACCTATCTGCCTTCGGGTTATCTATAGTGTTGAGTTTTGCTTGTTGGCTTATTGTCATTATATTATTTCCGCGACGTGTTGTTTCGTTGACCGTATTCGTTATAATCGCCGTGACCACAAAAACTATAGGGTATTCATTGATGTGTCGTTAATAATGTAATGACAAAAAAAATACCCAGATTAAATCAATAAAGTACTTTTAATTATGTTAACGATTCGCGAAAACCGAAGAAATACTATTTTTACTAATTTCTAAAAAAATCGTATCATTTCTTCAAACGAAATTGAACATTATCAATTATATTTTCGGATGTGACGAAATTATGCGTTAATAAGGAATAGCAGCAAAGCATATAGTTTTACAATTTAAGGTAAAATTCAAGCCCTTTTAACTTTGTTTACGTTCGTCTTTCAATCGATTATAGAAAGTTTTTTAGATATATTTCCCGGTTAATACTTTAGAAATTTAACATTTCCACTAAGTATGTAACTGAAATATATTACTCGTTAGAAGTCGTCGTGGCCTAAAGGATAAGACGTCCGGTGCATTCGTATGTAGCGATGCACCGGTGTTCGAATCCCGCAGGCGAGTACCAATTTTTCTAATGAAATACGTACTCACAAATGTTTACGATTGACTTCCACGGTGAAGGAATAACATCGTGTAATAAAAACCAAACCCGCAAAATTATAATTTGCATAATAACTGGTGGTAGGACCTCTTGTGAGTCCGCGCGGGTAGGTACCACCACCCCGCCTATTTAAGCCGTGAAGCAGTAATGCGTTTCGGTTTGAAGGGTGGGGTAGCCGTTGTAACTATACCGAGACCTTAGAACTTATATCTCAAGGTGGGTGGCGCATTTACATTGTAGATGTCTATGGGCTCCAGTAACCACTTAACACCAGGTGGGCTGTGAGCTCGTCCACCCATCTAAGCAATAAAAAAAACCTCGTATATCTATTAAGACACTTTTTCAATCTACTGGTATTCGTTTAACAAGATTGAATTACTCGTATGTAACAAAAATATTTCGCAACATTCGTGGAAAAAGGACGCAAGTCAAAAAACTCGAACTTTTCAGGAACGTAAAAACACTGTTTTGTTAAGAAATGGTAAATCATAGATGAAAATGTTCTTAAGAGACTTCATGGATAAAATTAAGCTGCATATATATATCTGTAATTGATTTAAAACAATATTGAGTAAGTAGTTTTCGAAATAATTTGAAATTAATCCCAGTCATGATATTTTAATAAAAAATGGAGACTTGAAAGAACAAGCGAAATGATATAAAACTTGACAAACAAAAAGCAATGTCGGCTGAAGAAAGGCCCCGGCGAGATTCGAACTCGCGATCTCCTGTTTACTAGACAGGCGCTTTAACCAACTAAGCCACGGCGCCACGCGAAAGGACATTTAAAATTTTGATACTGTTAAAACACAAAATTTCTTAATACAAGATTAAAATTATATCAAAGGGTAAAATGATATGTAAAAATGAGATATAACATAAATAGTGTTTTAAATATCGAAGGATTAAAATACTATTTGGTTTTAGCGACATTTTTCCAACTTTACAAGACAGTCATTTAAAATTTAAAATTTGGAAAAGATATGGTAACAAAAAAACATCTTCAGCTATTTGAATGGAGTAAACTTAATCAATGTTCAATTTAAAACATCGAACTGTTGTTGCTAATACCAAATATTGAAATGTTGAATGTTCAAGTCGGTAGGACCTCTTGTCCGTCCGCAAGGATAGGTAGGTACCACCAGCCTGCCCTATTTCTGCTGTGAAGCAGTAATGCGTTTCGGTTGCAGCCGTTGTAACTATACTTGAGACCTTAGAACTTATATCTGAAGGTGGGTGGCGCATTTACGTCGTAGATGTCTATGGGCTCCAGTGACTACTTAACACTAACCAGGTGGTCTGTGAGTTCGTCCACCAATCTAAGCAATTATAAAAAAAACGCACCTTTTATCACAAATATAAATTTTGCGTAATGAGTGAAATGTCGTTTAAACCAAATATCCTTTTATCCCTTAGGAGCCATCCATAAAGTACGTCACACGTTAATGGGGAGGGGGGGTATCACCGAAGTGTGACATCGTGTGACAAGGGGCATGGGGGGGTCAATACTTTTGTGACGTCACATGTTAAAATTTAAAATACTAAAACGCAAAGTTTGTATGTGAATTAAAAATTTTAAAAATTTACAAACTTGATCTATATTTATTAATAATTTAGCATTCTCGCTATGCGATAATCTCTCATGCAACGTCATTTAACTTCTAGAGCGGCGTTGTAATGCAAGTGAGACACTCAAATTAGGATGTTCCTGACGTTCAAATTCAGAACGAAAATGAAGTGCCTGATTTACCAGTAATAGCTGATATAAAAGAGTGGATCCAAAGTCCATGGACACTCGATAATTAAGTTTTTTATCTTTAATTAATATAATTAATCGTTTATTATTTTCTAACTAGTCGTTTGTTTTTTCGGTTTTATGAAATGTTGGACTTTATGTTGATTTTATTAGATTATTATTTAATAAAAATAAGTAAAAAATGAAAATAGCTGTTTTCTCTCGATTATTTTTAAATACATACATAAATTTAAAAAATGTGTGACGTCACATCAGGAGGGGGGGGTTATAAAAATGTGACAACCTGTGACAAGGAGGGGGGGAGGGGTTCAAAAGTCCTAAAATTCGTGTGACGTACTTTATGGATGGCCCCTTATTATATTTAAAACACTATTTTTTATTACACCTCATTGTACCTACTGCTGTTTCTCTGAAAACTCTGAAACCACATAACAACACGTGGGCTGTGAGCTCGTCCACCCATCTAAGCAATAAAAAAAAATAACCTACCTACTTAATGTTAAATCAACTTCATATTTATGTTGAGTACGGATTTTAATTCACAACCTCTCTGGCGCTAAGACAGTTCTTCAAGACCATGGACATCATAATGTGAATCTCGTCCCTAATCTTAAAAGACGAAGTCGTCAAACATAATTAAATTGAAATAGCCTATCAAACAAAACATAAAACATCTGGTAAAAGAAATAATAAATTAGGTGTTAAAAATTAGTAATATTTTCCAAAATAATTTGTAACTTTAACAAAAATTAAACAGAGATAATATAGATAATGAATGCGATAAAAAATCATCGTTAATCATTTAGCTTGACTTTTGTAATATTCTACTAAAGAATAATAACAGAAATTGCAGTTGAATAAATAGGTACATTAATTTGTATCGTACATTATAAAATTAAAATTAAAATATAAAACTTATTGTTATGCTTTTTTTTTTAGTTTGTAGATAATAACAACCAGTTACAATTAATCAATAAATAGAATACGTCATGTGTAAGACCACTAACTACATTTTTTTTTTGTACTGCTTAGGTGGCTGGACGAGCTCACAGCCCACCTGGTGTTAAGTGGTTACTGGAGCCCATAGACATCTACAACGTAGATGCGACAACCACCTTGAGATATAAGTTCTAAGGTCTCAGTATGGTTACAACGGCTGCCCTACAAACCGAAACGCATTACTGCTTCACGGCAGAAATAGACGGGGTGGTGGTACCTACCCGACATAGCCGGACGCCAGGGTCCTGAAACTACAATACTTTAAGACAAATATTTATTTTTTACGGAAGCTAGCGGACATCTTGTAGCGGATTCCCTTAAACTTATATTTTTTTTTTTTTTTTTTTTTATTGCCTTTGTAGGCAGACGGGCATACGGCCCACCTGATGGTGAGTGGTTACCGTCGCCCATGGACTTCAGCAATGCCAGGGGCAGAGCCAAGCCGCTGCCTACCGCTTAATACTCTCCATAAGCCTCGTTTGAAGAAGGACATGTCATAGCGCTCGGGAAACACCGTGGAGTGGAGCTCATTCCATAGCCGGATGGTACGTGGCAAAAAAGATCTCTGGAAACGCACTGTGGATGACCGCAGTGGCTCCAGGTAGTATGGATGAACTCCACTCCGGTGGCGGGCGGTGCGATGGTAAAAACGAGATGCTGGTATCATCTCGAACAATTCCTCAGAGCACTCCCCATGGAACATACGGTACAAAATACAGAGGGAACCGAAGTCCCTCCGCAGACCCAGAGGCTCCAAACGATCCGAGAGAATGGGATTATCGACAATCCGAACGGCCCTCCTCTGTATGGAGTCAAATGGAAGAAGCTGGTATTTGGGAGCCCCGGCCCAGAGATGGGAGCAGTACTCCACGCGAGGCCGGACTTGTGCTTTATAAAGCAAAAGTCTTTGTCCAGGCGTGAAGTACCGCTTCGCTCTGTTGAGGACTCCCAGCATTTTGGACGCCAACTTGGCTTTGCCTTCCAAATGACTCCGAAACTGGACATCGCTCGAAATGTCGACCCCAAGTATCCCGATACTCTCGGAAGGTTGCAGGGATACTCCTTGGAATTGCGGCGCCATGACCGTTCCACAAGGTTCGGTGCTCTCCCCCACGCTTTTCATCCTGTATATCAATGACATGCTGTCTATTGATGGCACGCATTGCTATGCAGATGATAGCACGGGGGATGCGCGATATATCGGCCATCAGAGTCTCTCTCGGAGCGTGGTGCAAGAGAGACGATCAAAACTTGTGTCTGAAGTGGAGAACTCTCTGGGGCGAGTCTCCGAATGGGGTGAATTGAACTTGGTTCAATTCAACCCGATAAAGACACAAGTTTGCGCGTTCACTGCGAAGAAGGACCCCTTT